>LPNX010597619.1:139481-297465 GCA_001517045.1 Pseudotsuga menziesii
ATTAACATATGCCATGTCATTATAAACATGATACATCTCACTCACTTTAATTATAAAAAACTTCAATATAATAAATTTTATATTTTTATATTTCACACTTTAATATATAAAATTTATATACTTTAAAATTTCTTATAATAATATAAGATATTATAAAATGAGGATTGTATTTTTCACAAAATGTTAATTCCTAAATTTTCCTCATGCATTTAGTTTTGAAAAAAATCGATGTAATATTAATTATTTATTTAAAAAAAAAAACGTTATAGTCTTAATTATATATTTAACAAATAAAAAGTTAAAAAGTTATACATTTTGAAATAATTATTCAAACCATTCTATCAATAAACCTTAGTTAAACCTCAGTTAAATTTTAAATATTTACTCAATGTTGAGATTTTTTAAGCTACCTTAGTTAAATTTTAAATATTTAATCAATGTTGAGATTTATTCAACTCTTGTTTAGTAGTTGGGATGTGGTACTAACACACAGTTTTATGTTGAAACCCTAACGAATGTATTGTCCTTTTCCTTTTGTGTAAGAAGAAATATGTTTGATCTCTTAAACTTGATCTCATCATAAAACTTAACTTACAAATAAACTAAATTAATTTAAATAAAAATTATTATAACAATATAATTTTTTTAGTTATTTATAAAATTAAAATTATACTATAGTTAAAATTATTTTGTGTGATAAGAAAAATGTTTGATCTTGTCAATTTGATATCATCCTACAAATTAATTTAAATAAATCTTAATATCATAATTTATCTTTTATTTATTTATAAAATCAAAATTACATTAAAATTAAAATAAAATAAAGATAAATTAAAATTAAAGTATTAAATTTCATGATGAAAGGAACTTCATTAATAATACAAAATAAACTAAAAAACTAAGATAATTTGTGATTTCATTTCATCATAATATATCATTCATAATTCACATATTGCAACATTTTTTGTAAGCTAGATCCAAAATTATATTAACATTAAACAAAAAGATACATAGTCTTATGTGGTTGGTCGGCCACTAAGGTAACCAGAATAGCCACAAAACCACAATGAATCAAATATTATTTTGAAGGGTTAAAAACACACAAAATAAGAGAAAATGACAAATTTTCTGAAATGAAAAAAATAACTATCATTATGCCTAAAAGAACTAGGCATGTACTTGACTATTCTAGCAAGTCTATCAGACTAACTACCTAGATTGTCCAGAACATCATAAAGTATTTCACTTAAAATGTTCTACCATTATCATCATAATCATAATGGTCACACTTATCATTATCATCATCTTCATCACCAACATGACCATCATCACCATCACCATCATCTTCATCAGCATCGTCATCATCATCATCGTCATCAAAATTATCATCACCATCATCATCATTGTCATCATCATCATCGTCATCCTCATGATGATGATAATCATCCTCATCATCATCAACATCATCATCACCATCATCATCATCTTCAATGATCATCGTCATCATCATCATCATCACACCTCATGATGATGATAATCATCATCATCATCATCAACATCATCACCACCATCATCATCATCTTCATCATCATCGTGCTCATCATCATCCTCCTCCTCATCATCATCATAATCCTCATCATCGTTGCCATCATCGTTCTCATCATCATCTTCATCATCATCATCACCATCATCATCATCATCGACATTTCATCATCATCATCCTCATCATCCTCATCATCGCCATCCTCATCATCATCATCATCATCATCATAATCATCATCGTCGTCGTCGTCATCATCATCATCATCATCATCCTCATCATCATCATCATCGTCATCATTAGTTTAGTTTGCTTTAGACAACATATGCCAATTTTATTTTATGTTAAGACAATTTTAATGTAAATAGTAATCATAAAAGACATGTGTTATAGTTATGTGTTATAATAGGAGACAATATTTATGTGTTATATATATGTGTGTTATAACATATATGTATATATATAGTTATCTATATATATATATATATATATATATATATATATATATATATATAACACCTATAACTATATATATGTTATAACACACACACACATATATATATATAACACATAACTATATATATGTTATAACACATACAATGCATATCAACGAAATAATATATATGGGCACTAGGCGGGAATGCAACAAAACTTTGCAACAAAGTTTTTTAGCTTTCCTTGGTGCAAATTCTTGACGGTGAACGCCGATTTCTTAGCTTACCTGGTGCGAATTCATAGCTTACCCTAGTGCAAATTCTGTTGACGGTGAACGCAGATTTCTCGCTTCCTGCAAATTGTGTTGACAGTGGACAATGGACATTGGACTTGTGTGATTTGTGTTGACAGTGGACACGGATTTGTTGTCTGCATTGGAATTTGGGTTCGTTTCCTACAATGTATTCAGTATTTATATTTGATTATGTTATTTGTTTGGATTGGATGAATGTATTCTCCGGCTCGGAAGTAATGGTGTCGGGGAGCGCCAATTCCTCCTGCTAGT
This sequence comes from Pseudotsuga menziesii, assembly GCA_001517045.1. Taxonomy (NCBI): domain Eukaryota; kingdom Viridiplantae; phylum Streptophyta; class Pinopsida; order Pinales; family Pinaceae; genus Pseudotsuga; species Pseudotsuga menziesii. Next base: position 142,022 of record LPNX010597619.1, read on the forward strand.
GCTTGGGCTGGGATGAGCGGAAATAATAGATTGTTTGGGCCAAATAGCTCTTTCATTCAACCTAATGATTTAGGGAATCATACTGATAGTAACATTTTAGGGCATCATACTGACAACAATGTTTTAACGTTTTAGGGCATGATTTAGGGCATCATACTGACAGTAACGTTTTACGGCATCAATGATTTAGGTCATTTAAGCCAATTTCCATCCCTATTTGACCTTCATATAGCAGTATAATGTATAATGAAGGGACAAAGTGTTGTGTAGGAACTTTAAAAAAACATAGTGTAATTTCTTATTTTCTTGAGCATTAGTCTTGGCAATTGCTGGAAATGAAAAATAGACATTGAAATCTGAACAGAGTAGTAAACCAAAACTAAAAAAAAAATATATAATTTCCGTAGAAGAACTGTGTTGATAAAACGTGTGGGCTATATGTCCCTCATTATATCATCCCACCTCTTGGAGCAACTGTATAAATCTAAAGTCCTCGACCTATTTGGACATTAGATATTAGTTGGATAGTAGGTATTATATATTGGGCCATGTATTGGATCTGTACTAGTGTTGCGTTCTGGTGAATGAAGGAATGTTATGCAAAGATGTATTGGATTGAGCTAAAAGTTAATGGGATGAGGAACCCCCTTTCAATTTTCAGTTTCCTTTATGTTGTATGGTGATGATGTCTTTTAATTATATTCTTTATATTATATGTGAAATGACAGTCTTCTGATAGAATAGATGTTTTCTACTTATATTTAGATGAATGATGATCTAGACGGTGGTGTTAAATAGTTGATCTGATAGAAGGATGTCGAGATATGATGTTAAGAGGCATGTAGTTATAATTACTGTTTTGTGTAGTTACCGAGATGGGAAATGGTTGAATGATTCATACTTTTTTAGCCCTGAAAAAACCTTGGTGTCTCGACACAACGCTTCAAGGGAGACCTTCCCTCTATGGGGATTGAAAATGTAAGCGTCTAGTAGTCCGCTAAGCTAATCTAGTATGAATACTAGTTTCATAAACTTGAAAGTATGATATGAGAATTAAAACATTCACTATATAAGGTGTTCACTTAGACAATAAATTTCTAAGGTCATCAGATATCTATTAAGCTAGGTGAACCTCAACCATAAATCAGTAGTAAAACATGCTCATGTCTAGTTTTGAGCACAATCTAGGAAACTTCTTGCTTTTGAAATCAATCTTCAAACCCATTTTAGTTCTTTCTAGTAGATCTTGGGGCATGCCCATGCAAAAATGAAGCAATAAACTATATAAAATAATAGCGCTGGTTGGATCTGGGCATGTTTCAACCATGTTTTGTCACTCAAAGAACATTTTGAGTAGTTACATGTACATAAAAAGGGATTAAAAATCCATTTTTCAAGATTCAGGCCTGTTTTGAGCATGGTGTGATATTTTCATTACATTTTAGTATCCTCATTTTAATATCCAGCTTAAATTGGATACACCTCTACTCTAGAGGGTTTACAAACACAACTAGATGCCTAAAATATTTTCTTCTATTGAATAAAATATTATATCCAAACATATGCTACTACCAATTGGTGAAGTGAGTCAACCGATGCTATGTGCAGTAAATTGGATAACCTAGATATATCCATTATCATTACCTCCTGATGCCCATATATATAATTACATATGGATGGATGTCCAATGTATTTAGTTAAACATAATGAAAACTATGCAAGCTCAAATTTTAACAATCCAAAGTATATGTGTTATATAGTTAAGATGCTCGATGTGTTTTGATCCAAGTTGGGTTCATCCTTAGGAGCTCCAATTGTTATAAAAAGAGAATTGTAAAAAACTTTAATGGGCCTTATGTATTATTATCACATTTTCCAATATTATACCCAAGAGCATTTCTAAAAAGTAAGGTTCTTTGGAAATTTATGAAGACCATGATCCCAAATTTGAAGGATGCTTAGCATAAGTTTTTCCTTGATGGGAAGAAGGATAATACTATAGAAGTCAATACCACCTACAATATTTCAAGGGAGATTCACCTTTCATAAAACTAGGATCAATTGTCCTCATAAAGTAAGGAAAATGGTAAAAAACATGTTTGATAACAAAACCGAAAGTCAGGTTATGTAGATTGAGAAACATTTAATCTCTCTAGGTCTTGTATCTTTTCAAAGGATAGAGGACTTCTTAGTTCATGTCAAGGATGACCACAAATGACCACAGAATGGGTCATTTTCCCTTCTTCCGAAATCATACTGAAATGTGTGCTCCCCCTAACATGTAGACTTCTTGATTTGCTGAAACATGTACTCCCCCTATCATACTGCTGAGATTTGTTTGGAGGTCTGTTTATGAAGACTTTGACTGTACCAAGCTTGGTTGCTTTTGAATGATGTGTGTTACAAAGCCAAGTCAACTACAAAGTATTATCGAAGACTTGAACATGTCTCTCCAAAACAGAAAAATACTTTGTTGCAAGTGTTGTCCCTAACTCTGTCAGCATTAATCATGTGAAGAGTAGTATTATTAAATATATTTGGTTGAGTATTTATGCATAATATGGGCACTATAACTCTTGCTGCAGACATATCTTCCTTGCATGTTGCGGGCATTTATTTAATGCTCTTCCTCAAACATAGACAATGTAACTCCATACCAAAACCTCTTCCATTATTACTTCAGTCATACCTTGAATGCACCAGCTTTATCATTCCGAACTTCATCACTAGTTGGGGAAGAATTTTTTCAAACTTTTCTTCACATTGTTAATCACCATTTTGGTCACTAAACTGCACCTCATTTATTGGATAAAGGATTTGACTGCAACAATTTTGAGATCACACACTGTTTGCAAATCATAAGCTTACTCGGCTGTTGGAGTAAGATTACCTATTTGATTGTGTATATGTTGCCATAAGGAATTTGAAAAACTACAACATGATCTCTCCAACCTACACCTTTTTATTGTCCACAAAATATCCTTTTATCTAAAGACTCCTCATCATATACCTCAACTATTGGCATCTTTTCCATCTGCGTGCAACTATTTCTCTTTCTGTGGGCATCTTCATAGTGTTGCGAGCACTGGGCATTTTGAAATTAATACCGTGGTTAACGACAATGTCGTTCTAGGGATATTAACTACTAATGATGAAAATTAGAATGATTGGGTATGCAACAAGTTTTTCTTGTATTTGAATATAATGAATCCAACTATATGATTTCAGTTAAAAAAGTCTTGATGTTAGTAGTATTCTACAATGTTAAAACCACTCAATTGGATGATGTATTATGTGCTTCAATTTTGTGACTTTTACTTTGAAAGTGGAGAAGAAGAAAATATTACAGGACTTGCATTAACACAATTTTGTATATTCAGTTGATTTAACTAACATCAAGACTCCTTTTACTAAAATCATATAGTTGGATTCATTATATTCAAATAGAAGAATTCTTCATTATTCCTCCTTATAATTCAACTATATGAATTCAATATTACTCCTTTTACTGAATTCATATATTTGTATTCTAACATTGGATAATCGGTCGAAAATAAATTGAGATCATAGGCCAAGTAGGTGTGCATTATGCGAGGGTGACAACGAGATTATTTACCATATTTTTGTCACTTTCCCCTTCTTAAGATTAGTGCTTGCAGTACTTCAAAGCCTCTAAATGGCATCCATAGTCCAAAAAACATTCCACAACAACAAATAATTACATATCATCAAAATCATAACCTATATTGGGATCCTCATCATTGATAGAAAACTCTACCTCATCCATTGGCCTCTTCATTGATCCTCCAAGGATATATCAATACTAGTACTTGGTAATATTTGTGGTTCCAATTCCATCCACCATGTTGTTTTGTAATGCAACACCCTCCAATTTTGATGAAACTGGCTAATCTAAGATGTAAAACTAGGCATAAATTTTAACATTCCTAATCAGTAATCACTGGTTTTGACTTGAATTAAAGGTAGATTTGTATTAATGTCATGACGAGTTACTCCTACAATGAAAAATCAACAACAAAGGGGTACATAGAGAGATTGGTTCTCTTTATTAAATTCTGATCCCATACCCTCATACATGATAGAATTTAGTCTTAAAATATTACAAACCCAACAATCCTAGAATGTTGAAACCCCAAAAACTGTTATTTCTGTTGAATTCTTAATGAGATATCAAATTCTATTTTCATCATATGAAGTTAGATGAGGTTGAATCCACTCTTAAACATCCTGGATTTATGAATGGTCATATTCAAATTTTAAGTAAAAGGAAATATAAAGAAGAATATCAGCTTTTACCTTGAGAATTTAATATTGTCAGTTACTACAACAGAAATAATGACCCAAAAAATAATGTCATAAATAATGACCCAAAAAATTCAAATTTCAAGCTTATATTTGCCTTTTTTTCAAATCCAATGTGAAGTTTGGTGAATTTTCGGTTAAGAAAAAAGAAAGTAGCTAAAATTTAAATAAAGAGTATCTCTCACAATTGTTTGGGAATGGTTGGATTGATAGGAGATTCCCCTAAGCCTAGTTGATAATCTGTTAGGATGAGGAAGTAAAGGGGAAAGATTATGTGAGGTTTCCATCCTTAGTCACTTCAATCTTCATATACTCTGTCATTTCATCCTTATTCTTTCAGATCTGAATTATAAGAAAATTTTATGAGTAGTTTTGCATGCTAGTTTATAACAAAAAACTAAGAGAAATTTGATCATAGGTCTGCCTTATGGGAAACAAGACCATCCTGCAGTAAACAGAAAATCAATATTTATGCCTTCCCTGAGGGGAAACCAGGCTGTAAAATAGTGTTTGATTGTTTTCAGTGACTATGTTGAGCATATGACTATGCCTGTACCACTTTTAAAGAATAATAAAATAAGTCTTAGTTCATACCCACAGACATATGTATTCTACCTACTTCTATAGAACACACCCTTTGTTGTTTGTTAAGATACAACCTGACTTTAGACCTATCTTTAAATCATAAACTATATGACACGAACAGGTTTCAAGATTTTCTACAATGATGGATTAGAAATGGTTTGTAACCCATCCTTAATAATCTCTAGATCTGCCGAGAAAAACTCTTCCAGGAGGTGCAATGGTTAACCCCTTTCCCATAAAGCAATCAGTAAAGCTAACTACCTTCAATAATTGCTCTCCAATCAGGTTTAATGACACACATTTTAGATTGTGGGCAGTTTTTTATTTGCAGATATTTTTGCACTATAACACATTGTAAAATGATACCATCAAGTTTCCTAGAGCATTATGAATTTATGATGCCTCAAAATTTAAACAGGAATGATTGTAGCTATCATTTCTGGTAAACCAAGGTTGCGAATCCTTTTCTCTCTCAATAACATTTTCTTTCAAAAATCATCATTTCTAATCATTTTCCTTATATTCAATTATTTATCTTTCTTTGTCATAGAGAACGTCATATTAAATTCTTTACCGCAAAGAAAGGCCACAACGTTGCTTTGTTTGTCAGTAGAACATCAACTCTAGGGTCAGCTGATATGAGAGGAGCGTGCAACTTGTTTATGTTAGCAGAAATCACCTCCAGGATTAACTGATACAAGAGGAGCATGAAAATATTTGCACTATGCTTACCAGTAACCTCTTTTAACAGCAGTCCAATCATCCAATCATGCACATCCTCTTCACTATTCTACTAGTCAGAAACTTCTGAAAAATATCAGAAACAACATGCATTTTAATCCCAAAATGGATGTGCAATTTGGGGGATAACACTAACTATGGCCAAGATATTTCTACAAAATCATGCAATCCTAGAAAGAAAAACAATCTAGCATTAAAATTTTAAATAAGAAATTTGGAATCTTGACTATTAAGGAACTCCAACTAGAACCATACCAGAAAGAACAATACCCAGAAAATTATATTTATTTTGCACAGACACCATAGAAATGGAAATCACCATGTGTGCATAGTTCAAACCTAGGAAGTTGCTTAAGAATTCATACCAACCCAATTCTCTGGACTCTATGCACTTAACAGTTCCTCCTAGATTTCCAAATGTACAGTGGCGAAGTTTCAAGGAGATGATTGCTTTGGGAATAAATATTTTCATTTTGGAATAGTATATCTTGCAGCTTTATAAGCATCAATCTAGGTAGAAATTGGGTTTCTTGAATCATAACTACATTTATATTCCATGAAATCACCATTTGCACTTGTTAAAGTGAAGAACCCTAGAGTTAAGTTTGATACTCCCCTTGACACATCTGTTATGTTACTATTTTGATTCAGATTTTTTATTCCTACAGTTATACTTGATTTCGACTGAAAATATAGATGCCCTTTTCTTAGAAGCCTTAACATCATTATGATTTATAAGACATAATGCATTATGAAACATTGAATCACTTTAGTTGATCCTCTGAAAAAATAGAGCCAGGGTGGAGTGTTCCCAATAGTTCCTTTTCATGGGATGAAATACAACTCCCTGCAAGGCGGTTTCATAGAAGAGATTGCATTTAGTATAGGACCAGATTGCATGTAGTAAAGGTGCACACTTGTTGAAAGGATTTAGCTGTTGCATTTGGATTTTGACAAACCAAATGCAACACACCACGGTTATGCAAGATAGATTGAGATTTTTCATGAGAAAATTTTACCAGCTTATTTGGTTACTTTGCAGAAAGGTGGCATAAAGTGACACACTATTCTAACGAGCCTTCTTGAAATATAAAGTTGTCAACCTGTCTTTTCTCAATTTGTGATGTATACAACCGAGATTGTTCCAGAGTCTAGATGGCATCATTTGTTTTGGTTTTCTAGTAACTTAGCACACATTATCAACAGTTTAATAGCTTTGTGATAATTGCCGTGAGAATATTCCAATTGGGCCTTCAAAGGGATTGTTGAAGAACCCCTATTATCAACATGTTCACCGCCCTTTTTACTTCACACTTTGTCATATTTAGATTACTTGTTAAGGGGAAATTTGGTACCTTAAAAAGGTGAAATATAAGCTCCAGGTAAGTTGTAGGCGGTGATTTTTTAACTGAAATTTTTGTTAAGTCATCTGAGATTGATAAACGAGCATAAGGCCTTCCATTATTTTGAGTTTCACTTGCTAAGATAGAGAAGAAAGTATCGTAGTGAAGGGACTCATCTAATAATCATGTAAGACTAATATCAACACTGGTTGTGTTAGAATAATAAACCCATAGTTACCTACCTTAGACATCAATTAATTCATTTTTGTCTTATTTGCCTAGTTTCCTATATTCCACTCTATGCAGGTTGTCTTCCACATGCCATAGAAGTCAAACTTGCTAAAACTGAGTCATGGAGCACTTGGGAAACCTCTTGGAAACCATATTTAGAATGTCTGCTTTATTCCATATCCTCCAAATCACATATCTGCTTTTTCTGCTAAGTTGCATGTTTTATTGAGAAATAAGGAAAAAGGGAAAGTAAGACTAGGTGTAGTTTACTTGTTGTTTTCCCTCATCATCCTCCATCCTTTTCTCCTAATAAAATCATTTATGAGTTGTATTTCCATCCATTATTATCTTTCCTACTTGAATTTTCCAATTCGTGAGCCTCTAAGTGGATTTGGAAACTGCTTTATGCACCTATGGGGGATTTGACTAGATTTAGTAAGCCTACTTTTTGACTATTTCGAATGGAATCCTTATGCATTCAAATCTCTCATGTAATTATATATTTCAATAGCTTATGAATTCATAAGGTTGGCTATTGTACACTTATTCAATACAGATTAGTGTTATGCTCCAATTTCAGTCTCCTTTGTTTGTAATTTTGCATGTTTGATTAGCAATTTTGTGAGTGCAATTGTTCTATCAATTGGGTTCAATTTCCACATGGTATCATAGCCTTTGTATATTTATTTCTCTCCTTCCATATTGCTATTGCAGGTTCGACATCTTGACTGGGAGCATATTCTTTTGACTGAAGGGCACAGTTTCTGAGCTATGGATCAATCTCAGAAGATCATCTTGACTCCATTTAATTTGTTTGAATGGAAAGAAGAGATGGAGATACTGTTGAGAGTGAAATTTCTATACAGGGTGACTATGGAAACTAAGGCAGAGCCCAATGCAGCTGCAGAGAGAATTAAATGGCACAATAGGAGGGATGAGGCATATGGTCTTTTGTGTCTGAGCATTTCAAGAGACCTCCTCTTCCATCTTGATGGATTGACATCACCTAATGAAGTGCAGAAGAAGCTTGTAGATATTTTCGATAAGACAGATGACATGAGAGGACATCAAATCGAGAATGAATTTATCTCTTTGAGTCCCAGTAGCTTCAAATCCCCGCAACTCTACTTTTCCAAGTTTAAATCCCTTGCTTTGCAGCTAAAACAATGTGGAATTGAAAATAAGGAAGAGCAAATAGTTTTGGCCATACTCTTGAATCTTGTCCCTAACTATTCAGTGTTTGTTTCGACCTTCCATGCCACAAAGTTGACAGCTTGAGCCTAGAAGATGCCTAAGCTTACACAGTTCATGGAATCCCTCACACAAGAACAAGATAAACTAGTGATGATGGGCACCATAAAACCTTCCAAAGACCAAGCTTTGATTGTTGGAGATTTGAGGGTGGATTCAAAAGGCAAGAAAAAATCTAAGAAGCCACCTGAGAAAAAGAGAGACAAGAACAAGTCTCAAGAGGAGACCCAAGGCTCCAAGAAGAACTTCCAGAAGAAGAAGAACAAAGGAGAAATGAGCAAGTACGCATACTGCAGTAAGGGCTATCATCCTGAGAGCTCCTGTATGAAGAAGAAAATTGGCATGTTGACCCAACTCTTGGAGAAGAATAACATCTCCCTTCTTGATTGATCAAAGAAGAGGGAAGGAGGATCAAATTCAGAGGACAGAGAGAGACTACATGCTTTGGTTGCTGGCACATCAAGCTCACCTAGCTTCATCATAGACTCTGGAGCTTCTAGACATATGGTTTCGACCAAGGAGGCATTCTCCTCTCTTGACATGTCGAAAGGTCCACCAATAGTGTTGGGAGATGACTCTCTCACTAATAATTTGGGGAAAGGAAGGATTGATCTTGACCATGGTAAGTTCAATAATGTGTTGTATGTTCCAGGTCTTGCCTCTAACCTCTTGTCAGTGTACCAGATGACTCACACAGGGTCTCCAAAGAAGGTCATCTTCTCCCCTGATGATGTTGAGATCATAGATATCTCCAATGGTAAAGTCATTGCAAAAGGTGTTGTAGATCACAATTCGAAGGTATACATGTTTTCATTTTTCTACCCTACTCAAACCCCTCTGCTCTTCTGATTCATGCTAATGAGGCAAGCAAGCTTTGGAATTAAATATTTGGAAATATTAACTATAAGTATCTTTCTGATCTGATTGAAAAAGATATGGTCATAGGGTTACCCAATATTAAGTTTTCTAAGGGAGTTTGTCAAGGTTGTATCCTAGGAAAACACCCAGAGAACAAATTTGAGAGAGCTAGTCATGAGATAACCTCTGCACCTCTTGAGTTGATCCACAGTGATGTTTCTGGTCCATTTCCTCATATGTCAATGATTCAATACAAATATGCATTGACTTTCATAGATGAATTTTCCAGGTATTGTTGGGTTTACTTCCTAAAGCACAAGTCTGAAGTTTTTGACCTCTTCAAAGTCTTTAAGGCCTTGGTTGAAAACCAGTCTGGGAGGAGACTCAAGATCCTCAGATTTGACAATGGTGGTGAGTATGCCAAGTCTAATTTCATTCAATATTGTAAATATGCAGGTATTCAGATGCAACATTCAATCCCTTACACACCACAGCAAAATGGTGTTGCTGAGAGAAAGAACAGATCACTGAAGGAGATGGAAACTTGTATCATGGAGGCTAAGACTTTGCCACCAAAATTTTGGGCCAAGGCTATAAAATGTGCATCCTATATCCAGAATAGGGTGCCTCATAAAAATATTGATGGTATGACTCCTTTCGAATCTTGGAGTGGGCACAAGCCAGATGTGACCCATTTCAGGATTTTTGGCTCAAAGGCTTGGGCTCGAATTCCAACTGAAAAGAGAAAGGCTTTGTAGCCCCAAAGCCAAGAGTGCCTATTTGTTGGGTATTATGAATATTCAAAAGGGTACAAGTTTATCAACTTGAGCACAAACAAATCCTTCATTGAAAGGAGTGTTCAGTTCCAAGAAGAGCCTTTAGCAGCAGTTGAAATTGGAGAGTCTTCTTCACCACCAGAACCATTGAATGTAAGTGGGGAGACAAATGAGTTTGATGATTAGAATATTTCTGATAATTATGATTTAATTGCAGATACTGACAGTCCTACAAGACCAAAATGGGCAGCAAATGTCATTCATGCAGTTGGGGAACTAGCTGGAAATCCTAGTGATCCTAGGAGGACTAGATCTCAGTTTGAGAGTGCCCTGCGTATGAAAGACCCTTTGTTTGCAGAGAAGTTCTATTTGATGGTTGAATCAGACCCAAATACATGTGAATATGTAGCACATGATCCAATATGGAAAACATCCATGAAAGAATAATTCGGCTCACTCCAGAAGAACAACACTTGGGAACTGGTTGATCTTCCTCCAGGGAGGAAGCTAGTTCAATGTAAGTGGGTTTTCAAAACTAAGTTTGCTGCTGATGGTTCACCTTTGAAATATAAGGAAATATTGGTAGCCAATGGCTACTCACATATGCATGGTATTGACTACAATGAAACCTTTGCACCAATGGCAAAGATGGACTCCATAAGGCTAGCTTTAGCCATTGCAGCTTCGAAGCAGTGGGAGGTACATCACATGGATGTGAAGTGTGTTTTCCTAAATGGAGATATTACTGAAGATATTTACATGCATCAACCTCAAGGTTTTGTTTCCAATCCATCTTTTGTGTGCAGTCTAAAGAAATCATTGTATGGGCTCAAGCAAGCCCCCAGGGCTTGGTATGCCAAGATTGATGGCTTTCTGCTGTCATTGAGTTTTGTTCAATGCAAGTATGATCCTAATGTTTATTTGAATATGATTCATGGTTATTTTATGATTAATTTCTTGTATGTGGATGACCTTCTAATTACAGGAAGTTCAAAGAAATAAATTGCCTCCTTGAAGGATGCAATGAACCATTCCTTTTCTATGATTGATTTGGGGTTGTTGAGTCAATTCTTGGGTCTCGGAATTGCTCAATCCCAACATGGAATAAAAATACATCAGTACAAGTATGCTTTAGATTTTCTAAACAATTTCAACATGAAATATTTCAAGCCAAGCAAAACTCCCTTCCTTTCAGGAGTTAAGCTTGAAGAAGCAGGTTCTTCTCCTATGGTAAATAATACACTGTATAGGTAGTTGATTGGGTGTTTGATTTACCTTACACAAACTCGACCTGATATTTCTTATGCACTAAGTGTGGCTTCAAGATACATGGATCAGCCTCATGAGATCCATTGGAGAGCAGCCAAAAGGATCCTTAACTTTGTTCAGGGAACAAGAACTCATGGGATCTTCTACAAAGCTAAATCTGATCTTGATTTGATTGGGTTTACTAATAGTGATTGGACAGGTGAAAACACAGATTGAAAGTCAACATCAGGATATGTGTTCATGCTTGCTGAAGGACCAATCATCTGGTCAAGCAAGAAACAGAGTGCCATAGCACTCTCATCTATAGAAGTAGAGTACAAAGGAGTTGTAAATGCAGCAACTCAATGTTTATGGTTGCAGAGGATACTTGGTGAGTGTGGCTTCAAATCAGAGTTTTCAACTATTATCTATTGTGATAGTTATAGCACCATTTGAATCTGCAATGATTTAGTTCAGAGACAGAGAACCAAACACATTGAGATCCATATGCATTACATTAGACAACTTGTGCATGATGGCACCATTCACCTACTCTTCTGTGCATCTTCAGAACAAGTAGCAGACATCTTCACCAAAGTTTTTTGTGAGAAGACATTTAGCAATATCAAATCACTACTGGAGATTTCTGATCATGCTGCGAGACAATATTTTCAAATTTTGTTTTACTGTCCATGTTTAAGGGAGGATTTTCCCACTGGGTTTTTGCGTTTTTCCTTGGTTAAATGGATATGCAGTATGTAAAGGGTGACTAAGCCTTGTTTCTAGGCCCTATATTTTTATGATATTTACTCATAAAGTTAGGCTTAAGGGGGGGTGTTAGAATCAACCCATAGTTACCTACCTTAGACATTAATTAATTCATTTTTGTCTTATTTGCCTAGTTTCCTATATTCCACTCTATGCAAGTTGTCTTACACATGCCATAGAAGTCAAAATTGCTAAAAATGAGTCATGGAGTGCTTGGGAAACCTCCTGGAAACCATATTTAGGATGTCTTCTTTATTCCAGATCCTCCAAAGCGCATATCTTCTTTTTCTGCTAAGTTGCCTGTTTTATTAAGAAATAAGGAAAAAGGGAAAGTAAGACTAGGTGTAGTTGAATTTTTTTTGTCCTCATCATCCTCCATCCTTTTCTCCTAAAAAAAGAATGTATGAGTTGTATTTCCATCCCTTATTAGCTTTCCTACTTGACTTTTCCAATTCGTGAGCCTCTAAGTGGATTTGGAAACTGCTTTATGCACCTATGGTGGATTTGACTAGATTTAGTAAGCCTACTTTTTGACTATTTCGAATGGAATCCTTATGCATTCAAATCTCTCATGTAATTATATATTTCAGTAGCCTATGACTTCATAAGTTTGGCTATTGTACACTTATTCAATACAGATTAGTGTTATGCTCCAATTTCAGTCTCCTTTGTTTGTAATTTTGCATGTTTGATTAACAATTTTGTGAGTGAAATTGTTCTATCACTTGGGTTCAATTTCCACAAGTTGTAGCACTAGGTGCACTGGTGAAAATAGTAGTCATTGCACCATTAGGATCATAAATGTATTGCAAATTCACTTGTGTTGCTGCATTTGCCTTCAGTAATTGATTTGTTGATGGATACTATGAATTAATCCCACGGTACCATGGGAACATATAGTAAAATGCAAAATATTTCTTCATTTATTGCACCACATCCATATCTTGTGTTGCTTCATGGGAAGCTACAAGACTATACAACACAATTTCTCGTCGACTCTGTGTTTTGTTACTAGGGCTCCTATACTGACACTCCACTTGCATAATGTTGAAGAGGATATAAGATGATTTCAATATTAAGTGTGGAAATGTGTGTATCATGTTTACTCACGAAAGCAACACCATCAGAATTAGAGTTGCAAATTTTCACCTACCCCATGTGTCTTTTGCCATTTTTCCTGCCTATGTACTTCCCTTTTAATATCATGTTTCTTTGCAAAAGTATCATAATGCATTTGATTAGATGTATCTTTTTTCATTTTCAACATTTCCTCTTACTCATCAGTTGCTTCTTGGATTTTATAATTTTTGTAAATTACTGTACATTCTCAGCAGAATCCTTTAAGCTTTCATCAATACATGATCTGGATCTATGAATGACGGGGGTTTGTTGTTATAAGTAGGAATTTTTTCTAAGTTATATGTAAGCCTACAGGTGTAGAGCAAGGAGAGAGGAGTGGCCAAGAAAATGAATAATCAAACCAATGTAGACTGGAGAACTGACCTAGAAGTTGTGTGATCATATGGGTGAAGTGTTAGAAGCTCTCAGAATGTGAAATCATCTAAACGGGTTGGAGAAAGTAATGCATTTAGTCGTATATCCGACATATATGCTATACCACCAACATCCTAAATTTATTTATATGACTTTAGCCATGTCTACAGGGAGCACAATATGAGTGCAGACCATTTATCCAACGAAGCATTGAATATGATGTTCATGTATTTGTAACTTCGGAATGTATTCACTTGTATATCTTATATTGTACCCCGATATTCCTATCGGGAGAATCAATTGTATTTCATTGTACCATGATGTTCCTATAGGGAGAGTCATTAATATAATAAAGTCATGTAAAGTAATTGAGGTTAACCCTCCATTGTAATTCAGTGCAATAGTCTCAACAATTGAGTTGAGGTTAACCCTCCTTGTTGATCGGAGTGGAAAAGTCCCCACAGTTGAGGGGAACCAGAGTTATTAGACTCTTCTAGAGAAGTTGGCCCTGGTAAGTTAATTTCAAGTCGGAAATTAGTATAAATAGAGAGTGAGCCTCTCTATTTGTAATACATACTCACTCAACTGGGGCGCATGAGTGAGAGAGGAAGTGCTGGCACAAGTGAGAGAGATCGACTGTCGAAGATCATCTTTATGTTTTTGGGTTTTACTTTTGCTACTGGTCCCCATTTAATCTCTGAGGAATTTACGGGGTTTTCTCCTTTATGGTTTCCTTGAGGAAAATTATTTGTGTCTCTTGTCTCTTGTGATTATTGTTGTGCATGTTATTCTCTCAGATAAGATCCTAAGATCATATTGCTTACATGATAAAAATCTAACATGGTATCAGAGCTAACCTGAGAATACAGCACTGTGCAGCTGCAGAATCTAGGGATTCTTAATTTTGGGGTCTCTCTCCATAATCCATCAGTAAAATAAGGCTATGCTAACTCTCCATTGAAGGGCGCATCTTTCTGTCGACGCAGAATTTGATTCCCGGCATTTTCGGTTTTTGCTGCGGGAAATTATGGCTTTTTACAGAAGATGAATTTTTGAGTTAGCCTAGAATATGATTTATATCCTCATCAAAATCAAAATTTAGAGACCAAGTTCGAATTTTTTGGTTGAGTAGAACTCCGGGAAAGTCAAACCCTAATTTGACCTTGGGCCTGAAAAACCCTAAACTACTAAAACTGGTAGTTTTGGTACATTCGATATATGTCAGAATTGAATAGGGATCAAAAGCCAAAATTTTCATAGGCTGTAGATAAAATCCTGATGTACCATGTGTAAACATTTCAGCCTCATATTCGCTATATTCTGGGAGATATGATTCCTCCAAATCAGGTTTCCAGCGTCTTCCAAGATTCATCCCTAAACAGGACATCTAGGGAGAATTGCTATATCTTGGGATACAAAGGTCCAAATGAAATTTTTAAACATGTTCCAAATATGGCACAGAATTTAATTTATGTGATAAAATTTTCAGACCCTGAAGGTGAAACAGTGACACATGGCAGTCCATACAAGTTCGCTATGCTGAAGAGTCCTAAAATACGTCACCTTGGGAAAACTCTCAGAAGTCCCAATTGGTGAAACCAATTCTGGTAAAAACTATGGTTTTGGGAAGAGAGTAGATGAGGATACCCCAGTATGAAATTCCAGACACAAAGGAGTAGTAATTTCGGAGATACCACAGAAACAGTACCATGCATTTATGCAGAAGAAATTGGAAAACTAGGGCTTCTTGTTGTGGGAGTTTCCCTCCACTGTTTTCAGAAAATGAGTACATTGGATAGCTTTCCTTGAAGAGGTCTATCTTTCTATCCAATCAGAAGTTTGAAATTCCAAGTTTTGAAAATTAGGGTTTCTCTAACAAACCCTAGATTATCTAGATCCGAAACCAGGACGGACACCTCAAATCGGTAAGATCTAATCTTTTACTATTTACATTTGAGGTTCTCATTTCAAAATGACCTATCACACCATCTTGATGACAATATTGGTGAAGCTGAAAAATTCTGAGCATGGAAGTATAAGTTTTCATTGGTTCTTGAAGAAAATGAATTTGACACCTACATAAGTGGAGAGGTTCCAGTTCCAGAGGGAGATAAGGCTAAATCCTTACACAACAAGAACTTGGTCAAGGACAAGAGGATTATTGTTGATTCCATCACCTTATACCACAAGTGTCTTCCCTTAAGACAACTAAGGATATATTTTATTCCTTGAACAAGCTATTTAAAGAAAATAATATAAATCGAATGAAGTGTAGGAACTCTGTAATCCTTCAAGAAATTGACTTGGATTAGTATTTCAGTAAGGAAGGTCTAGGAGATAGAGGGAGATGAGGCTAAGGCTAGAGCCAAGAGAATAATTGCAGATTTTAATAAATATCATCTCATCCCTCATGTGTCATCCCTGAAGACACCAAAAGGAAGTGTTCAATGCTATAACGAAGCAGTCGAAGAAGAATAAGATACTGTCATAGCCACCTTGAATGGCCTCCCAGGATCATGGGACTAATCCATTCAAGGAATGTGTGCCAGAAGGAAGTGATTAATTTCAGCAGACTCTGGGAAGAGCAAACATAAGATGAATCTTGACCCATAATAAGAGAAGAGAATATGGGAGCAACTAAAGATCAAGCGCTCACAATTCAAAGAAGATCTCTCAAGCGAGGAGGAATATGAAGAACTTAGTTCTTTAAGAGCCTCTTATCCATGTTAAGCACTTAGATAAGAAATGATGCTGTTATAAATGGAGAAGATGATGAAGCTAAAAGAAGGATCCCACCCATGAAATGAATAAAGATAAGTATTCAATTGTCATTTCATGATATTGTTTTGTTATGCATTTGTTTATATTCAATTGATTTGTTATGTATGATAGAATGTTTGCATTAATGATAGTATACTACTAATAGGCATGTGATGGGTAAGTAGACCATGGTGCTATACAGCTATCCATTGCTACTTATCTAGAATGAAACCTCTTTGCTGACATATTGTATTAGTGCACAATCTCAATGATGTCATGGTAGAGATGGAAGGCATCTAGAAATTTTCCGGGAGATATGGATGAATGTTGTATTAGCTAAAATAGTTGCATGATCATATATTTATACATAAGAATTTTCCATTATGAATATGCCTTATGAAATGTTTCTAAATATGCAGCTAATCCATTTGAATTGTAGGAAATATTGTGTACAATCTCCTACAAGAAAAGAAGGACGAGAATTGTTCCGAAGAACAAGTGATGACAGTTCTAGAAATAATCCAAAATGAAGAATAGTATGACGAGACTTCAAGAGGTCTCAGAAACAATGTAGTTATGTGGAACTATTGTGTGACATCATTGATGCAGAGCCTTCCAGCTATGAAGATGTAGAAAAGAAGAAAGGGAAGGAAACTATGATCAAGGAGTACTAGTCAATCATGAAGAATGATGTCTAGGATGCAATATCGATACCTGAAGAGAAGTCTGTGGGATACAAGGAAATATTCGTAACATGAGGCTTCTCATGGAAAGAAGTCATAGACTACGAAGAGACATTTGCATCCACTGGAAGATAAGACACATGACAGGCAGAATCATGTGTGCAAATGAAAGAAGGCCTTGTACGAGATCAGAAGACACCCATGGGATAACACATACATAATGAGCTTGAAGATCACCTAGGGTGATGAAGATCTTAACCTTTTCTCCAAGGTTGAAGATGAAATATTATAGAGAATGACAATCTCATAGATGGGTGCGAGAATAACCTTTGAAAAGGTTCAAGATAAAAGATCTTGGTATCCAGTGACCCTAGATGGATACATAGAATATTAGTAGCAGAGGAAGCTACTTGTCACTCTAGTACAAAATGTTTCAATGCATAGAGTATGAAAGACAGAGGGAGTGACTGCAGAAGATCTTGAAGTTCAACATGATACAACGGGATGGAAAGATTACTGATGGCTCTAGGATTTACTGAGAGTAAATGGGATTCCAACCTTTGCTTCAAGGTTGAAGGCAAAAGACCAATGATGTTCCTATTATATGTCGATGAATTGTTCCTGATAGGAAAAGAGGAACTCATTTGCAAGAAGAGGAAGCTTTCTAGGCATGGAGGTGTGGCAGAATGCGGATGGAATCTCCCTGGGACAAGGGAAGTATGCAGTAGAGATCCTGAAGAGGTTCAGGATGATGGACTGCAAGGCCATGACCACACCTATGGCATCAAACCTGAAGCTATTGAGTTATGCTTCATCAGAGATGGTTGATGCCATGATGTATCGTTAGATGATTTGTTCCTTGATGTACTTGACGAATACGAGACCAGATATTTTCTTTGTTGTGAACACATTGAGATATGTTCACCTGATTGCTGCAAATCATATTCTGAGGTACCTGAAGGGTACAGTTGACTATGGGATCAATTGTGGGGTGAATCAAAAGATTAACCTGGAAGTTTATGTGGATTTAGATTGGGAAGGCAGTGCCATTAATAGGAAGAGCACTTTGGGGTGCTGCTTCAGTATGAGATCAGGTGTGATCTCTTGGTTTAGCAGGAAGCAATCCTGCATGAAATTGAGTACAAATGAGGAAAAATATGTTGTCACTTGCTCGGCTATTTGCGAGGTAGTATGTTTCTTTTGAAAACTACTATTTGATTTAATTGATATGACTTGGATTTTTTTATGATGTAGAGAGGAGCAGTGAAGCTCCAATATGTGATCCAGATCGAGATCTCTCAAAAGAAGGAGTTCTAGCATATCCAGTAAGATAGGTTGTCTGAGCATAAAATATCGATGAAGCTCATAGTTTGCTCAAATGTAAATAGTCCTTTAGGTTGTCCTGGGATGTAATCAGTTCTAGCAAATCTCGTAGGTTATCCTTCGACGTAATCAGCCCTGATGTGATTCTATGTTGGAAATGGCCAAAGTGAAGAAGAGAAGCTTGGTGTTCTCTAGATTGAGGTTCCTTTCAAGGGGAAGTGACGAATCCATGTGCCTTTATGACATGGTGGTAGGATTGGTTCCTCCCATGGTAAGATGTAAGTGCAGTTCCCTTCTAACATGGTGGTAGGATTGGTGCCTCCCATGGTCAGATGTAAGTGTTGTGCCCTTCTAATGTGGTGGCAGGATTGGTTCCTCCAATGGTCAAATGTAAGTGCAGATCCTTTCCCCGGATGATAGTAGGTGTGTCCTATCATGCTAGTGGATGTAAGTGTAGAGCTTTTTCCTGGATGATAATAGGTGTGTCCTATCATTCAAGTCGATGTAAGTGCAGATATTTTCCACAGATGGTAGTAGGTGTGTCCTACCATGCTGGTGGATGTAAGTGCAGGGCCTTTCCACAGATGGTAGTAGGTGTGTCCTACCGTGCTGGTGGATGTAAGTGCTGGGGCCTTTCTCTGGATGGTAGTAGGTGTGTCCTACCCTGCCAATAGATGTAAGTGATGGGGAATTTCCATGGATGGTAGTATTTTTGTCCTACCATTCCAGTGGATGTAAGTGCTGGAGATTTTTCCCAAATGGTAGTAGGTGTGTCCTACCATGCTGGTGAATGTAAGTGTTGGAGCCTTTCATAGATGGTAGTAGGTGTGTTCTACTGTGCTGGTGAATGTAAGTGCTGAAGCATTTTATCGGATGGTAGTAAGTGTGTCTTACCATGTCAATGATATAAGAGTTGTTGATGAAGACCTACATGGAGGATATGCCTACAACCAACATGAAAAAGGGCTGGCTCTATAGAACTTCCTATGACAAGGAGAATTGAGAGATAGCACCAATTGATTGAGATAACAGAAGCAGTGATGATCCAGCTTTGATGATGATCCAATGATGATTCAACTTTAATGATGATCCAGGTTTGATGATGATCCAGTGACGAAGACTTGTGCTGATGAATTGTGTCAAGAGAATACCTTCCTATTTAAGAGGGAGTGTTGATGTATTTGTAACTTCGGAATGTATTCAATTGTATATCTTATATTGTACCCCGATGTTCCTATCACGAGAGTCATTAATATAATAAAGTCATGTAAAGTCATTGAGGTTAACTCTCCGTCGTAAGTCGGGGGAATTTTCCACAATTGAGTTGAGGTTAACCCTCCTTGTTGATCGAGGGGGAAGTCCCCATAGTTGAGGGGAACTAGGGTTATTATACTCTCCTAGAGAAGTTGGCCCTGGTAAGTAATTGTCAAGTCGAAAATTAGTATAAATAGAGAGTGAGCCTCTCTATCTGTAATGCATACTCACTCAATTGGGGTGCATGAGTGAGACATGAAGTGTTGGCACAAGTGAGAGAGATCAGATATCGGAGATCATCTTTATGTTTTCGGTTTTTACTTTTGCTACTTGTGCTCATTCTATCTTTGAGGAAGTTGTGGGGTTTTCTCCTTTATGGTTTCCCCGAGGAAAATTCTTTGTGTCTCTTGTCTCTTGTGATTATTTATGTGCATGTTATTCTCTTAGATAATATCCTAAGATCATATTGCTTAAATGATAAAAATATAACATATGAAGGTTGGCCTCCTCTTCTTCTTGTAAATTTTAGAAGGAGAAATCATTGAGGAAGGCATGATATAGTTAATTTAAGAGCCTTTTGATTTGTACAGAATAGTATTTTTTGGTTCTTTCTACTATGGGATACATCGGCATCTTTCTTGTTTTAGCTGGGGATATAGAGCTTGTTTTCACCCCCTCAGGGGTGTGTTTTCTCCACCCTCGATGCCTCCCTGGATAAGTTGTTTGGGCTCCTTATGTTCTCCATGTAGTATTGCTACTTCAGTCATCTTGGGATTGTGGGTTTCGTTCCTCCCGACGAGTTTTTTTTGGATACTTATGATCTCCACTCATTAATGGACTATGTAAAAGTTACCTTTTATTCACTACTAAATATAAAGCTGGAACACCTCTTTTTCTTCTGAAAAAATGATATAGAATATTTGCAAATTCTTTTATCACATATATTGAGATATGTAAACTGGGTCTTTTATATTTTTGGGTGAAGAAACAAACTAAATTAAAATAGGTACACCAATCAATATTGTAAAAAACATAGTTTGTATTTTGAGATTAATTGGTTGAAGCATTTGATATGGAATGACTTGATATCTATATCATCTTAAAGGACTATGTGTTGAATTGTTATACTAGGGATTTATTGATATTATTCAGGATAATGATATCAACATTATGTCATGCTTATAAGTCTTTCCAATTTTTTTGCCAATTTGTTTTCCGGCCATGGTGTAGGTAGAACCAAATAGGTATTTGTCAGACCTTTCTTCCTCCAGTGAGGGGAGTTTGGGAAGGCTAGAGGAAAGTGAGACATCCAGTAGGTCTACAAGGGATAGATCAACTAGATGTCATAAGATCATAAGAAAATTCAATAAACACATGGAATTTTTTCTCAAAGGAGGGGGATCATGTTCCTATGATGATGAGACAATGGGAGACACCGAGGTGACATTAAGGTACAAACACCTAGTGAAACAATGGGTGCCCAGGGATATTCCTCAAGTAAACACTGATTTTTGTGTGAATGAGAGGATATATAGAATTCCACCGTCGTCATTACATGGATTGGGGTTGTTTTGCATGGATGGCATAAAGGTTGGATACGGAAGATGTACATAATTGATGGAGTATGTTGGACCCTCTTACAACTACAGTGATTGAATGCACCTGGTCCAATATACATGAAGTATGCGTAGATATGGGTTGTAAGAAAATTATATACAACTAAAAGACAAAGCTCAAAATAAAGGAGCAACGTTGTACATGGATGGAAGTCCAAAAACAAATGGTAATATTGCGGGGTTTATAAAAAGTACACAATCGAGGTCTACACTTAAGAAACCCAACTGCATATTCAAGTCGCATGAAGGAACCCATGTCTTTGTATGTGCCATTAATTCAATAGCTGCTGGTGAAGAACTACTTATTAATTACAATTTGAATCGTGTAGATACAAACATGGTTAGTATGGTTGTGGTACATCCAACAATTTACCCAACCTTTTATTAATTCTTTTAACATCTATAGGATTTTTCGTTAGCATATAATTATAATTTTCTAATAAATTTTCTATGTTGACTTTTCAGGGAGGTGATGGGGGGCTCATCACCCCAGCAGAAGGTGAGAGGAGTACACGACCCGCGAGTAAACAGGTATACATCAAAATGTTATGTTTTAAAATTGTTTTAGTGAATATTCTAGTTTCGTCAGGTAATTTTAAGTATGTTTTTGATGCAGAGTTCTCTCAGGGGAACCTCCATCTTCGTAGATGTTAGTAGACCTAAATAAAGATGGCAGGTATACATCAATATTTCCAATGTAAGAAATTTAGGATGGATAAACAGATCTGTTGTTATGTAATTTCATTAGTATATTCGGTTCGTTTATATAATTTTATCTATTTTCCATGCAGAGTGTTGATCAAGGAAGCCAACCGGCTATTGATCAGCCGACTGCAGCATCGAGGCAACAGGTAAACATGAATGCAATTCTTCATTTGAAATACTTTAAAATAGTACACATGTATATCGTGTAGCATAATGTTTATTTTGTTATGTATTTTTTCGTTTTTATGTTTGCGTTCATGATGATAATGTTGTCTACTTTTTTTGCAGCTTGCTGACCGGGGAAAGTCCCCAACTGTTGATCAGACGATTGGAGCCTGGAGGCAACCTGTAAACCTAAATGTAATTCCACATTATAAATACTTCAAAATTGTAAAAATATAAAACATGTAGTATAATGTTTATTTTTGTTATGTATTTGTTAGCTTTTACATATTGCGTTCATTGTGATAATGTTCTCTACCTTTTTTGCAGGTGGTTGATCGGGGTATGTCCCCAGCTGTTGATCAGAACACACCCTCATCTAGGCATCAGGTAAACCTAGATGTAATCCTATGAATCTATCATGATAGACAATTTTTGTTAATATATTTTTTTGCGCAAACTATTGCTTCAAATACTAAGCAATGTTTTATATATTTCTGTTGCAGACAGGGGATTCGGTTTATGAAACACCATATCAACACTCTTTACAACTTGAGGTCTCCAAGTTGGTGAAAGATAATGAAATTAGTAGGTTTGCAGACCCATTGAGAGTGCTATAGAAGACCATGGAAAAACAAAATGAGGAACTGATTCTTCTGACATTGGCAGTTCCACAAACACAAGAGACCGAATTAAAGATTCAATTGTTGTTACAAAGAATTCGAAAATCACAAGTAAATTCCCAAATAATAATGTAAATTCATTTAGAACTTTATAATATTTAATTGTATATGCTATTGAACTTATAATACAATGGTTTGAATTTACAACAAGTTATGTAGCTTTATAGTGGTGGTCAAGGCGTTGTTGGTCCTAGTGACCAAACCACTCCACGTACATGACATACTGATCCCTTATTGTCCACTGAATAGTCACCAACACGCTTTGTGACACCCCTGAGGCCAGCAGAGGGTGCAGCCAATGTTGACCGACCCACAACAGATGCTGCAGAAGAAGTGGTGGATGCAGGGTTAGATAGAGAGGTGGATGCATTTCCTGGATCTTCTCATGTCACTAGCACTAGTTCAATAGTGACGACATTTTTGGTGAACTAATAACTGGTTCCAATAAAGACAGAGAATATTCCAAGTGATTATAGATTGCTCAATTTAGTTTCTATAATTTGTGTCTAATATACTGATAAATGATTTTTTAATGTTGACTAATGATGGAATTAATGTTTTGCAGGAAATGATATTTTTTATAAACATTTGAATGATTTTTCCTTGGAGATCTTCGAGCCCACCATCCGCACAAGGTGGGACAAGCAGGAAAAATATTTAAAGGATGAGTTGACTAACCGCTTCGTTGGTCTGTTCAGAAAAGACACCTTTGATACATTGAAGGTCCTACAGAAGGCTGGACAACATCTGAAGATTGTCTGAGACCAGTATAGGGTTCACCTACAAAACAACCCTAGGTATGAGCGCCCTCCAATGATTCCACCTATGGAGTGGAAAGCCCCGGTGGAAGATGGAAAAGAGAAGGGCCTGAGAAAAGTAGGAAAGATACACTAGGAACAAGAAGGTATGCAATACATTCCAAAATGTAATGGTAATCCTTATTGTTATTAGTTTTTATATCAAATTTGGAACATCGACTAACGTATTTCAACACTTGATTAGGCTCTTGGACACATCTAAGGACACCAAGGAAATAATTGAAAAAATTGGTCAACACAAGCTTGGGCTTGGTGGTTACTCGAACTTGGCGGCCCAATATGTAAGTATTGAAAACCCGAAACTGCATCCAAATATCATACAGATAATTATTTTCGTTTTATTCTAGAAAAAAATGTAAAATTAATGGCATCATGCAAATATGCAGGCTGACCGGTTCAAAGAATTTCCCACTATGAATTACATGAAGCTTGGCTTTGAACAAGGCTTTGACATCGTTGTTGAACGTCAGAAAAGCTTGTCTAGGCATACTGATGATCCATCTGGTGCGCAGGTATGTAAAAACTATATAGTTTAATAATAATTTATTAATTCTCATGCCATTTATTCGTTATAAATAAATTAACATAGATTATTTATTCCTTTTTGAGCAGGAAAGTAATGATCTCGTTCATGTTGAAGATGTACACCAAACGGACGAAGATCATGCTTCGATTCTTGGCAATGAATTTATTAATATGCTATTTTTTGTATAGATAATTGGAGATAATGAACATTAATTCTAATTCTACACAATTCAACTGTAGAGCATGTAGATGCATATAACACTGAACATGTTGATCCTGTACAAGATAATGATGATCATGATGATGTGCCCATGCCAGGTAAAAAAACACCTTCGTAATATTTTTTAAATGAATTACTCATATTTATAAAAATAAAAATATATTAATGATAGATTTTGACATTATTGCATAAATTCATCGCTCCGCACTGGAAGTTCAACCTTGCGAGCAGTCTAGTAGGGAGACCGAGGATCAGATTCCAGAAGATGTGACTCTAACTAAATATTTAAAGATAAGAAAAGCAAAAAGGAAGTGACTAAACAAATTTTGAGTAATTCTTATTTATAATAAAAATCTTTACATGTTTTATTCCTCAGTTTCATGAATGAATGGTTAAATGAATGCTTTAATGAATGGTTTACTGATTTTTTTTATCTACTATTGACTAAACGAATGGTTTACTGAATGGTTTAATGAATGTTTTTTTTGATCTGTTGAATGATTGAATGGTTTAATGAATGTTTTTTTTTATCTATTGAATGATTGAATGGTTTAATGAATGATTTAATGAAAGCTTCTTTCAGCTACTGAGTGAAATAATTTGCATTAAATAGTTATTTGCAAGTAGATGCATTGGGTTTGGGGAATTGAGATTGATGTGAGGGGGGGTAGGAGCCATAAGAGCTTCAACCTTCACATGGTTAGTTCTGTTTAGTAGACAATATTAAATTATTCTAGAAACAGAGAGGAGCTCAATTAATGGTAAGGAAGAATACATTAAAAAACAACTATTTCTATAATTATAGTGTTTAATTTTCACTATTGCTATTTGAATCCTCCATTAGAACTTGTTATAGATAGCGTTGAGAAACATTTTCATAGTTACGAGGCAAAAAATGGCGTTTTGATGTGATCGATGGCCTTATATACATAGTGTTTTTGGTTCTCCATGTTTTATCAGGTGATCTATTATTAACAATTAATTTACTTGAACAGTTGAATAGTGTTATAATTTACATTGTAATAGTATTGTATTTATTTGTATTGGTTTTGTTATTTTTGTAAACAAACAAAAATATAATTGATGGGTGCTAACTTGAAACTATTGCAAGAGGACAAAATTTGAAGTATGTTGAATGATGTTTTGAAAGGTAAAGTAGAAGAAGACAATGCGAAGCTCCAAAAATCAAGGTATAATTATGCTTTCTTTTGTTTGATTGAACTGTGTATTGGGTATTTATGCATGTGCACACACGCACATTTAGTTGATGATGGTGATTACCATACATTCAGGTGAACTTTGTTCTATCTAATCTAAAAAATGACCTTAAATAGTTTAATTTATCAATGATTAAGAATGGATGATTATCAAAATATGATGTTGTATTGCTTTCTTTGTGGATGCTACCATAAGACTACTAGCTATGTATAGATATCATATTCTTTGCTTGTTTCCATCCACATGTTTGGCACTGTTCCATGAATTTTATTGGGCATGTTAAATGAGGCATTAACATGTTTAGAGTTATTCAATTGAGTGATATCTAATTGATACATAGGTGAAAATATCAATCTTTATTCCTCTA
Source organism: Pseudotsuga menziesii (assembly GCA_001517045.1). Taxonomy (NCBI): domain Eukaryota; kingdom Viridiplantae; phylum Streptophyta; class Pinopsida; order Pinales; family Pinaceae; genus Pseudotsuga; species Pseudotsuga menziesii. The sequence continues at coordinate 167,974 of LPNX010597619.1, forward strand.
TAAGACCATGGGAGTAGTATAAGGGCTCTGACTAGGATGGATAATCCCAACTTCCAATAGGTGATATCCAGTAGAATAAATCAACCACCTACTATAGGTACGGGCATCTCAACTGTTGAAAATAAACCATACCAACCATCAATAAAGTATAATATCAACCTATCACAAGTGAGAATGCATTGGCATCCTTAGAAGAAATATAATAACAAAAATCCATAACCAACTCTCATGACAAGTCAATATTTGAAAAACAATGAGTTAATTAACCTTGTGCCATGCAATAACCTCCAAACTATATTAGTCCTTAAATCCTTTTTACTACATGCTAGAAGATATATAAGGATAGGATTGATTTTTACCAAACATTCAAGTAACAGGTATGCCATTCCTTCTAGGAGTGTGTCCCTTTACTTCATCAACCATTTAACTATTTAAGCAAGTATAATATCTTACTTTTATGGTAGAACCTCTACTAGAAAATTCCAAGCACAAGCATGATACTATCCTGTCCAAGTAACATAGTCAGTCATTCAAACCTAGAAAAAAAATATCCTAGAGGTAGTGTAGCACATGGGCCAGACATGTCTCCATTCCACCATCCATAGCATATGTGTATTTATCAAACTTACACCCAAGTCTTGTAAACATACTATGACAAGATCTCAACCTCAGTGGGATAGTCTTGTTGATCAAGGTACAACCAACACATCACAAAAGCACATGAAAGGTAGGTGTATAAATATTTTAATATACACTTTTTCTTCCTTTAAAAAATCAGTATAAGTCGACCCCTAAAATTTTCCAGGAACATATTAGCGATAGGTTTTTCTAGCATGTAACATTTCATTCCCATTAAAATTTTATGATGAGTTTCCAAAAACATCAATCAAAACACTTAATAGTTTACCTAATTTCAAGATAATGTTTCTTCTATAACCTGTTGGTTAGAGAAATAAAATGTAACACCCTATATGGACAATCACTTTCAGTTGACACACTAAGAAGGATTTCCTTGTCTTCATGAATGTCTCTAGGTGGCCAACTATTATCAATTGCAACTATCTTGCTAGTGATATATGTATTTTAATGTTTGTCATAAAAAATGACCTGCTATAAGTGATAGTAAAAATGGATTTTCGTTGAAGACAATGTGTGGAATGGAAAATTCCTCTGTGCATTTGTTTGAAACCAAACCATTTAAAGTGAAATGCTGATAAGGAATAATCCCATATAACCCAATGCATAAATGAAATGAATTGGATTAGTATTCCCCCTTTACTGTAGAATCATACTAAGACAATATTTGTCTAATATTCTTATATTTGTGGTTGCTCATGACTCAAAATAACAATTTCACTTGGTGTGAAATTGGGTGACACATTTAGGTCACCCTTTCGAATTTTATTTGTAGCAAACTTAGTGTATTCTTATGTTTTTCTTGTAGCTCACCTTTAGCTCGAATACTAACTAGCACCAAGAAAGGTAGGAAGCAATTTGGAAATAGGATTTAGATTATTATGCATAACTGCGTTTGATGGTTCCTTTGTTAATCAAATTCCTTATTTGTTACATATAAATGGTTCCCAATTGACTATGACTACACCTTATAAGTTAAATGTCCCCATCCAAGTATACTTATAGAAGTTTTAAGGAAAGGTATCTACACTTTGGCCTTTTCAATCAACAATGAATTAAAACTCTCTATGGAGCTCATTCAAATTTGAGGTTTATCATAAGATAGAATATGGAAAAATTTAAGCTAATGTTGAAAGGTTGTATGGTTGTTACGCATTTGAAATGAAATGCAATCAAGATTCTTTGATAGAATTTGGGTAATGTGTTAAATAGGGGACGATGGATGGTTTTACTTGGTGCTGCAAAAGGTTATGGGACACAACCACCAGATTTATACTTGATTTTATCAAAATTTCCGGAAGCTTTTGTTTCCCTCTCATTTTACAAGGTATATTTTCAAGTTATTTTATTATATTTGATATATTATTTGAATTATGTGTATTTATTTCACTTTCATAAATTCAATTTCATTATTTATATGGATACCTTTACTTTTTTTCCACGCTGGATGCTTCTACTCTTCATTAACAATTTAATGTTTTTTGCTTTATAACTATACCTCCTTTTTTCTTCCGGATTTTTGGCTATCCCACTAGACTTGGAGCACTTTTAGTTTGAATTGTTACTCCTCATCCACTAATTTTCTAACTAATAAAATAATTGGTTATAGTATGCATCAAAATGCATATAATATTTTTTCATCAACTAGACTACAAGGAAGATAAGATTAAATAAGATAGTTTTATTAATGTCCAAAAAATGAACAAAAAAGTAGGCCAATGGGGCTTAAATAATACCATTAATGAAATAAAATGTAGGAGTGCAAAACAAATCCTAAATATAAGCTAATGGAAATATGAAAAACATGTAATATGTAAGAATAAATTTGGATAAAGCTAAGAAAACACACATACAAGAATAAGACTATTTGTATTTGAAGCATGGCATTATGGCACTTATAGTGCACTTGATGGGCCATTAGTATTATGAGTCACAATATATTGTTGAATCTATTAAGAAAATCCATGGGAGTAGTATATGGTATCCCCATAATTCTTCTTACCATCATTGGATTATGGAATAATTATTTCATTTTGGTATCGAAAACATGTGGTATGGTATCTTAGTTTTATTAATTTATGGTATCTTAGTTTTATTAGTTTATTTTAAAATATATCGTTTTTAATTTTCCATTTAAAATAATTTCATCCAAAAGTAAGAATAAAGGTAGAAGAAAGTGTAATGATCCTTACCATAGAAATTGAATCACTACAATGATATTATTTCTCCTTCATTGGTTTGTTTTACCCTATTGCAGCACATGCATATATCTTATTAGATATGGAAATGTTTGATACTATTTGTCTTCATAGAGATGGATTTAGGTTAACTTGGACTAAAATATTATTGTAACACAACTACAACATAGATTGTTGGAGGTTCAACTTCGTAGAATAAAATGGGACAAACTATTAGATCCTAGTTCAAAAAAGGGCACTAGTGACATATATGAGAAATAGAGACAACTGGAAAATACAATCTGGATGATATTGTTGATGAGGAAATTTCAACTCAAAATGGGCCTCCTAAGGAAAATTAATAAAATAATAGTTAAATTAATAAAATAATATTTATTAATTTTGGAGGAAGAAAAGAAAAAACTACTTTTTTGTTCATATTTTCGACATATCTCCCCATGTTTTTACTCAAATTTCGATCAGGAGAGCTCATTGGATGCGGAATTAAATTCCAAATCCAATGAGTACCAACTTGGTATACTTTTGACGGACCCCGCTACCCAAAAAATAAGAAATACCTGAAAAACGTGATGATGATGTCATCATCACGTTTTTTTCAGGTATTTCTTGTTTTTGGGGTAGAGAGGCCCATCAAAAGTATGCCGAGTGGGTACTTGTTGGATGCAGAATTTAATTCCACATCCAACGATCTCTCCCGATCAAAATTTGAGTAAACAAACAGGGAGATATGTCAAAAATATGAACAAAAAGAGTAGTTTTTTTTTATGATACCTATCCCCAAATTTATATTAAAAAAATGTTTAAGTGGTGCTCCCTTTTTGAATTTTAAAGCATTGTGATTGGCTAATACACGATGACATGGAATTTGTATTATTTTTGGAAGGCCCATTTTAAATTGAAATTTCCTCTAATCTGAGTGTGATTTATTCTTGCACATATTTTTTGGAATTCATGTTGAAAACTACCATGCCTCAGATAGCAGAGAAAATTGAAGGATATGTATGTCGTTCGAGAGGTAAATATTACATCACTGAGCATTGTTTGCTTTGGAAATTTCCAGTTACCAAAGTTTCTATTATCAAAGGTTTTCCAGGCATTAAAGTCCTTCAAGGATTTGAATATAAATGTAGATTGTGATTTCTTACAAAGCCATACTGTTGATTATGGGAAAATCCTTGAAATAGTTTAGGCCCACCTTGTTAATTATCAAGAAGGCTATACCACTTAAAACTTCAAGTTGGGATAAAGAAAAAATGATCTCTTGAACTACTTCTCCATATAGAAATGAGAAATGGAAACTGAACAGAGTGAGAAACTAGGCTAGAGGGTGTCAGGACATAAGGAACATGATCCCTCATCTGCATATGTTATGCATATAAAATCAATTAGTAATGTACTAATGTAGTGTCAAGACAGGAACAAAAACAAGATTGGGAATTGAAACGGAAAGAAGAACGAACCTCTTTGTCAGATTTTTGGTAACATGCATCACACTAACAAATAAACATCTAACATGAATGCATCCAATTGATAGATTCTAGGCATTCCTTTGTAAGTCTGCATTTTTAGAACCACATTTTAATTTCTAGTCGATTTGTCCTTCTGCGTAGAGTGCTTGCAGACTTTATTTTGGTTATGTATAAGATACATTTGCTACTTGTATTCAATTACAGGATTTGCCAATGAGGTTATGGTTTAATCGTGAGGGAACTGGATTCTCAAGTCTCTCACTAGGGTTCCAATCCCCCTGAAGGCGTGTACTTGAGTGTCCTCTAGCTTATCAAAGCATCACTTTCAAAATAAAAAGTACTAATATTTGGTTGTTTACATTCATGACATATTGGAATCAATAATAGGGTATAAATTATATCACTTGGTTGTCATGCGACTAAAATGTAGATATTAGTGGAATCAAATCAACATCTGATATAACTTATCAGAGAGTTCTTTTGACTTCCTAAGGAGATTCATACTTCCCCAAAATGATACTCAAATTTAAAATCTTCTCTTCAAACATAACTCTTTCATAAATTAGCTGGTGACTGAAGCATAAAAATCAACTTGCAGTAATAACACCAACTATAGGAATTATGGATAATCTACGACAAATAGGCATCTTTTAGCTTAGGATATTTATAATAGGATGTGAGTCTCCAACAGTATAGAAGGTCGAGAGAGCTTTCAGTATCTGAGTGTAACACCCCAGTTTTGACCTTGTTTGCATTAAAAATGTGTATGATGTATATATTGTAATTAATCATGGTGTGGAGATAAAGGAAAAAGCCCCACCATCGATTTAATGTTTTATGTTCCGGCGATTAAAATTGTTGCCGATGGTATATCGTGCTATCCGGCACATTATAATTTTGGCATCATGTAAATATGCATTTTAATTGAAAATACCCACAACCAGCTATGTCAATGCAACCATAATGAAAAGGGCATGATTTTCCTAAGGAATAGGGAGGGAAATTATTTAAACCTTTTGGCCAATGGGGAGAAGCCAAATGTTAAAGGGAGAACCCATCAAACCCTCAACTACCCATTTTGTCTTTTTCCCCAATCATTAAATTCTGCCGAAATGTGGTTGAGTTAGTTATTGCATGGAGTGGGAAGAGTACGGGAAGAAATTTGAATTGCGTAGAGGACCCATTTTAGAAAAAACATGTTCTGACTTCCTTGGCAAGGAAAATGCCCAAAAATGTAGGTCATTTTTCCATACACCCACATTCTTCATTTGCTCATGCAGGGAAAGCTTGGGAGCTATTTTTTACCTCCACGATTTTGCTTGTTGTATGTTTCCTTCACGATTTGGGGCTCTTGGGTGTTTTTACCTTCATCATTCATCCACGTTGGGTTGCTGTATGTGTGTGTTTACCTCACATGGATAGTTTTTCTTCACTCTCCTCAGGCTGATAATTTTGTTTTGGGTGATGATCTGTGGTTGGGTTTCTTCCCCAATGTTTTGTTGCATTTCTCCACGGTTTGCCAAGATGAAAAATGATTTTGGATCCTGGGGTTGTTTTACCCACTTACCAATTCTGATTTTAGTGTCCAGGATGTTTTTGTCCATTCTCAACATTGTAATTATTGTGTATGGTATTTGTTTTTTTCCACGTTAGGGCCAAAACATCCCCAGGATGTGATTTGTTGTTAGTGGGTTGTTCTTACCCTCTTTGACAATTAATTTTGTGGCTGAACTTTTTTCCTCAACCCAGAAATTGTGTATATTGTTGTGTGTGCAATTGTTCTTTGGACTGTGTAGGAGTGGATAGGATTCTTCTTGACAAACCTAGTGTTTTGCAGGATCCTCATAGATAGAGATAGAGGGATGCCTCTCTTCTCTACACCCCCCTGAATAGAACTGGAAGGGAATTCATGTACTAAGGGACTGTGCAGCAGAGAAGGGAATGATTCCTTGCATTGGGTGTGTGTGGATGTCTTAGGAGTTAAGCTAGTTCTGGTGAAGGCATCCTTAGTTATTTAGTGAGCCCACTAGCTTAGCAGACAGTGCTTCCATATCCTGATAACCTGATAAGCTCAACTTGTTGGCTTGGTTATGTGTTGTTGTGTACTCTTGGCCTGATAAACCCAATCATGTTGGCTTAGCTGAGTCTCGATATATCTTGGGCTATGTGTTAGCCTGCTTAGTTTCCTTATTCCTTATGGGAATCATCCCCAACTCAAGGGTGGCAGTGTTGTTGAGAGATTAGGGAGCACACTAGCCTATGGTTGGGTGGAACGTTGCAGTGACATAGCTGGTTGAGGGGCGTTCTTCTTCATAAGATAAGTATTATTGTGTTTAAATCCCTGCAATTACATTTGATAATGAATTACAATGAACATGCTAAATGCTTGAATGTATGGTTTTGCTTTTGCTATATGGTAATAATGTATACATGTTTTAGTTCAAATCATTTCAATTTTTATTATTATGTTCATGGGGCTAGTTACCCAAATTGATAACAGGATCGATAGCGTCCTCTTCGCCGGTCGAAGGGTTGGGACGTTACATTGAGACACTTAAATTAGACTAAAATTACTATAACATATAGCTACATTCATAAGGCATTTGATTCTCTTATTTGCATCCTATTTTTCCTTGATACGTTTTTCCATATCTTAGTACTTTGTGCCAATATGGGTCGAGTACTTGACAATCATATCCATACAAAAAGTAATTTACTACCAATGGGATCATTGTTCAGTGTTGATGTTATAGCTGCATTCATATTTGATTCTCTTATTTGCATCCTATTTTTACTTGATACTTTTTTCCAATCTGGGCCAAGTAATTGACAATCATATCCATACAAAAAGTAATTTACTGCCAATGGGATCACTGTTTAGTGGTGAATATGGTGGAATGTTGGGCCACTCACCAATGGTCTTTCTACTAATACTCATTTTATATTAAATAGAAGAAACCCTTTCATCCTGGTACAAGTCTCGGGTGATTCCGACCAAAAAAATACATTATGTCATGGTAGCTTTGCCTAAAGAAAGTAATTTACTGTCAATGGGATTAATGTTCAGTGGTGAAGGTGGTTGTAAGTTGGGTCACTCCTTCCAATGTTCATTTTTCCATTATATATGAAGAAATCGTTTGGCCCAGTACAAGTCCTAGGTGATTCTAAAAAAAAACATGGTTTCATGGTAGCTCTGCCTAGAGAAAATACTTTTAATTTTCTAATTAGTGGTTCATTCTTTGAGGGAAGTTTCACCCATGAAAATTGATTGCTTATGTAATCTCACGTATTTAATCCAATTCTAACGTTGCTTTTGTAATCTCACATATTTAAAAGAAAAATTGTTTTAACTACTATATTATGATCTTCAAGTCATTAGAAGTACTCATATTTGGAATTGAATGCTTGTCACATATACTATAAGCTGAAATGCTTAAATTTGGATTTCCTTTGAGTAATGCACCAAGGAAACAGACGAGGGGAGGGTTAAGGTTGATTTTAATGATTGTCACAATGCTTTATCTATCATCTTGGGTGATATGCATTAGTATCAAGGCTGACAAGTAACATCCCACTCTTCCAATGATGTGGAGTTTTCTTGAAACTAGTCACTTTATGCTGCTAAACAAGTATATGAATACAATCTCTTGCAAAAAAATGAAAATCCACTCAATGGAACCCAAGATAATCACTTTCTGCAATGTGTAGAATTAACGACTGAACAAACATTCGCTATGACATCTGAGAAGAAAGAAAAATTGAGGGGAGAGCTATGTGTTTCTTACTCTTTTGACTCCACTGGTTGGCCCAAGCAAGCTTCATACTTGGATATTTTTCCTACTTGGTCTACTAACTTTGAATGAACAATATTAATTTATTTTGGCAGTATGATTACCTAAAGGTTACATTTTTATTTGTTTTTATGTAGGTTAGATCTCAAGAGATATTGGTTGTTGGTGGAGACGAAGATGATCCATCCATACAGAGTAGTGTTGAAGAAGCAAGCTGGCAAACATAAGATTTTGATTTAGCTGAAGAAGAAAGCTTGGAAACAGTGGATTCTGATTTAGCTGAGTTGATAGATAGTAAAATTGATATAAAAAATACAAAAGAATATATGGTTCATAGCTTACCTAGTTCTAGTAGCCACATGTCATGTCAGTTCAAACATTTTGACAGTGTAAAGGACGCAGTTGATCACTACTATCAGAATGAAATAGGCTAGGTACATTTATGGAAAGGCATTCTTTTCTTATCCCTTTTACGGAGGGTCGTGGTTGTCGAAGTAGTTGGGACTCCATATCAGAATGGGATTTTCTTCTTTGATATTCATTTTCCATTCCAGGATCCTGATGGACCACCTGTAAGCACATTATTACAACTGTATGATTTGAAACTGAAAATTTTATCTAAGTTTTGTTTTGATATTCAATATGGAAATATCTAATGGCTTTATATTGGTTTTTAATTAATTTGTAGTTGGTATACTACCATTTTGGTGGACTAAGATTGAATCCAAATTTGTATGAGAGTGGGAAAGTATGCCTCAGTCTTTTAAACACCTGGACATGCAAAGGAAATGAAGTCTGGAGCCCAACATCATCAAACGTTCTAGAAATCCTTATTTCCATTCAAGGACTAGTACTAAATGCTAAGCCTTACTTTAATGAACCTGGATATGAAAAGAAGAATGGTTCGGTTGAAGGGGAGAAGAACTCAGGAAACCTCTGAAAATAGTTACCTGTGTTCAAAAGGGAGGTTAGCTACAACATCATTAACTCTGTATTTGTGGTCATTTTTACACTAGAATTTAATGTTGTATATTAGATATTTAAAATATTATTTTTGCTGTTAGTAAAATGAACTCATTGATATTATGATATATATAGATATTATATTTTGTGGTTTGGATTTATAAGTACAATTTGTAAGTTTGAGTCTAACATATAATTGACACATGTAAATCACATATGAACCTAAGATTCAACTCGTAAACTAAATTTTGAAATGCTATGGAACTCATGAAATAAGCGTTCATGTAGAATCACTCAAAGTGTTTAGAAAATATCCCACGCTAAAGCATATGCAGTGTCTGAAAGGTTGACTTAGATCTAGACCCATAGTGGGCTAAGAGTTCACTCAAATTTTGTTTTGGATCTTACAGTGCTATCAGAGTTGTGCATTTTTCTAACCCGATGGGTTGTCGGTGATAAGTACTTTCAGAGTGCTTATTGAGTGACCAACATAAGTACTTTCAGACTACTTGTTGAGAGACCAACACTTAATAATTCCAATCTCAAGAGTTGTTCATTGGAAAACATAAAGTCTAATCAAGAACTCATTGAAAAAATGTTGCAAGTCTTACATGGATATCAAAATAATTTAACATCATTGTTAGAGAGTCCAAAGTTGTTGGAACCTCGTGCATCAATTGGGAAGGAGTAAGTGGGATTCTAGTTTGAAGTGGTTGGTGGTCTAAATGCAGTGCCAGTGATTTTTTAACTGAAAATTTTGTCAAGTCATGTACTCATGTTGTGGATGTGTGCCATGAATTTGAAAAAACTACATCCTTTGATCCCCCATTAGAGTTGTTCTATGAGGATAATGACACCAACACACATGATGAAAACAAATTAGAAAAATTGGTTGAGGAGGATTGTTCCCATGAGCCACTTCTGTTGATAGAGGCACAACCTCTAATTTTTTTTTTAAACTATACAATTTCTCGTCGTATTTTTGATGCCATGTGGACACGTCCGACGAGGTTACCAAATATTTGACAAGAGAAAACATCGTACCACCGACGAGTAGTCATCACAAATTCAACCACTTCTCGTCGATTTTTTCGACGACCAGTGGCATCGTCCGACGAAGCAGTCATACCTTCGACAAGAGAGCCCACCGGACAACCGACAATATAGTGTCGAAAAATGGGCAACCCATTCCTCTAATTGGATGGCACATTCCCAAATTTTTATTGAAGAACTATCTGACATTTGAAAAGGAATAGTTGGATTTTCGATGACGATAAGTTGGATTTTCAACGAGCTAACGTCGAATATTCGACGACGAGAAGTTGGATTTTCAACGAGCTGAAGTTGGAAACTTGACGACTTAGTGGTGAAAGATTTCAGCTTAGTCCGTTGAAAAATCAATGGGTATTGGCATGTCGTCGAATACCCAAAGTTCTTCCACTGATGACAAAAATAAATTAGTTTGCTGAATAACCGACAGGTAATGGTTGAATTTCAGACATGGAAGCCGTCAGATTTTGGGCTCAAATTCTGTTGTGAGAGTTTAAGAAGACCAAATACCCCACATTCAAAGGGGAGACCAAAAGAGGGGCTAAAGTATAGCATTGGATATTGGGCATGAGTAAATACTTGCATCTCTACAGTTATTCTAGTAACATGAAGGAAAATATTTCCATTTATAAAATCCATCATCTGGTGGCAAGACTTAAAGTTAGTGAAAGGGATGAAGGAAAAAAACATGGACCTCAAAACATTTAATATTTTTTTAGAAATAAGTACCTATTGAAAAAGTACTATGAGAACAAGGTAAAAGAGTTTTATGAATTGAATCTTTGAACTATGACCATGGAGGACACGATCAACAAATTATTAGAACTACTACATTATGTGTCGTATATCAAAGATGAGAAGGAAATGATTCAATGGTTATAGTTGGATTTCTTGCCTCAATCCTACAAGGATAGGATTGAGTTCGATGATCCCAAAACATTAGAAGAGGCCAGGAATAATGAAAGGTTGTTTTATGATGAATATAAGAAATGGAATGTGACCTCAAAGGAATGGAAAGATTAGAGACAAGATAGATATAATCAAAGAAAGAAAGTATTTAAACTACCAAATTTCAAAAACATGAACAAGGGGTTTCATGGGAAAAAAATCAAGATAAATCCAAATCAGATACCCTCAAGAGGTCAATTACCAACATAGTATGATAGAAAAAAAACAATGATGCAACCATGGAACCCCTATAGTGTTGGGGGTCTAGAGACCCACACTTGTTTTGAAAATGACCCAACCATAACCAAAATTCTAATACTATCTACAATATGCAAGAATCCACAATAGTGGGTAACATAGGAATATGTGTGCACTAGATTAGCATTTCCATTGACAATTTCCAAGTTGATCACCAATATTCCATGGTGGAAGTCAAGGGTAAAATATGATTGAACAATTTCCATTTTAATAGATCCAAGGTTTAGTTTGAGTTATGTTTCTCTTAGTATTGCTAAAAAATGTAAATTACATAGAACTATGCATAAATAATCTTGGTTAATACAACTAGCTACAAGAACCAAGAGGAAGGTGACTAAACTAGTTGTAAACTACCCCTTGGGAATCAATGGAATTAAGACTAAGTTAAATTAAAATATTTTTCCTTCAAGATATTATGACATATTAATAGGAATGGATTGGTTGGAGGCTCATAGAGTAGTGTTAAAATTATATAACAAAACTTTTGAGTGCCTAAATGATAGCATGCAACCTAGGACAATTCAAGTCATACCAAGAGTTGTTACTGTGAGACAGATTTCAACAATACAACTAAATGAATGTGATAGAAAAGGTTGTCAATTGCGCACTATCCAAATAATATATGATTCCAAACATGATATTAAGGTGACTCTTGATGACTGATGCTTTGAGGGAATATAGGGATGTATTTTCTGATGATATTTTGAGGATTCCACCAAGAAGGGACATAAATTGTTCAATATACTTGGTTCCGAGTTCAACACTTTTCTCAAAATCTCCTTATAGAATGAGAATTGTAGAATTAACTAAGTTAAATATGCAACTTCAAGAGATTTTATTAAAAATGTATATTAGTCCAAGTGTATCCATGTTGGGAACATTAGTGCTATTTGTAAAGAAGAAACACAGTACAATCAAAATTTGTATCGATTATAGGAAACTAGAAACAAGATGGTGATTCAAAAAACCTATATGATCCTTATAATAGATGATCTATTTGATCAAGCGAGAGGAGAAAATGTCTTTTCCAAAATTGACTTAATATTTGGATATCACCAAGTGTGGATTAAGGATGAGTATATGCATAAAAGAAACCTTTAGAACTAGGTACATGTGTTAAGATTTCATAGTGACTCCATTAAATTCACTAATGCTCCCACAACCTTCATGTGTCTTGTGAGTAACATATTTACAAAATATTTCGATAAGTTTGTACTAGGTTTATTGAAGATAGCCTTATTTATTCAAAGTACCAACAAGAACACGAACACCATTTGAAGTTAGTTCTCCAAGTAGTTAGAGAACATTAGTTGTATGCTAAGTTTAGAAAGTGCAATTTTTACCAGAAACAAGTGCAATATTTAGGACACACTGTATCATAGGATGGGATGTTGTAGATTCAGACAATACTAAGGAGATCATGGATTGGCCAATTGTTGTGAGGGAAATCTACGTTATGACTTAGGGTACTAGGGTCACCAACATACTATGGATATGACATGTAGAAATCTAGGGATTAGAAACATATATAAGAGAATAATACTTAGTAGGACATGTACCTTTTTCCAGATGGTTACTCCAAGATTTAACTCTCCTCCTTAAATGCTCCTCATCCTTCAACAAAGATTGATTTTTCCTCATAGTATATTCTATTTTTATAAAAAGAGACATGAACATATCACAATTGCATTTAGAAACAAATAACAATTAAATCATAACTCATAACAATAAAAAAATTCACTAAGACAAATGTGGAAGGAAAACACTCTTTATTGATGAAGTTTAGGAAACATTACAAACCTTTTTGAGACAAGCTTCTTCTGCAGACCAAGAATCGAGTCCTCCTTGCTCCTCTCTCTAATAGATTCCTCCAGCATAATCATTCTCTCAAACTTGCTTCCCCTATCCTCTACCCATCCACTCTCTTTATAGTTTCTAGTGAGGAGAGGTTCCGAGGCCTAGTATGGTTAGGGGAGTTAGGGAAGTTACCAATATGGACCTAACTGCCCCTAAACTAATCATTTTTTTTATTTTTTAAGTTTATATTAATGGATCTGGTGGGTATAACGTTAGAGGAAATTTGAGGTCTAAAATGGGCCTCCGAAGGAAAATAATAAAATAATTGTTAAAATAATAAAATAATATTTATTAATTTTGGAGAAAGAAATAAAACAAACTACTTTTTTGTTCGTATTTTCAACATATCTCCCTTTTGTTTTTTTCAAGCAGCAGGACTCGTTGGATGCAAATTAAATTCCACATCCAACAGGTACCCACACTGCATACTTTTGACGGACCCTGCTGCCCCAAAAAAAAGAAATACCTGAAAAATGTGATGATGACATCAGCATCATGTTTTTTCAGGTATTTCTTATTTTTTTGGAAGAGGGGTCCATCAAAAGTATGCAGTGTGGGTACCCGTTGGATGTGTAATTTAATTTTGCATCCAAGGAGTTCTCCCGCTCAAAATTTGAGTAAAAACACAGGGAGATATGTTGAAAATATGAACAAAAAAGTAGTCTTTTAATGAAATTTATGTCAATTCAACCATTTGGTTGACTCATTTTATTGAAATTCTAGAATTCCAACTCACAAAGAATTATTATTGGATTTTTTTTCTTATAAGACCCATTTTATGCCCCAAATTTCCTCTAATGATAAGGAAACCTGCGAATGAGTCATGACTTTTCTTTAGGAAAATCACGAGTGAAACTTCTTAGGAATATCTTGCGGGTTGCATATGGGATGAACCGCGAGTGGCATGTGAGTTTTCAGAAGAGAAACCGCAAGTGCAAGGAAAAATTATTCATAAAAAGTAGTAAAGCTGAAGGAATGAGTATGTATTCAAGAACCAACCGATCTATAAGGTTAGGGTCACTTCAATCCATAGTGTCATTTTGTGTAATGACATGATGGATTCGTTACTCGGATGGAGAAGTTTCATTTCATGGTATAACAGATGCCCCCTAATGTGTGAGGTTAGAGGGTAGAGATGGTCAAAATACATTACAAACTTTTAACTCAGAGGACTCAGAATCAAGGTTGCAAAGAAGTACCAAAAGCAAACAAATCAAGGTCATTTACAAAATCATAACTGAGGATGCCATGTTCAATAATGTGGAACACTAGCTCCTTTACAAGATACAATTACATCATATAGTATGGGAAACAAGGACACACATGTTTTACAAAGGTGGATCAAAGCCACGTAAGCACAATGATGGATCTTCAATAGCCAAAAATAGTGTCACAAAGCATGGTACAATCTTGTGCAACTTAGGTTATATAGGATGTAACCCAAGGACTTCATCCAAATCCATAGAAAATAGTATGAATCCTACCATGTGAATACATGATTTGAAGTCAAACATGGAAGGATACCATCATATTATCAATTAAAGAGTTGTACTGAAAACCAATGCAAAGGAGTCCACTAATATGAGAAGTGGATCATAAGTACTAACTTTGAAACTCTAGGTCTTCTTCTGCAGGAGGTACTGATTGGAAGACATTTTGCAAAGAGGAAGGAAATGAATCCTTCAACAAGTCACATGACCAATTGGTATACTGGATAAGGGAAGATGCACATAAGATGATCTCAGAGATGAAATTGATATGAATCAGGATGAACGGATAGGGGGTAACGACCCTTGAACAATGAGCATGACAACGAGATGACCCAAGGTTTCTTTAAAACATTCAAATGGCACAACTAGACCTATCTTCCATTAAGGAGACATGGCAAAATTCCCCATGTATTCAGGACAGGTGGAAGAGTCGTGATTGGAAGTGTTAGTTGAATAGGGATGTAAAAACTAAGACATGAGTATGGGGAGGCTCAAACTAGTTCTTTGTTCAAGGATGAATTGCTGCCACAAAATTATAATCAAAGTCTGTTTCCTTCCTTTCCTTTCTTGTTAATTTTTAACGAGTCTAAGAAATTCAACTCGAGTCTTTCTTCATTTTTGAGCAAGATTGAAGAAAAGAGAGAATATTGCTTGATATGACACTGATTTGTGGATTTTACGAGATCCAATTAACGAATTCTCGTTAGTGTTTACATTGTTTTGAGAGTCTGAAAAATATAAAGAAGACTCTATGGGGGTCTGTTTTAGTAAAAATAGTCTCTTAAGTCTGAAAAAGTATAAAACAACCCAAAGGATAACTCTCTTAGCTTTAGAATAACTAAGGTATAGCTTTTTCATACATAGTCGGCAAGGTCCGAAAAAGGGGTAAACTATCACCCAACCGATGCTCCTTCAAAAGAAAGCATGTACCCTTAGTTTAACGAGTGTGAAGGAAGGAAATATCACTCAGAATGTTCTTTTTATTTATGAGAATGAGACAAACAACAATAAACTCGATGCTTTGTAAAGAGGTTTAACAAGCATGACAATTGCATAAAGAATGCTCAGAATATTTTTCATGTTTTAGTCTAGAGCACGAAAAAGACAAAAGTAAGCTCAAATAGGTTCCTTTTCCATAATTTTAGTCCTCTAGGCCCTAAAAAGAGATAAATCTATACCTGAAGATACTCTTCTAAATTCCAAAGAAAATAGAGTATTCATTTTTCACAAATAATCCATAGGGCCCTGAAAAGGGTTAAACTTATACCATTATGGATTATCTTTCATTTACTTTAATAAGTTTGAAAGAACAAGAAACTCTCCTATCTAGTCATATTTAAGGATTCATATGAGGGCTTGAAGATAACTCCACATGGTGGGAGCCTTATAATCAAGGGTAGTTCAACAAAAGACACAAAATGAGGTTCATTTTTCTATGAAAAGCAACTACGAATACTCCCGCAACTGGTGTTTATGACGAGGAATGTTATGCATGTTGGTACAGCCAGGTGCCCTCTTTGGAGTAGTTCCCTTATCTTGGCTTAGATTTTTGTGGAGACCCTGAGTTAGTTCTCCCTCCATGAGAAGCATGGGGTGATATGGGTGAGTATTTATTTTTCAAACATTTAAACTTTTATGAATTTTTGGTTCATAAGTGTTCTATACATATGTATCATATTCAAGTCTAAGTCATATTTTAGTGCCATGCGTATATTGGGCATGTTCGGCTAGAGGAACATCCCAAGACCTTTGTACAACCTATAGACAGAGTCGAGGATGAAGCTATGCTTCATGTCGTAGATGGAAAGATGGACAGGCTCACACATGATGTACTGACTCTGATGATGGAGCATATTCCTATCACCATGCAAGAGCATGTGGTGGGAGTATCTCCATCATGGTTATGCTTACTCCAGAAGGTGTCCATGTTGGCTCTCCAAATTGACACTCTTTACACCCTCCAAATCCACTTTTTACCTCTTCATTTGATCACTATACCCTATAAATCCCTATATACTTTCATTTATTTACCTAATTATCCAGGAAGTATAGTCAGGTATAATTACTTTCATTGCTCCTCTCTGCATCATACAAAAATGCAAGTCAGATCAACCAAATCAAATAGTAGTTTTCAAAAGAAACATACTACCTCCTAAATGGCAAGTGGCAACATATTTTTCCTCGGTTGTACTCAGTGCCATGCAGGACTGCTTCCTTCTACACCAAGAAGTGCTCTTCCTATCAATGACACTTCTCGCCCAATCCAAATCCACATAACCCTCTAGGTTAATCTTCATATTCATATCATACTTGAGCCCATACTCAATGGTACCCTTCAAGTACCTCACTGCATGCTTTACAACCATCAGGTGAACATGTCTCAATGTGTTCACATCAAAGCAAATATCTAGTCTTGTGTTCTTCAGGTACATCAAGGAATAAATCATCTAACGATACCTCATGGAATCAACCGAATCTGATGAAGCAACACTCAGTAACTTCAGGTTCAATGCCATAGGTGTGGTCATGGCCTTGCATTCCATCATACTGAACCTCTTCAGGATCTCTACTGCATACTTCCCTTGTCCCAGGGAGATTCCATTCGCATTCTATGACACATTCATTCCTAGAAAGTAGTGCATCATATCCAAGTCCTTCATCTCGAACTTGGCAGAAAGTCTCCTTCTTGAAACTTTAATGAGTTCCTCTTTTCTGTCAGGATCAAGTCATCGACATATCATAGGAGCATAAATCGTCTTCTTCCTTCAACCTTGAAGTAAAGGTTGGAATCTGCTTTACTCTCAGTAAATCCTAGAGTCATTAGTAATCTGTCCATCCTGTGGTACCATATCAAACATCAGGATCTTCTGCAATCACTCCCTCTGAAGTGGAGCATCATTCTCCCTCTGTCTTTCGTACTCTATGCACTGAAACATTATGTACTAGAGTGACAAGTAGCTTCCTCTGCTACTAATATTCTATGTATCCATCTAGGGTCATTGGATACCAAGATCCTCTATCTTGAACCTTTTCAAAATTTCTTGTCGCACCCATCTGTGAGCTTGTCATACTCTATAGGCTTTCATCTTCAGCCTTGTAGCAAAGGTTAAGATCTTCATCACTCCAGGTGATATTCAAGCTCCTCATGTATGTGTTATCCCATGGGTGTCTTTTTAGCTCATACAAGGCCTTCTTTAATTTGCACACATGAGTCTTTCTGTCATGTGTCTTAACTTCCAATGGCTGAAAATGTCTCTTCATTGTTTATGCCTTATTTCCATGAGAAGCCTCGTGCTACAAATATTTCCTTGTATCTCATGATGTTTCCATCTACTGCATGATGGAACTATGAACTTCCCTTCAGGTCTCAATACTAGACATCATTCTTCTTGAACTGGTACTCTCCTTCCCTTTCTTCTTGGCTACTTCTTCATAGCTGGAAGGCTCTGCATCAATGATGTCACTCAACAGTGTTGCATACTGCACTGTGTCAGAGATTTATTCTTTATTTGAAAGTATCGTTGTATTATTCTTCATCTTGGATTCTTTATTGAACTGTCATCACTTGTTATTCAGAACAAGTTTCATCCTTCTTTTCTTGTAGGTGATTGTATGCGATATTTACTACAAGTCAAATGCATCAGTTGTATGGTTAGAAAAATTTCATAATGCATATTCATAATGGTAAATTATTATGCATAAAGATATAATCGTGCAACTATTTTATCCAATACAACATTCATCCATATCACACATAAAATTTCTAGATGCCTTCCATCTTTACTAGGACAACATTGAGATTGTGCACTTAATCCAATATGTCAGCAAAGAGGTTTCATTCTATAGAAGTAGCAATGGAGAGTTGTATATCACCATGGGATACTTACCCATCACATGCATATTAGTAGTATATTGTCATTAATGCAAACATTTTATCATGCATAAAACATCAACTGAATATAAACAAAATCATAACAAAATAATATCATGAAATGACAATTGAATACTTATCTTTATTTGTTTCGTGGGTAGACTCCTTCTTGAGCCTTCATCTTCATCATATTCTTCATTCATCATTTCTTATCCAAATGCTAAGATGGATAAGAGGTTATTCAAGAGTTGAGTCCTTCATATTCCTCATCGTTTGAGGGATCTTCTTTGGATGGTGAGAGCTTGATCTTCAGTGGCTCCCATCTTCTTTTCTCTTATTATGAGTCAAGCTTCTTCTTGTGTGTGCTCTTCCCAGCGTCTTCTGAAAGTAATCACTTCCTTCTGGAACACATTCCTTGAATGAATGAATCCCATGATCCTGGGAGGCCATTCAAGGTGGTTATCACAACTTTTTCATTCTCCACTTATTCTTCTACTGCTTCATGTTGTTCTTTGATTTGAGCGACCCTTGTAAAGTATGACTATATGGTTTTTGCATTCTGGATATTCACATTCTTCACCTGGTTTCTTGAAGTCATCTTTCGATTTACGTTCTTCCCTTAAAATAGTTGGTCAAGGAACCAAAACATCTCTTTAGGTGTCTTTAGGGAATACCCTTGTGGTATAAGGTGATCCTTGATTGAAGCAGCAATGATCTTCTTGGCCTTGGCCAAGTTCTTCTTGTGTAAGGATTTAGCCTCGTCTCCCTCTGGAACTGGAACCTCTCTACTTATGTAGGTGTCCAATTCATTTCCTTCAAGAACTAGTGAGATCTTATACTTCCATGCTTGTAAGTTTTCAACCTCACCAATCTTGTCATCAAACTGGTGTGATTAGTCATTTTGTAATGAGAACCTCAACTGTAAATAGAAAAAGATTAGATCTTACCGATTTGAGGTGTCTGTCTTGGTTTCGGAATTGGCTGATCTAGGGTATGTCAGAGAGACCATAATTTTAAAAACTTTGAATATTTCAGATCTGATTGGATAGAAACATATACCTCTTCAAGGTGAGCTATCCAATGTACTCCTTTTCTGAAAACAGTGGAGGGAAGCTCCCAAAACAGGAAGCCCTAGTTTTCCAATTTCTTCTGCAGAAATTCTTGATACTGTTTCTACGGTATCTCCAAAATTAATACTCCTATGTATCTGAAATTTTGTATTGAGGTAACCTATTTTGTCCTCTTTCAAACACCATAGGTTTGACCAGAATTTGTTTCACCAATTGGGTCTTATGAGAGTTTTCCAAGGGTGACTTATTTCAGGACTTTTCAGATAGCGAACTTGTACGGACTTGCACATGTTACTGTTTCACCTTCAGGGTCTAAAACTTTTACCATAGAAAGTACAGTCCGTTCATTATCTGGAACATCTTGCAAAATTTCATTTCGATATTTGTAACCCGAGATATTACAATTCTTCCTAGGTGTCATGTTTAGGGATGAATCCTAGAAGAGGCTGGAACCCTGAATTGGAGGAATCATATATCCTATAATATAGTGAATCTGAGTCTGAAACTTTTACACAGTGTACATTAGTATTTTACCTTCAGACCGTGAAATTTTTGGCTCCTTATCCCTCTCCAATCGAGATATATAGCGAATATACCAAAACTACCAGTTTTAGTAATTTAGGGTTTGACTTTCCTGGAGTTTTACCCAACCAAAAATCTCAACTTTGGTCTCTAAGTTTTAATTAGGAGGAGATAAATCCTATGCCGGGCTCACTCAAAAATTCCTCTTCTATAAAAAGCCCTAATTTCCCGTAGCAAAGACTGAAAATGCATGGAATCAAATTCTTCTTCGACAAAAAGATGCACCCTTCAATGGAGGTTTAGGCTAGCCTCCTTTTGTTGATGGATTGTGGAGAGAGATCCAAAAAGTAATAAGCCCTAGCTTCTGCAACTGTACAATGCCTTCTTCTCAGGTTAGCTCTCATACCATGTTATATTTTTATCATTTACGCAATATGATCTTAGGATCTTAACTGAGAGAATAACAAGCACAACCATCAATCACAAGAGACAATAGACACAAGAGATTTTCCTCGGGGAAACCAAAAAGGAGAAAACCCGGAAACTTCCTTAGAGATAGAATGAGCACCAATGGCAGCAGTAAAACCCAAATACAGAAAAGATGATCTCCACAGCTTTTCTCTCTCTCTCACTTGAGAGAGCTTCTCCTCTCTCACTCATGTGCTCCAGTGAGTGAGTGTATGTGATAAATAGAGAGGCTCAATCTCTATTTATATTCTTTCGTTCAGTTAATATCCACTCCAACAAGTTGGCCTCACTTAACAATTACTTACTAGGGCTGACTTCTCTAGGAGAGTCTAATAACCCTAGTGCCCCACAATTGTGGGGACTTTGCCCTCTGATCAACAAGGAGGGTTAACCTTAACTCAATTGTGGGGACTATTTCCCCGAATTACAATGGAGGGTTAACCTCAATGACTTTACATGACTTTCTTGTATTATTGAATCTCTCGATTGGAACATCGGGGCATGACATGACTCAATTACATTACAGATACTTCCTGGAATAAACATCGGGGTACAATACATAAGATATACAAGTGAATACATTCCGAAGTTACAAATACATCAACATTAGTTACCAAAACTCTTTGATTTCCTTTAATTTAATGATTAAATATAATTCTTGGAATATTTTTACTCATCATATTGGATTCTGCAACATGTTTTGATTTCAGCAGCAGATTAAATATCATGGGAGATTTTTCTATACTTCAGGGGCTTCCCGATTGCTCAACCAAAATCGTATTCATCCAGCTCATCTCTCATTGATGATTCACATATACGAATCAATGAGATATTCATCTCTAGGCACTACATTCCATAGAGATGAAGATCTGTTATTAGATAACGAATTCAGAGCATCTTTCGAGCATGAAGAAGTTAGTAATTAATTGAAGGATTCATTTTACCTTCTGCAAACGGTTGTTTTCCTAAATAAGAGATAGGCTTCGTTACTGTAAAATCAGGATTAGTTATCCTATCTCTCGAGATATAAAAACCGTGCATCGAAATGTAATAGGCGGGGAATATGGATGATTAATAGAAGAATTGTGCTGCTCAAGTGTTGGTTTTCTGAATTGAATAGAGTTTGACTCATACAATTTTATTCTTATTATTTTAAGTAATGATACATATGTTTCTTTAGACTGTAATCTGATTTGTTTTCTATTGTTAATGTTCTCCTCATTTTAGTACATGTATGTAGCTTAGAGCTATTAGTCCGCAAATCTTTTAGGGACTTGTGGCCTTGCTGGAAAGGATCCACCAAGAAGACCATAATCCCTTCCCCTATAACTTTAATGCTTGTATAGAGTAGACAAGTTAATTAATTACTTTATGTTTTCATTAGAAGTAAGAATTGTATTTAATAAACTGTAGAAAACAAATTGCATATGCTTGGAATCTATTTCTCATTATTTGATTGTTGCTGAAATAATGTGCACAATGTTTGATAGCTTAGAAACGAGCTCGAATGTTTGGGTATATTTACTTCAAGTATTATTTTGACTTTCTATTATTATAGATTTGAATTTTATTCATTTTGCTATAGCTTCATATTCTAATTTAATTCATATATTGCTTTATGCAAATTTGGGATTTTAAATGAATTTGCAAAATTTGATTTTCAAATATAGCTTTAGATTTACTGATGGTATTCCTTTAGAATTTCATAATCTGCAAATTTCATTTGTCCTGATGTAGCTTTTAAATGCAAGTTTAACTTAGAGTAGTTTCAATTACAGTAATTTACATTAAAGATTGAATTGAAAAGTGAAATCTGTGCTAATATCAAACTTATTAAAACTCATGCTAAAGGCAATTCATCAATTTGATAACAACGTCAAGATATTAAATGAAAAATAAATTTCTAGTTCACTTTCTGTCACCTGTTTTGTTTTCTGTGTCATTACATAGTTTTATGCTTACTTAATTTAGTTATATTATAATAAATGGTTTTCATTGGTTTATTTTCATTTGCAAGGATATGCTTTAAAAGTAGGATTGTATTGAAATCAATTTGAACATTATTTCATTTTTGCAATTATGTGAGCGCTTGAAATTTGAATGCTTTGTAAATTTTAGATGTGAAAGTATTTAGTCAGCATTAGGACCTTAAATTCGCATAGAGTTGATTATCAATAAATTAAGAATCCTAGTATGAAACATTTCAAATAATTTTTTAGATTAGATCAGGTTAGGATAAACTATGATCCCGCACATATAGTTCTTGTGCCTCAAAGGTTACCTCCCTAGGTTGACATTTTATAAAGGCTATTTGTAGTGATATATTTAACCCAACATTTTGGCATCGTTTCCAGGGAGGTTCTAAAGGGGTTGGAGTATAGGTAGATAGGCTGTTTTTACATTACGCAACAAGGGGGAGGGGAGAATGGTAAGATGAGAGGTAAGAACCTGCACATCCACTATAGTAGGGTGCCCCAAAGACTTGTTGTTCCTTTTCCACACAAGTATGTTTCTATGCAAAGTTTGATTTATTTAGAGTATGCTTCTTTTTCTACAAATATAAATAGTTTACCCTCACATAGTTTGATTTCATGCATATAGGTTTTTATTTTTGAAATTTAGGTAGTTTCCTTTCCTACAGTTACTCTTGACACAAGTGTGTTTTTCCTTTCAATAATATGCAAGAATGCTTTTTCTTCAGCAAAAGTAAGATTTTTTTCAAGTAGGAATGTTTTTTAGTTTATGGTTTCATAGTGTAGAGTTGGATTGCTTTCATTTCAATATTAGTTTTTTATTGTATATTGGATTATTTAAATATTAGGCCAGTTTGTACCCACAACACTTAATTCCAACTTAGTTTCTTTTCTTTCGAGTTATATACATTTTTGTAATGCATGCATTTGATTTTCTGGATAAACAGTTTTTCCCCAAATAGTTTAATTTTAGCTTTAAAATTTAAACTTTAAAAATCCATTGGGGTGTTGTAAGAGCCTTGTTACTAACCCATCTATGAAGCAGGACATTTGAATTAATAACATACTTAAGGATGGTCAAAAATTTGTTGAGTAGAGATGGGATTATTACCACAAGGAGCTTCTTCAATCCTTGTTGCACTATCAGGTCCATATCTGAAGAAGAATTCAGCTTCCAAAGTGGGAAGAAAATCAATAAGTATCCTTAGCATGAAGATATATATCTACTCATCTCTCCTTCCTCATTTGGTGAAGGAGCCCAAGATTAATCATGGGTAGTAGCTGAGGAAGAACAAAAATTAGAACCTGAAATTGCATAATTTCTCCCTTGCCTCGTACCAGAGGAAGAATATCAACTTGGCTTAGAAATAAAGGATACTAAAGAAGGAAGCCAAGAAAATAAATAATCTATTAAGTCATGGACTGAATTAGTTTTCCAACTCCATCCTTTTACTTTTCAGTAACTTTTGAAATCCAGATCATATGAGAAGTCAGTTCTTCATATCTGGGTATTTTTTCATATACGCTATGTGAACAAGAATGTTTTAGAAATATTGATTCCTAGGTGGTTACACTAGAAGTATGCATATGCCTGAAAGAATATTTTTACTTCCAGTAGAATAGGGTAGTGTAGGAAATAAAAAAATAAAAATAAAGATAGGAATAAAAGTAAAGAGAAAGAAAAATCTTTAATGTGAAAACCAATTGTCTGGCACAGTCTAGCAGGGGTCTAGTTAGAAAAACAGGTGATTGGCTGGCTAGACTCCATAATAAAGTTTGTCGGTGATGTCTACTTCATTTCTCCAAAATCATTTGTAGTTATGTGCTCAGCTGGATGATGGGAGATTTATTAAGGCTCTCCTTCCAGCAAGTTTCAACCCATCGACTTCAAAACATTTTCCGGGTCTGAAACTTGAGACATTTTTTGGTACCCTGGAGCCTGCATGCCTCAATGGAAGGAATCCTTGTCATTAGCTAAGGAAATGCATTAATGTTTCTTGGCAAGTGAATTATACATTTCATTCGACTCCAACAAATCTATTCATGACTATTACGATGTAGCAAGTGCCTTGATTTCCATTAACATTAAGGGTGGAATATCTCGCATTGGTTAACAACTCTCCTCATTGGTTGGTAATCCAATGATTTCTATCTATGCTCGACACCAACAAAATTTATTCACATAGGTAGATTTGCACAAAGAAAACGACGTGGATGAAGACCTTGCAGTTCTTTACTCTGTAATCATGGATAATTCCAGTAGTTGCAAATTTTATTTTGGTACAGAGTAGTCTATTCCTCTGTTTTCTACAGCACTTCCATATCATCCAACACATACATTGGACAACCTATCAGGAGTATCATTCTTGGTCTTGCAGCAACACAGTCTTTTGTGCAAATTATAACAAAAAATACTACTATGTTACAGAAATCCCATTCTGTCACAGTAATTGTAGTATGCAGCAGAAACTTTTGACACTCAAGGTATTTTTGAAGAACTTGGTCTAATAAGGTAAATATTAATGAGGTAACAACCCTTTCTTTGAATATGTTTATTTAATTAAATTTAAGAAAAATTTAGTATGAATTATACTTACATACTTGATAAGCCTATGCCATCATATAATTTATACCATACTTTTGCTTGTCATCATCATTCTATAACCCCCTATATCTTATAAATAGATCTTCATCTCTATGGCACATAGTTCATTTTACCACCTAAGTTGTACTTACTGGTTTTTTATCAAGTGAGCCTGGTGAACCGGACAGGGTTAACTTGTTCGGACTTCAAAAGACCTTTGGAAGTACTTTTGGAAAGTGCTTTTTGTACTATATCACATGTTCATACCCCATGGGGGAATTGTAATAAATGTTCTAGCATGATAGTGTTTGTAAAATACTTGGTCTCTTAGACTTTATTTGTCAATCTGATCAGCCCAAGGTGTTTTTTCCCTTGGTTATTATTGGTTGTTGAATAAACGACTGATAATTCTTGATTTTTTCACTCCATACCTCCAAAGTTGGGGTGGTCGGCTTGGCATTTAGGCCTATTGAGGTTATTAGAGTCTATGTGTCAATGTATAAACATGCTAGACATCATGGTCGAGTCATATGAACATGTCTAAGTCCCCCTAGGTTTTTTCAATTTTTCAAATTTTTAGTTTTTTCAGTGTTTTTTATTAAAATTTAATTTCTCCAAAACTTAGGCTATTTTTTAATAGTTTAATTGGAAAAATTGATTTTGTAATAAAAGTGGGCCAAATAATCAGTTTCAGTCATGTAGGTGCTCATTTTCAAGCTAAGAGCACCATGTAAACCCATGGACCCACTATTTCCTAGTTTTGAGTGATTTTCAATCACTCGAGTCAGAAAGCCCCAAAAATCAATTATTCATTATTTTAATTAATAAATTCATGAATAATGGAGCAAATCCAAAATCATAGATCAGTGGATTCTCAGTCAATTTGATTGAAATCAGTCAGATCTGAAGCAGAATGATTGGATCTGACAAATACTTGACTGAAGGAGGTGATCAAATCAGATCCAGAGTTGATCTTCATCATCCTTTATGGGGAATTTCACCCTCCCTCTCTCCTCCACACGTTTTTGGCTCATCTGGATGAGTTTTGGTGGATGCTTCAGTCAACAGGTTGAGGTGTTAGTCAGATCAGCCCCCCGATTGACAGTTGCACTCAGTGAGACTCAAATCTGGCTCAGGTAGACACAGATCAGGAATTGATGGACTCTGCTTCAGCTGATTTGATGTGTCTCCTTGGGATTTGCGCCCCCCCTGGGTTGGATCTCCTAGTTTTTGTATATATCCAAGCACAACAGCCTCTTCCAAGCTAGTTAGAGCTAGACTGAAGGGATTGCCATTGTAACTGTGTATTGATATTCATTTGTTGAAATAAAGAGAAGCTTTGGAGGCTCAATTGTGGAGTACCTTTCATGTGTGGATTGTCATTGTCATGCTGCATTCGAGGTGAAACTATTATTTTTTCAATTATTTGCACTTAACTATTGTATTCCTGAATGGTTATTGAGATCATAGGGATAGATCATTGTAAGTAAGCTTACTTACATCTATTTTTATGCATATGTTTGAATGAGCTAATACCTGTATGCTAAATAATATTATTTGCATGCTATATCATCTACTTCTCATATGTATCTTCAGATTTGATAGTTCTGTTTACAGGAGTTGTTTTGTAGCTTACAGGTTTGCCGTGACTGGAAGATCTATGGTTCAGGTTTGATTCCATTGATTTCCAGTAGAGATCGCTAATATCATGCCCCTCGGTGCTTCACTACCAAGTTTTCTCTGTAGATCTGCTTCAACAACAAGCACCTCTCCTCCCCTTTCTCTCCTTTAAAAATCTACAAATTTTCTTCAAACTGGTTACTTTTAAGGTTTCCTATGACTCTGATCTGTCTCATTAAGAAAAATACACATAGATATAGTTAGTAAGATCCCTTCCAAATTCTATATCTTAGTTTTTTTTTGCACATAAAGTTCAATTTTAAGAGATCTAGCTAAAATTACCATATTTTCGCAAGCATTTTAATGAAAATCCGTAGCTTGATGATTAAGGTAGTTTAATTTGCTGCATGATAAAATTTAATATTCTGCAATATCAGTGCATATTTCATTGGTTGCACAAACAGCAAGCCAAGATCCCAAGGAAAGCTTGCTTTCCTTGGTTCATTTTTCACCTGTTTAGCTAGTTTTAACTTCATTTTTTTTTAGATAAGGTAGGCTGATACAAAGGTACTCTTAAAGTGATTTTTGGAATATGTTATTCTAACATGCTCACTGTTTTTTATCATTTGTAACAGAAAGTAAAGGAAGCTGCTGTTCGGAAGTGTCTTCAGGAGCGTTCAAATCCCCCCAGGGGTCTCCCATTTGACTGAAACCTTTGATTTTCGCACCTTGTAAACTATTGATTTCAATCCATATAAGGATCAAGAGGAATTATATCAGTTCTCTGATATTTTAACCGCTTTTAATAAAATTATTTTTTGAATAGGCTCTTTCAAGCCCATTCCCCATCCCCCCTGGGGGGGATTTGCGTCAGTGTCCTTTTTGTTGCTTTTTGCTCATTTCTTTTCAAAATAGCATTGATCTAATGTGCAGGGTAGTATAATTTATTTTTTTATTAATTTCATATTTCATACTTTATATTTCAAAGTAATCTTAATACTTACCCCACGACTTCCCAATTGACCCGAAAAGGGAAAGAGATTCGTGGTAGGACTAATTAGAAAACTAGAATCGTGTATCTATTTTATTTTCAATCATTTGTTTTCAACTATTATAAAATTAACCCCTCCTTGATTCCTTGATTGCGATCCACTTGGATCGAAAGAGGTTCCTGGAGGGTTTTTTTTTAAACAAGAACACCCAGTTTAAAACTTACTAAAATTGACAAGACTCCAGTGTGTATGCTCTGCACTTGGCTGCAGTTCGTCCGATAAGTCAAGCTATATCAAAAGCACTTGAGTGACTAGTATAATTAGGACTCACTCTCCCAAATTAACAAACCAACAGGTGAAAATCCAACACCTAGATCGAACCATCACGGTGGCAAAATACCCAAAGGAAGCGGGAACTTCTGAAAAGTGACATCGGGGCACCAATCTCTATCACACCCTAATGGGTGCGTTATGAACAATAGCCCCAGAGACTCCATTTCAGCCCACATATTCCTTGCGGGTAGTCGTGAAGGTTTAGTTTTGGACATACTCCAAGTACTCTAGGGTATATCTGGAGTCCCCCCTTTGCCTAATTTTAATCAACTCACACTTCAATTTTAACTTAAAACATACCAAGAGACAATCACAAAACACTCACTCCAAGCACATGCAAGTACATTGTTTCTATTTTTTGACTCCATTCTAAGGCACTGGTTATATTCTTGCTTTATATATATATTGTGTCTCAGCATTGTGCTTTCGTGTGTTTATTTTCATATCTTTTCATCTTTGAATGTCTATAGTTAAATTCCAAACTCCTAAATAACTAATTCAGTCTAACATCACAACACTAAGTAATTATCCTTAGTAACTTAATAGGGTCCACCGCCCTTGGCTCCGTTAGGAGTTGAGCCTAAATGGAGGAGTCAAGAACAAGGTGATAGCCTTGACTCGAGACTTGCCCCCAAGGACACACCAAGTGGCTTGAAGATTTCTGCCACGTGACCCAAGTGTGTGAAAGGCATCAACACTTTTTAGCGCCGTTGCCGGGGATAAATCTTTTTATTCCCGAGTACGACTTTTGTTTTATTCCTTTTTGTTTTTGCTTTGTTTGATGAATGCTTAGAGTAGATCTTTAATTTTCATCTGGCGACTCCACTGACTTTTTTCCAGTTTTAGTTTTACAAAGAAAAGCAAAAAATAATTTTTGTGAAAAGATTTATAAATGCTTATTTTTCTTTTTCACATGGCGACTCCATTGAAGGGATAAAACCCTATTATCTCATAAACTTGTGAAGTTTTGTTGTGTGTAGATGAGCCCATGCGACATGTTAAAACCTTTAAAGCTCATCACTTGACAGTTCCACCTTTTTAGTACAAGGTTTAATCGTTATATCAAATGGATACTATTTTGGATGAATTAAAGGAGAAATATGGTGCCCAGTTAACCTTAATGTTTCAACCTATCGATTTCTCAAACATCCCAGGTTTTCCTAACTATGGTGATGGTTTGGGGGATGCATATAACTTGCTTCCAACATTTCATGGAGATTATGGTGACTCGGCCATCTAGCATGTCAAATCTTTCCTTCAATTGATTGCTGACTTAAATATTCTTCATGAAGACAATATGATGGAAATGTTTGCTGGTACTTTTCAGGGTGAGGCCTGTTGTTGGTTCTATCAGGGCCTTCCTAATAAATGTATAACTTCTTTTCCAAGATTCCTTTGGATGTTTTTAGAGCAGTGGCATGATGGTAGGGGTAGTATGAATGGTTTGAAAAAGTTCCTTGAAAAGATATGTACATTCTACCTATCTGGGACAGAGTATCACACGGAAACATATGATGGACCTTTTTCCATGATACAAAGTATTGAAGACTTGGAATCACTTCTTGAACATTTAAGTGAAGAGGAGGTTCATGATACTCTGGTCAAAAGGCATCTGAGTAGTTATTTAAGAAAGGAAGCAATTAAGCATCTTTTAAAAGAATATGAGGTATCTCCCAATACACAGCAAGATTCCGAGGAAGGGAAAATCCAAGATGATCATATTGAAGAGCTCCAGGAGGAGCCCATGATGGAACACATTGTTGAAGACTCTCCTCATGTCACCATAGCTGAAGACATTGAAGATTTGGTGTATTCTCAAGTTTGTTGCAATGCTGATACCTTTCCAGAAAGCCCTCTAGAGAAATCCACTGAGCAACACATACCAAGTGATCCCATTGAATATGTCCAAAAAAATTCCTTTATTGAAGATAATATTGAAGATCCTCTTCATGATATCATAACAGAAGCCTATAAATAAACCTATGATAAGATCACTACAGTGTGTGGTGACACTAGACCTTGTTCTCCTCATGTTGATGAAGGTTTGGAAAGTTTATTGCCTTGTAACATTTTATCTGAATAAGATTGTTATGAATACAAGGAAGACACAGATAGGTAGGAGCATGATGCCATGGATGAAGAGTCCCCCACATATGACATGGATGGGAGTGATGACTATTGGAATTTCATAGATAATCCAACTTGTGAAAATCTTATGGAGAATCCCATCCATGATATGTCCAACAATGGGAGTGTCTATTCAAAAATTTGTGGAAGTCCAATCTACGATACATCCATAGAGGGAAGCACAGATCTAGATGCCTGGGAAAACCTTGGTATGGAAGAGAAGCATTCAGAATTTTCACGTGATCATTCAAAATCATACCATGTAGAGCTGCACAAGAGTATCAGTAATGAAGACATTGAGAAGCAGTATTGTGAAAATCCATATGTAATGCAGTCAGTGGAATATCAGTCTCAGCCATCTTTTTCACATATAGAGGTTCCTTATGATTTGGAACTACTTGGGGCATGTGCAACAAGTTATCATTTGATAAGTCCTGATGATCAGTATGATGATGTAGTCAATATACCTCATCGTTCTGATTGGTATATCAGTCCTATCCGGTCATGGATAGAAGCAGCCTGCATGAGCACATACAAGTTTGGGAAGAATTTTTATGAAATTGTTCATGCCTATGATCTCCCATCCATCCCGCCCATCCTGAATTATCACACAGGTTTGCATTTTCTGAATAAGGTATCCTTACTTTGGCTGGTAACCAAAGACAAGGAAAAAAAAATTTATGTTAATAAAATGCTTAGGTGGTTACATTGGATTTCTGATTACACTTAACCCTTTTTATATCATGCTTAGAGTAGGAAAATAAGCTCCTTGAAAAAGAGCATTTACTTTCTGCATTTCTACTTAGCTATAATAAAACTTTGCTTATTTTAGTTACTTACATTTATGTTGTGTAAATAAATCAGCTTAATGATTCATTTGGTTTTCTATAAAACTTCTGCTACTGAGGTTTTTCTTGTCAAGTTGAGATGTTTTTACAGGGTATATAAACTAGAGATTCTGGTGTTCTCATATCCTCTCATTTCCTTAAATACCAGATCGAGCACACGTCCCACAGTTGGAGCCAGAATGTTACCACCTAAGTTGTACTTAGTGGTTTTTTATCAAGTGAGACTGGTGAACCGGATAGGGTTAACTTGTTCAAACTTCAGAAGACCTTTGGAAGTACTTCTGGGAAGTGCTTGTTCTACTATATCACATGTTCATACCCCATGGGGGAATTGTAGTAAATGTTCTAGCATGATAGTGTTTGTAAAAGACTCGGTCTCTTAGACTTTATTTGTCAATCCGATCAGCCCAGGGTGTTTTTTCCCTTGGTTATTATTGGTTGTTGAATAAACGACTGATAATTTCTAAGTTTTTCACTCCATACCTCCAAAGTTGGGGTGGTTGGCTTGGCATTTAGGCCTATTGACATTATTAGAGTCTATGTTTCAATGTATAAACAAGCTAGACATCATGGTCGAGTCATATGAACATGTCTAAGTCCCCCTAGGTTTTTTCAATTTTTCAATTTTTTAGCTTTTTCAGTGTTTTTTATTAAAATTTAATTTTTCCAAAACTTAGGCTATTTTTTAATAGTTTAATTGGAAAAATTGATTTTGTAATAAAAGTGGGCCAAATAATTAGTTTCAGTCATGTAGGTGCTCATTTTCAAGCTAAGAGCACCATGTAAACCCATGGACCCACTATTTCCTAGTTTTGAGTAATTTTCCATCACTCGGGTCAGAAAGCCCCAAAAATCAATTATTCATTATTTTAATTAATAAATTGATTAATAATGGAGCAAATCCAAAATCATAGATCAGTGGATTCTCAGCCAATTTGATTGAAATCAGTCAGATCTGAAGTAGATTGACTGGATCTGACAAATCCTTGACTGAAGGAGGTGATCAAATCAGATCCAAAGTTGATCTTCAGTGTCCTTTATGGGGAATTTCACCCTCCCTCTCTCCTCCACACGTTTTTGGCTCATCTGGATGAGTTTTGGTCGATGCTTTAGTCAACAGGTTGAGGTGTCAGTCAGATCAGCCCCCCGATTGACAGTTGCACTCAGTGAGACTCAGATCTGGCTCAGCTAGACACAGATCAGGAATTGATGGACTCTCCTTCAGCTGATTTGATGTGTCTCCTTGGGATTTGCGCCCCCCTGGGCTGGATCTCCTAGTTTTTGTATATATCCAAGCACAACAGCCTCTTCCAAGATAGTTAGAGCTGGACTGAAGGGCTTTCCATTGTAACTGTGTATTGATATTTATTTGTTGAAATAAAGAGAAGCTTTCGAGGCTCAATTGTGGAGTACCTTTCATGTGTGGATTGTCATTGTCATGCTGCATTCGAGGTGAAACTGCTATTTTTTCAATTTTTTGCACTTAACTATTGTCTGCCTGAAT
The DNA here is from genome assembly GCA_001517045.1 of Pseudotsuga menziesii. Taxonomy (NCBI): domain Eukaryota; kingdom Viridiplantae; phylum Streptophyta; class Pinopsida; order Pinales; family Pinaceae; genus Pseudotsuga; species Pseudotsuga menziesii. Next base: position 200,546 of record LPNX010597619.1, read on the forward strand.
GGTTATTGAGATCATAGGGATAAATCATTGTAAGTAAGCTTACTTAATTATATTTTTCTGCATATGTTTTAATGAGCTAATACCTGTATGCTAAATAAGATTATTTGCATGCTATATCATCTACTTCCCATATGTATCTTCAGATTTGATAGTTCTGTTTGCAGGAGTTGTTTTGTAGCTTACAGGTTTGTCATGACTAGAAGATCTTTGGTTCAGGTTTGATTCCATTGATTTCCATTAGAGATTGCTAAGATCATGCCCCTCGGTGCTTCACTACCAAGTTTTCTCTGCAGATCTGCTTCAACAACAAGCACATCTCCTCCCCTTTCTCTCCTTTAAAAATCTACAAATTTTCTTCAAACTGGTTACTTTTAAGGTTTCTTATGACTCTGATCTGTCTCATTAATAAAAATACACATAGGTCTAGTTATTAATATCCCTTCCAAATTCTAGATCTTAGTTTTGTTTTGCACGTAAAGTTCAATTTTAAGAGATCTAGCTAAAATTACCATATTTTCGCAAGCATTTTAATGAAAATTCGTAGCTTGCTGATTAAGGTAGTTTCATTTGCTGCATGATAAAATTTAATATTCTGCAATATCCATGCATATTCCATTGGCTTCACAAACAGCAAGCCAAGATCCCAAGGAAAGCTTGCTTTCCTTGGTTCCTTTTTCACCTGTTTAGCTAGTTTTAACTTCATTTTTTTTAGATAAGGTAGGTTGATCCAAAGGTACTCTTAAAGTGATTTTGGTAATATGTTATTCTAACATGTTCACTTATTTTTAGAAGGTGTAACATAAATTAAAGGAAGCTGCTGTTCGGAAGTGTCTTCAGGAGCGTTCAAATCCCCCCAGGGGTCTCCTATTTGACTGAAACCTTTGATTTTCGCACCTTGTAAACTCTTGATTTCAATCCATATAAGGATCAAGAGGAATTATATCAGTTCTCTGATATTTTAGCTGCTGTTAATAAAATTATTTTTTGAACAGGCTCTTTCGAGCCCATTCCCCATCCCCCCGGGGGGGATTTGCGTCAGTGTCCTTTTTGTCGCTTTTTGCTCATTTATTTTCAAACTAGCATTGATCTAATCTGCAGGCTAGTATAATTTATTTTTGATTAATTTAATATTTCATACTTTATATTTCAAAGTAATCTTAATACTTACCCCACGACTTCCCGATTGACCCGAAAGGGGAAAGAGATTCGTGGTAGGACTAATTAGAAAAATAGAATTGTGTATCTGTTTTATTTTCAATCATTTGTTTTCAACTATGATAAAATTAACCCCTCCTATATTCCCCGATTGAGATCCACTTGGATCGAAAGAGGTTCCTGGAGGGTTTTCTTTTAAACAAGAACACCCAGTTTAAAACTTACTAAAATTGAAAAGACTCTAGTGTGTATGCTCTGCACTTGGCTGTGGTTTGTCTTGTCACGTCCCCGTCCCTCAGACCGATGAAGAGGATGCGACGAACATCAAACACAGCCGGGCAAACCGCCCCATGAACATTGACAGAAAACAAATTCTGAAATTAAAAGCCTAAACAACAGGCATAATTCATCATACAAGGATGCACAGTCCTTCAAATAATCAGCGGAAGCAAACATAGACATTCCAGCATTTAACGTCAATATAAATTACAAAGATGAAGTAACCAGCAGTACTTATCTTTTGATTAAGAACTTTCCCGCAACCAGCTACGTCGCTGCAACGTTCCACCCAACCATAGGCCAGCATGCTCATCAGTCTCTCAGCAACGCTGCCACCCCCGAGCTGGGCATGATTCCTCTGGAATAAGGGTCCATTGCAGGCTTATACATAGCCAAGGGGACATAAACAACAAACCAACACAGCTTGGTTTCACAGGCTTTCAACAAACAAGCCAAGCCAGAACAGTCCGAAGACTATCCATTGCACTCAGGAAACCAATCAGCTGTCACGGCTTAAAACAGGGCAACACGGAGTTGTTCTTGGCCCTATCGTGGCCAAAACAACTCAGCAACAACACCCAAACCCGGGTAACAACAACAGCCCAATTCCACAATGAAAACGATGGCAACTATGCACAGTCCAAAACAGGGAAACTCAGCCGACATATTGGGAATCCACAGTGGCCCAAAACGAATTTGAGCACCACAGCCCAAAAAACATGGGTGAAACCAGCAGCACCCCAAATTGTGGGTGAAATCAACAGTTCGTCCAAGGCAATTGAGCCACGGGAAGACTCACCGAAAACCACGCTGGAAACAAATTTACAGACTCCCAGCCTGGGTGTGGGTAATAATCAACGCAGAACCCACAATTCGACCCATGGGGAAAGGATTCAGCCACTCCATTCACCAATCCGCAGAGGAAAACGATGCGGGTAAAACCCAGGAAATTCCTGTGCGCGAAAATAAGAAACGGGAGGGAAATTATCTGCGTGAGAATGCACAGCAGTTAGGAGGACGCGAATTGCAAGTGCCTGAGCATTTAGCAACTCGTGGAGAGGAAGAAAATTCCTGCGTGAGACCAAAATCGCCCAGAGCCTATGCATGAGGAGCCAACAAACCAAAATCGTGGTGAGAGTGAACAGACCAGGGAAAAGTGCATGAGGGAGAAGAATGGGAAAATGTGGGTGGAGTGAGCAAGTGGGTAAGGCTGACAGCCTGCCACCACCACCACCACTTCAGCAATAACTCCCCCAACCACCAGCTGAAGCATTAAAGAGGTTAACAAGGGAAGATGGGAAATCAACAAGGTGACAAAACATGGGTTTTTCCCCCACCCCCTTATCCTTTGGAACCATGCCCTTTTCATTCAACATTGCACTGCCGTAGCTGGTTGTGGTTTATTTTAATTGATGTGCGTGTTTACATGATGCCATATTAAAACGCGCAGGGTAGCACAGCATACCATCGACAATTATCCCCATTGCCGAAACACACACAGCCAAATCGATGGTGGGGCTTTTGCCTTGAGCTCGTCACCATGATTAATTACATTATATACATCATGCAAACGGGGTCAAAACTGGGGACATTACATTCCCCCCCCCCCTTGGAATAACACCATCCTCGGTGTTCCATTACATTTATACAATACATATACAATTTGCACATCAAAATTTCAAAATTGCAGATCTGTTCCACGTTCAATCATTTACTTTGAACGTTCAAGACCAAGCCTCTCGGCTTCCATGGACTTTTCCTGCTGGTTCTCAACTTCCATCTGATCCCGAAGTCTAGGAACTTTGCGGCTATCACCTTCATCATGTTCCCTCATTGGGCAGTCCCGGCGTAAATGATGTCCTCCGCATCTCCAACATCTCACTGGCTGCTTCATCTTTACCTGCTCAATTTCCCTTGAGTCTTCATGCCTGGACCGTTTCTTATCGAGTCGCTTGGACAATTGTTCCAATGCTGATCCACCTTCCTTTCCTTTGCCAATTTCTCCCAAAAGGCTTTTCACCTCCCTTTGCAAACCAATAGAGTCTTGCGAAATCTGGTGGTTCATTTCATTCTGCCTTTTCTGTATCCTGAGCATCTCCCCAAGATTCTCTTGGGTCTTGGCAATCACGTGAAGGAGACTTCCAGCTAATTCCAACAACTTTTGATCTGCTGCCATGATCAACGTGCACCACCTGGGTTCACTTTTCTCACCTGTGGAATGCACCATTGAAAGTCTATCAGACCAAGCATAATATATATATCAAAATCAATTAGTTAATTACCCAATTGGCATGATAGTCCAAGTTCTATTAAGGAAACTTTCATATTTTTCATGCCTTCCCCAACAGGCACATGAGCTCATTCATGTCCATTCTTGGGCAGGGAATTAACTATTCCAGCATTCACAATTCACTTAAGCAATTACACACATTTCATTCTCAATCATACATGCATTCAACAATCTCTTGTTTTCACAATGCATAAACATATATTCATATATATATTATCAAAAGGCGAGAGAGAGCAGTAAGAGTTTTTCCCCTCTTCGGTTTGTTCCATCATGGAACCCACACCATCATTGTGGCTTTTCATGCTCTCAGCCTCTTTCATTTTACCGTGAATGCTAGACCAATCCTTCTTGGTCATGACACTTAGTGTCTTTGGTCTATTCCAGACCTCTAAACCATGGAGTCTCTCCACATGGTTTGTCTCGGCTGCTAGGACTTCCCCGTCTTACTAGCACCTTTTTCCATTACCGCTCATTCTGAGCTTTCCAGGACTGTCACATGTCCACATGCACCTCTAGGATGCTCTCATAGTCCTCGCTTCCAGCGACACCTATATCCAAACATTGAATAATTCACATGTTTAGTTTATTCTCATTAGTTTTCATCTCTAGAACAAAATCTTAAAACATCATATCCAAATCATATACACATGTATATTCATAAGCAAGATACTCCAATACTTATCTGTATTGTGCGTTTCCTCATTCGTCCATAGGATCCTGCTTCGCTTTGCAAGCCTTGGGATCGCCTATGGACTCAGATGTTAGGTCAGCATGTAGGCTTCTCCTCAACATCGAATAATTAATGTCCAGCCAGTACATAACCATGTCAGCTGGGCTTGGAACTTTATCATGACCATTTCCAGGTCTAGGATCTACTATGGATCCTTAGGCATATCTCATCCCATCATACGCTCATGTCAACAATGACACATACACTTATATCAACATGCACTTATACCAACATACACTTATATCAACAATACACTTATATCAACATTTTACCTTTACCTTTAGCCTGTCAACACAAGCAACACAAGAAATACAAGCAAACTCATCAGCATCATTGCTCTAAAACTGTAATCACATTTCATATCATTCACTATCAAGTATTGAGACACCAGGAGTGCGTCCACTCCCAGAGTGTAATCAATATTTGAAAACCCTTTCATGACTCGACATCGGAAAAGTGTGCACTCTCTTCTGGTGTATGCCATGTAGGCCCTATGCATACTCAAGCAATCGGTCATCATGGAAATAAATCAAAAACATGTTCTGCATATGGAATTTAATAATTAAACATGCATATTCATAGCAAGGGTCACAGAACACTTATCCATTTGCTATCGCAGTATGCCTTTGTATCTGTTAGGCACCGTCAAGGAACTGGGAAAACTGAATGCTAAGCTGGTGAGCTCGCTGTAGAGCTAGGAACACCTACACCAGAACTAGCCTGACTTCTATAACACCCACACACACACCCAGCACAAGGAATCAGTCCCTTCTCTGCTACACAGTCCCTTATGCCATGCATTCCCTTCTAGTGCTATCTCGGGGTTGTGGAGAAGAAAGCCAGCCCTCTAGCTCTGTCTATGTGGTTTCCAATCACCAGATCTAAGCAACCCAAGGCCCCATCCCTGTTTCCTGTTTACGTTTCATATCCACACACGTCTCACTGACATAATCCAAACCACCTCACTCATGTTATCACCAAACATGCAGTGCAGATGAGACATTTTCAAAATGTCTAATGGAGTTTCACCCGAACCCCATTTCCAAGATAAGGGAAAACCTTCCCATGAAGTTTGGCTTCTGCAGGCCATCACACATGGTCTTCCTGCAATGTGTACTCCTGACACATTCATCAAATATCCAAACAGTCAGTCATTACCTGATACTACAATCCAAATTGATCGTTCCGTAACCAAGCAATGACATTTAGCAATCAAATTCAATAAGAATTTGCAACTCTACTACAGAAATTGACTTGCTCAATTGTGGGTTTCTTGTAAGCAGCACTACTATGCCCATTATACTTTTATGCTTACTATCATAACATGAATACCCACTTACCATGTGTCCCTCCTGACACAATCTCACACAAGCCAACAATGATTAGTAGCCATTAGTACCTCTTAAATCCGAAATCCACAGTTCGAATTTAACAACCTGTACCAACTAATTTTCACAACCATGAGACTTCTTCTCATAAATGGTAGATTCTGGCATTGGTTAGGGTCTTACCTCTCAATGCCGGACTCGAAATAATCTACCTGGAACATGAATTTCAACCAACCAAACACAATCTTATGCAAGCCAACAATGGCTAGCGGTTGTCAGCAATTTCTCAAATCCGAAATTCACAATTCGAATCCTAACAACCTATTATGCATATCATATGGTAGATTCAGGCATTGGTTAGGATCTTACCTCTCAATGCCATGCTTAACATAATCTACCTGAAACATAAGCTTCAAACATCCAAACACAAGCTTATGCAAGCCCATAGTGACTAGTGGTTGTCAACAATATTTGAAATTCACAATTCAAATTTAACAAGCTCTCATAAATGGTAGATTCCAACATTGGTCAGGATCTTACCTCTCAATGCCATTCTCGGAATAATCTACCTGAAACATGAGCTTCCATCAACCAAACACTTGGTAAGTATGGATGCATATACTATCTCATTGCTACAACCATCACTGAAGCATTTTCAGAATTTACAAAATTCAAATACTTCAAAGGTTAGTCACATCAATATATACCAAAACTCATTTACTTCGTGCAATCATTATCATGCTAACATTGCAAGGTATAGTCATATCATTCATGCAATTAAATGAAGTGGTTAGATACTCCTTACTTCACAAGTGTATCATCCATACCACCTTGCTCTTCCATAGAGCATTTCTGGCAGCCAATTGCTCATGACTATCCTGCATTCATAACAACCTCTGAAATGGTCCCTGAATTGTCACCAATTCATCATTCAGCCATTAGTTATTCATAATATCACTTGCATTCATCTCAATGCATTCATGCAATGCTTCACAACATTGCACCTACACTTATGCAATCAGTCACTCACACCCTTCATATGCATACATTCAATGCATAACAACAAGATTCATAAAATCTTCTTAATGCATGTCCATTCGACGCCACCTTGCATTGATTCAGGAATACTATGCATTCAACCATACCATGGCCTAACCATGACTACCTCATACAGGATGCATTACTATAATCAATATCATTAACATATATAGGCATGGAACCTTTCTACATTCCAATATTCACATGGTGTGAGGTCTCTTACCTAGATCAATCCATGGAAATTGTCATAAGCAAACTCTTACCTACATGGGTCATACTCACACCCTTGACATGACCAATTTGGTTGGTCCTTTGCAGGAGACTGCGTAATTTGCTCAGAACTTTTGTTATGGACTCGTTGCCTTATCCCCTCTCCATAGGGTTGCTGGTCTCATTCATCAGCATCAGCAACATATTCATCCGGGTCCATGTCATCGTTGGTTTGTCCACTAATGCCAACATCGAAACAATGATTATCATTAGTGGTACATTATACATATATAATTTCCAATATTTTTATCAATCATGCAATATCCTATGCATGCAGTACATATCCCCATGCATTTCAAGCATAAACTCAGGAAATGTAGTTATAATTAGAAAGACAGGGTTTAATTAAAACTTCCCTTTCAATTCCCTCATCTTCTCATGGAATTCCTTTTCCACACAGCAGCTGGTTGACTTCGTAGTCCTTGCTGCCCCTGAGCATGCAACTGTCCAGATTTTTCCATTTGACAACAGAGGCCATTATTAGCACTTTTCTGCTCCATGCTCAGATTCCAGTCACTTATCCTTGTTCTTTGTTGGATAAGCTTTCCAACGCCTATTCACACGCGTCATTCCGACCTCGGATGTGAAAACCACACCCCTTCTAAGAATGAAGACTTTCACCAATATTGGCATTTTACACCACTGCAATGTAGAATTTTCACATTCTTCTAATGACCTTAGAGCCATTTTGGCAGCTGCATTTTTGGCATCCTTCTTGTCCCTTGTGAAAATCCCTCTGATTCGAACTCTTGCCCAAAACACAGGATTTTCCTTCTCTCAAGAACGACTGTCTTAAGGGACAACGGGGGTCAAGGGGGCAGCGCCCTCGTTTTTTTTTTTTTTTTGTAAATCTATGTTTTTCGCGCAATCTGGCGCATTAATTCACTGCCATTTTCTGATTTTCAACCCTGAAAATTCACTGAAGAACAGTCGCAGAATCGGCTCTCAGAAGCATCAGCACACCTGCTGAATCGGCTCTCGAAAGCATCAGCACACCCGCTGAATCGGCTCTCTCGGAAGTTCCAACCTTCCGAAACGGTGGCTTGCCAGACCTTTACTTCTCCCGATCGGCATTCACGGAGAACGATTTTCACGTCGGGTGTCGGATGAATCTCAAATTGGACATCGGAAGACTTTCCCATCGGAAGCCTCATTGCTTCTTCACCCGCAACGACGGACGTCAACTTCACCAAGTCTTCCGACTGCCCCAATACTTAAACAAATTTCCAACCTTTCGGCGGCTTTGGTGATCGGACGACTTTTGAATCGGATGCAACATCACTCCGCCGTCCGCAATGGCGGCACTTCCGGGATTCTTCCACTTTGAGAACTCTTCCGCAACGGCGGACGAGGAGCTTCACCAATTCGTCCGCAACGGCGAACGCCCACTTCGCCATCTCTTCCGATTTGGCACTTACGTCAGACGTCGGACAAATCTCGTAACATCGAACATCGGACAACTCCCCTTCTGCTTTCTCCAACACTTAGTCAAATTTTCGAATTTCCCAAAATTTCTTTCTTCGTCCGCAATCGGATGACTCTTGGATCGGATGCAGGATTGCTTCGCCATCCGCAACGGTGGATAGGAGACTTTACCATTCCTTCCGCAACGGCGGAAGTTTACTTCCTCCAATGGCCCGACCATTCCATACTTAGCTAGATTTTGAAATATTTCTGCGGCGTCGGCGATCGGACGGATCTCGAGTCAGATGTGGGATCGCTCCGCCATCCGCAACGGCGGAATTCCACTTCCTCCAGTGGTCCGACAGCTCAACACTTAGGCTATTTTTTTTCTGAAATTTTTGTTGTTGCTCTGCCGAATAGAGAAGGTAATTCTACCTTCTGTCACTGCATATTCTTGGCCCATAGAGGCCCATTGCTGCAACTCAAAGCTCTGATACCACTCTGTCACGTCCCCGTCCCTCAGACCGACGAAGAGGACGCGATGAACATCAAACACAGCCGGGTAAACCGCCCCATGAACATTGACAGAAAACAAATGCTGAAATTAAAAGCCTAAACAACAGGCATAATTCATCATACAAGGATGCACAGTCCTTCAAACAATCAGTGGAAGCAAACATAGACATTCCAGCATTTAACATCAATATAAATTACAGAGATGAAGTAACCAGCAGTACTTATCTTTTGATTAAGAACTTGCCCGCAACCAGCTACGTCGCTGCAACGTTCCACCCAACCATAGGCCAGCATGCTCATCAGTCTCTCAGCAACGCTTCCACCCCCGAGCTGGGCATGATTCCTCTGGAATAACGGTCCATTGCAGGCTTATACATAGCCAAGGGGACATAAACAACAAACCAACACAGCTGGGTTTCGCAGGATTTCAACAAACAAGCCAAGCCAGCACAGTCCAAAGACTATCCATTGCACTCAGGCAACCAATCAGCTGTCACGGCTTAAAACAGGGAAACACGGAGTTGTTCTTGGCCCTATCATGGCCAAAACAACTCAGCAACAACACCCAAACCCGGGTAACAACAACAGCCCAATTCCACAATGAAAACGATGGAAACTATGCACAGTCCAAAACAGGGAAACTCAACTGACATATTGGGAATCCACAGTGGTCCAAAACGAATTTGAGCACCACAGCCCACAAAACATGGGTGAAACCAGCAGCACCCCAAATCGTGGGTGAAATCAACAGTTCATCCAAGGCAATTGAGCCACAGGAAGACTCACCAAAAACCACACTGGAAACAAATTTACAGACTCCCAGCCTGGGCGTGGGTAATAATCAACGCAGAACCCACAATTCGACCCATGGGGAAAGGATTCAGCTACTCCATTCACCAATCCGCAGAGGAAAACGACGCGGGTAAAACCCAGGAAATTCCTGTGCGCGAAAATGAGAAACGGGAGGGAAATTCTCTGCGTGAGAATGCACAGCAGTCAGGAGGACGCGAATTGCAAGTGCTTGAGCATTTAGCAACTCGTGGAGAGGAAGAAAATTCCTGCATGAGACCAAAATCCCCCAGAGCCTATGCATGAGGAGCCAACAGACCAAAATCGTGGTGAGAGTGAACAGACCAGGGAAGAGTGCGTGAGGGAGAAGAATGGGCAAATGTGGGTGGAGTGAGCAAGTGGGTAAGGCTGACAGCCTGCCACCACCACCACCACTTCAGCAATAACTCCCCCAACCACCAGCTGAAGCATTAAAGAGGTTAACAAGGGAAGATGGGAAATCAACAAGGTGACAAAACATGGGTTTTTCCCCCACCCCCTTATCCTTTGGAACCATGCCCTTTTCATTCAACGTTGCACTGCCGTAGCTGGTTGTGGTTTATTTTAATTGATGTGCGTGTTTACATGATGCCATATTAAAATGCGCTGGGTAGCACAGCATACCATCGGCAATTATCCCCATTGCCGAAACACACACAGCCAAATCGATGGTGGGGCTTTTGCCTTGAGCTCCTCACCATGATTAATTACATTATATACATCATGCAAATGGGGTCAAAACCGGGGACATTACACGTCCGTTCAGTCAAACTGTATCAAAAAGCACTTGAGTGACTAGTATAATTAGGACTCACTCTCCCAAATTAACAAACCAACAGGTGAAAATCCAACACTTAGATAGAACCATCACGGTGGTAAAATACCCAAAGGAAGCGGGAACTTCTGAAAAGTGACCTCGAGGCGGCGATCTCTATCACACCCTAATGGGTGTGTTATGAACAATAGCCCCAGAGACTCCATTTCAGCCCACATATTCCTTGCGGGTAGCTGTGAAGTTTTAGTTTTGGACATACTCCAAGTACTCTAGGGTATATCTGGAGTCCCCCCTTTGCCTAATTTTAATCAACTCACACTTCAATTTTAACTTAAAATGTACCAAGAGGCAATCGCAAAATACTCACTCCAAGCACATGCAAGTACATTGTTTCTATTTTTTGACTCCATTCTAAGGCATTGGTTATCTTCTTGCTTTATATATATATTGTGTCTCAGCATTGTGCTTTCGTGTGTTTATTTTCATATCTTGTCATCTTTGAATGTCTATAGTTAAATTCCAAACTCCTAAATAACTCATTCAATCTAACATCACAACACTAAGTAATTATCCTTAGTAACTTAATAGGGTCTACCCCCCTTGGCTCCATTAGGAGTTGAGCCTAAACGGAGGAGTCAAGAACAAGGTGACAGCCTTGACTCGAGACTTTCCCCCAAGGACACACTGAGTGGCTTGAATATTTCTGCCACGTGACCTAGGTGTGTGAAAGGCAGCAACAGTTCCTAGAGATGAGGATCTCATTACCTCAAAAGTGTATGATGATTTTTTTCCTCTATCCATCCATAATTCGATTCCCCTTTTTTTGTTTCCGTCCATAATGGTTCATCATTACACTATCTTTTCAATACCCTCGCCAATCCATTACCCGCCATACACTTCAATAATGATGAGTACGTTTCAGGATTATTTGTTACCCTTCATTCGAAGCAATGGAGACAATCGAGAAATCTGATAGATTTTTCATGAACTTACCTAGTAATACTTGCCATTTCACTAGTTCCTATTTCATCCTCTATCCTCTATCCGATTTCCAAGTCTGAACATAGTGTCAAGAAAATTATGAGAAGAAAAGGGGTTGAACTTCATGAGCCGATTTCTATCTCGGTGTTAGAAGGCCTTCCTGAGTTCAATGCATGCAAAGAGAAGTTTGAAGGCACAAATTGGTAACAGTTCTTTGAAAAATTTCAAGGGTATGATGATGAAATCACACTATATTTTGCACAAGGATTTGATGGAAAAAAGTGCACATTGGCAATTTTATCATGGTAGTTTCTGAGAAAACAATTTCTTTTGCCTCTGGCTTACCTTTTTGAGGGCAACAATGGTTTAAAAATAAACCTATAGAATGCGCAGTATGTACCGGGTTTTTAAAGGAGGAACGTGAGTATACAAGTTGGAAAAAGGGTTTCCCTCATGACTGGATGAAGGATGAATGGTGCAATGTGCTTGATGTGTTGCAAAATACTTAACCTGCAAAGGAAGTTATGTAACCACTCCAAATTATCATGTCCTCCTGCTCTTGCATTTTGAAGCCGAATTGGAAATATATTTCCCATATTTCTTGTGCAAAAGTCTAGCTAAGATGTCAAGATGGGTTCAGAAGCACTATGGTAACCCTTACAATAGTATTTACCATGATGGTTTGATTAAGATTCTTATTGAATATGAATTGCCTATTTGCAAGGATACCTAGGCTAATTTTGTGAACATAGTTTGGGGTCTCCCTTCATTTGAAAATCCTCCTTCTCCACACATTCAGATTTATCCTCAGGTTGAAGGTCATGAATTAGAACCCGTTCCTAACCAAGAACTGGAACCACCCTCTTTTCTCTAAAGTCTGCTACCTAGACTACGGGGTCAGCAGTGTTCAGGAACCTCAAATAAAAGATTGTTTTTATAGGTTTTGTTTGGATAACAATGCAAATCAAAAGGGTCAAGATAACAAGGTAGAAGACAATGTCTGAAAACTTCAGAAATACAAATTTAAAAGACAAGAATCTTGCGGTAATGAATAACAAGCATAAAGGTACAGGAGATAAGCTTTAACATATATATAACTGCAAACAATAAACACACAGTTCGTATCTGTAGCATATATATATTAAATACTGGTATTTGAAAACACTTTTCAAATATCAATAAGTATTTAATATTCACATACATACATGAAATGAAATATGTAAAAAATCTACAAAACATTCACTGCATGAAGAGTTCAAACTGAACTAAAGAATATTAAAACTATTTAGATCAAAGGCCTAGCTCCATATAATGTATTAAAAGTCATTCAAAATGCAAAAGAAGTTCTTACAGAAGTAAATAGTAATGTCTGTACAGTATCGCAGGACTGAATCCCATGTGTGTCCCCCGCCCCCCCCCTCTCAAAATGTTACAATATGAATTATATATATGGTGAGGTAGAAATCCTCCCAAAGCCCAAAGATAACAATAAGTTACAATCAATTTCTGAAACTACCTGCCACAAAAATTGAGCCAGATTGGTGAAAAATGGGGCTCAGAGATGGAATGATTTATCCAAATATGTGACACCTGTGTATAAACCTAAAGAGGTTATTGTATATTGGTTTTTTTTGAGAAAAAACCTCTCTCAGTTCCTTTATATTCATTTTCAGTTTCCCGATATTTGCATTTAAAAAGCATGTGTCAAACAGGGAAATTTCGAGATCCGAAAATTAGGGCTCCAAGATGGATTTGAGTCTCCCAATATGTGACACCTGTAAGAACCCTGGGAGATTTTATTGTTCTATGATATGTTAGGAACAAAAACCCCCTACCGTTTCTCAAAATTATTCTTTAGTAGCTCAAAATCATCATTTGAAAATGATGACTCAACATAGTAAAAACGCCACATTTCTGAAAACGGAGCCTTATCTTGCGGGGAACTTTTCACTGCCTTTCTGAGCTCCAAATGCATATATGAAAGTACCATTGGAAATATTAAGAAGTCTATTTATCAATAGAGTATTTAAGAATGTAAAATGGCCTCTCTAAGGCTAATAAAAAATGAGTTTTTACAAGGTTACTAAAACAAACACAACATGTGATCACTGGCACTGTACTGGAAAATGCTGGTCATAGTGCAGGCTATAATAATTGCTGCTGAAACTGCAAACCAAGACAAATAGAATATGTGATATTTTTTACCCCAATCCTTAGATAATTAATCCCTCTTTTATTGCAATGAAGTGTCTAGAACCTACAGAACCTTGAATGATCCGTGCACCCTCAAGAGCATACACTTGTTGTTCATTTAAGTTTTATGAGCATAATAAAATGTTGTTGCATCCTCGTTGACCACAGGAAGGTCTTCAAAATATTTTTACCCATTGTTTCCAAACAGAAATAATTTGAGGATAATAGAAGGATGTTTCCTTCAATTTATGAACCAGACGAAGCATACACTCATTTTTGATTTCATGATTACTCCTACAAATAACCCAACCTCATCAAGTTGGAAGCATACATGTATTTTGAGTAAATGTCATGTGCTTCCAGCCCATAGGAGATACATATGGAATACTTTGAAACCTTAGAAAACTTGTGAATAGACTCGAAACATCCTACATGAGCATAGGTTAAGATCTAAAATGTTGTAAATACCTAGAATATTAAAAATATGAAATCAAAACAAACCAAAATCTTTTAGGGTAAAAACAAATAAAATAAAATCCCAAGGCTAAAAATATTTAAAATGATAAAGTATCCTTACAAATATGGCAAATAGACCTAGGTCAAACACACCCCTAATTGATCTTTTCTCCTTTGTATTGAAAAAGAGTGGATGTCAGTCTAAGAACCCCATTATCGCAGAACCCACCATACCAAGAAGAACTACAAGAAGCATGACTGTAAAACCCTCCAATTTAGCTCAGAATATATCTCCGTCAGTCCTAATTGATTTAGCAGAATCCCCTAAGTTAGAACCAGAACCCTATAAGAAAAAGAAACAAATCTCTTTAGATCCATTTCCTTTACTTGAGCATAGTTCTCCTCAAATTGAGTTTCTTGAGTTCAATTTTCCTTCGAATGTCTCTCCTGAATCTGAATATATTAAGCCTACTCATGATTCCGTGTCTCCTAGATATGGTCATGTGGAATATAATATTGAATTGTTTAATACTCACCAATTTGACTATGGTACTCCTAAAGATGACCTGTCCAATACCGTAATCCCTACTACTATGCCTACAACCTATGTAATTTCTCAAATCCAGGAAAAGAACAGGGAAATAGAAAAACTAAAGATAGCACTGTAAGAGTGTAATTTTATTGATCAACATATTAAGGTTGAGAATGAACAACTGAAGGTGACCAACAAAAAATAGGTGGAAGCCATTGATGAATTACGGGCATGTGGTCTTCAACTTGCAAAGAAATATGAGAAATTGATCGCCAAGCATAAGAAACAATCGATGCAAATAAACGCCTTGCAAATATAGGAAGGACTTAGAAAATAGAGGCCTTAAAACATCTTGCTCACATCAAGATGTTAAAGAAGAAACTCAAAGCCAGAAGAATCAAGCTAGTGAGAAACTAACTACTACTGTCAAAACATCATAAGTTTTGTAAAGATTAGTTTTGAAATTTTGAAGCTTCTAACATGTATGTTTGCATGAGTACATGTAAATAGATAGGCATGGGAGAGAAGTGGCTCACCAGAGAACATGGCAGTGAAAAATTGGATATCATTGTCAATACATCCTAAGTTTTGTCAGAAGGATTGGAAATTTGTTTTGAAATTTTTGAATTTCTAAAAAGGCATGTTTGCATGAGGACATGCAAATACACAGGTGTGGAAAAGTGTTGTCTCACCAAATTGACACTCTTCGCACCCTCCAAATCCACTTTTGACCTCTTCATTTGATCACTATACCCTATAAACCCCTCTATACTTTCATATATTTACCTAATTATCCAGCAAGTATAGTCAGGTATAATTACTTACCAAAACTCTTTGATTTCCTTTAATTTAATGATTAAATATAATTCTTGGAATCTTGTTACTCATCCTATTGGAGTCTGCAACATGTTTTAATTTCAGCAGTAGATTAAATATCGTGGGATATTTTTCTATAATTTAGGTGTTGCTAGATTGCTCAAGCAAAATCGTATTCATCCAGCTCATCTCTCATTGATGTTTCACATATATGAATCAATGAGATCTTCATCTCTAGGCACTACGTGCCATAGAGATGAATATATGTTATTAGATAATGAATTCAGAGCATATTTCGAGCATGAAGAAGTTAGTCATTAATTGAAGGAATCATTTACCTTCTGCAAACGGTTGTATTCCTAAATAAGAGATAGGATTTGTTACTATAAAATCAGGATTAGTTATCCTAGCTCTTGAGCTATAAAAACCGTGGATCGAAATGTAATAGGGGGGGAATATGGATTATTAATAGAAGAAGTATGCTGGTCAAGTGTTGGTTTCTGAATTGAACAGGGGTCGAATCATACAATGTTATTCTTCTTATTTTAAGTAATAAAACATATGTTTCTTTAGACTGTAATCTAATTTGTTTTTTGTTGTTAATGGTCTCTTCATTTTAGTACATGTCTGTAGCTTAGAGCTCTTAGTCTGCAAATGTTTTAGGGACTTGTGGTCTTGCTGGCAAGGATACACCAAGAATACCATAAGCCCTTCCCCTATAAATTTAATTCCTGTATATATTAGACAAGTTAATTAATTTTTTTTTTTCATTAGAAGTAAGAATTGTATTTAAGCACCTATACAAAACAAATTGCATATGCTTGGAATCTATTTCTCATTGTTTGATTATTGTTGAAATAATGTGCACAATGTTTGATAGCTTAGAAATGAGCTTGGATGTTTGGGTAGATTTACTTGAAGTATTATTTTGACTTTCTATTATTATAGATTTGAATTTTATTCATTTTGCTATAGCTTCATATTCTAATTTTATTCATATATTGCTTTCTGCAAATTTGGGCTTTTAAATGAATTCTACAAGATTTGATTTTCAAAAATAGCTTTAGACTTAGTGATGGTATTCCTTTAGAATTTCATAATCTGCAAATTTCATTTGTCCTGATGTAGTTTTTAAATGCAAGTTTAACTTGGAGTAGTTTCAATTATAGTAATTTACATTAAAGATTGAATTGAAAAGTGAACTATGTGCTAATACCAAACTTATTAAAACTCATGCTAAAGGCAATTCATCAATTTGATAACAACATCTAGATATTAAATGAAAAATTAATTTCTAGTTCACTTTCTATCACATGTTTTGTTTTCTTTGTCATTACATAGTTTTATGCTTACTTAATTTAGTTATATTAGAATAAATGGTTTTCATTAGCTTATTTTCATTTGCAATGATATGCTTTAAAAGTAGGATTGCATTGAAATCAATTTGAACATTATTTCATTTTTGCAAATATGTTAGAGCTTGAAATTTGAATGCTTTGTAAATTTTAGATGTGAAAGTATTTAGTCAGCATTAGGACCTTAAATTCGAATATAGTTGATGATCAATAAATTAAGAAACTTAGTATCAAACATTTCAAATAGTTTTTTAGATTAGATCAGGTTAGGCTAAGCTCTGATCTCGCACATATAGTGCTTGTGCCTCAAAGGTTACCTCCCTGGGTTGAAATTTTATGAAGGCTATTTGTAGTGATATATTTAACCCAACAGTCCAAGGTTGTGTTATGTTACTATGAGGGCGCTGCAGAGGCGGCTGCAACTGATGAGCTTGAGGAGCCTCCATAGATTTTAGCATGCTGATAATTATGATCCTATATTTGTATTTTTGATGTGCTTATTGAGTGGATCTTTAGACCATAAATCGATGTACATGTACCTATTTTTACACACACACACACACACACACACACACACACACACACACACACACACAGATATATATATATATATATATATAATTATATCTATATATCTGGTTATTTACATGTGTTTCTTATGCATATGTATATTCTTTTAGAAAGTGTGTGACAAATGCTAGTCTAAAATGTAGTTCACAAATGCATGAGTAATAGTGTTTTGATTTCTTGAAATGTGTTGATATATAATATGCTCAAAATTTCTTTCAAGTAACCTAATCCTAAAAAACTGATGTAAAAAGGTAGGATGTCTCACCTGATAGATCCCATTGAGCTGAGATACAACTAATTGTGAGTCAAGTCTAAATTCTAGGCAGGTGATACCATGCGATATAGAATCCCAAAGAAGCTCAATAACGAAACTATATTCAACTACATTGTTAGTTGCAAGACCTAAGTAAGCGCCACCTTAGGAAACTAGTTTTCATGTGGGTGCATAATTGACCCAAGCAATTGAAGACAAATTGCAAGTGTGATGAATTGTATCATCAGTGAATACTCTTAACCACTCCAAATAAATTTGAAACAACACCATACTACATAAGAAAAATTACCAAAAATGGCCATTTACCAAATTATACAACTATAATACAAGAAGAAGCATAATTCCTGAGCATAATACTTTCTCAGGTAGAGCTCATTTCAAGGCTCAAGAAGCTTATTAACATCATAATCAACTAATTCATACACACCCTTCTTTAGGACCTTAGACAAAACATCCAGACCCAACCACATAGATTTGAACTTTCCTGCCCCCAGGGATTTCTTATCCTGGTCGTAGACCAAAATAAGCTCTCATTCAAAGAAAACCCTAGGTTTAACGACTTTGTCGTATTGGTTATTTACCCATTGTTTATGTGCTTCATTTTCTGTAAGATAATATCTACAATGTTCATCCATATGTTCCATATGTAGGAAAAGTTCCTCTATATCAGAAGTATTAAGAAGCACGTGAATTTCTATATTTAGGGATGGTATTTTGAATTCCACTGGTGTGACTGTTTCCACCTCGTGAAAGAGTTGGAAAAGTGAAAACCTTATGGCAATATTGATATTAATTTGGTACGTCCAAATTGAAGGATACAACATGGTATTCTAGTTTTATCTACTTGCATTGATGGTTCAATTGAGAACGGTTTTCAAAGTCTTGTTAATGACTTCTACTTGCCCATTCTCCTGCGGGTAAAAGGAAGACAAGTGGTATTGCCTAAAACCTAGCATAGTATTCATCTTTGTCATCATATAGTTCTTAAAGTGACTACCATGTTCAGTGACAATACGCTTTGGGATACCAAATCTCATGATGATTTGATTGAACACGAAGTACGTTGTCATCTCACCATCGGATTCAAAGATAGGTATTTCCTATTCCCAATTCGTAAAGTATTCTACAACAACAATGATATACTTGTTCCCCCCAGCAGACACTGGGTTAGAGGTAATGAAATCCACCCTCAACTTGGTGAAGGGCCCTACAACAATGATTGGATAGAGAGGAGTAGGGTGAGACCACATCTTTTTGGTGTATAGCTGGCACGGATGACAATGTTTCATAGCTTCTACGTAATATTTAAAGATGGTAGGCAAGAAATAATTGGCATGTGTTGGACACATTTCCTAACTCGCATGACCCAGGTTATGCACAGCTCGTCAACCCAACAAACACCCGAGATACCAGCCTGACAGAGCAAGCCCCATTGGTAGCACCTGCAAAGCAGGCGCAATCTCACCCGAGATATCTCTTTGATGGGTAACCGCCGGAACCATTTTTTCATAGCTCATCAAGGGATTATAGACCCTTGGCACGTGGCTAAGTAGCTCAACCAAGTCGCAAGTATGGAGTCATTTACGCCGAACTGTAGCACACACCATGCATATACTTTCTTAACTACTAATGGCATGACACATATTCAACCTTAGTACTTTAAATATAAAGGGATATAAAAATGAGCTAATAGACATGCGCAATATAACAAACGCCCAACAACGATTGCATCATAAACATAAACTAATACTCAAAAGCAGTGCATAATAACCTATTCATGCATTCAAACCTCTATTGACAGTAAAACATTCGTTCAACCATGATAGGACTTGCATCATAAACATAAACAACCATACACATTCAATCATCAACACATAGGAGAGTTCACGTGGAAACCCATCCGGGTAAAAACCACAAGGAACTCTTCATCTGGCATAAGAAATATATGGCGCCTTCAACCTGGATTTGACTGCAGACCGTCTTAGATCTAGCTTTATACTCAGACTCTTTCTTCCTCTCATGCTCTCTATCTTATTTCTCCTAACTACTGCTACCATATACTGATCCATACACAACCTAGATAAAATTCTCTAGCATATGCACCTCTCTAGTAGAGCTTCTCTTCTATCGTACTACTTCCAACTACATCCTGTAGACTTTCAACTAATCTACCACTCATATCTCACAACTTCCCTCCTTGCAATCAAAGATCATCACACTATTAACCAATCAAAAGAAACTAAATACTGATCTAAAAAGCCACCAAAGAGTAAACTAAAAGCAACAACCAACAACCAACCCTCTAACTATTGAATCCCTCCTATTTATACTATTTTACATGACCACACAGGGTCGATTGCATACAGGTAGTCCGTTAACTTTCACCATCGGCCTCCCCCAAGGCTACAGCTGTGGTGATCATTACTTGACATGAGGCACTAATGACCTTACTTACAACATGCGTTCACTCGTGTGGCATCCTCCAACTTAAGTTGAATTTAGCACCCACGATCGTCTTGTCTCTTTCGGCCGTTAATCTGCACTTGTGCTACTGTTTTACCCTGTAGGATCCTTCGTTTCACGTAGTTTCCCTTTTCCATGCATGTGACATATTTTGTACATATTCCTCCTTCTACGCAAATTTCCTCTTCCGTGTAGTTTTCTTTGTCCACGCATATTTCCTTGTCTGTGTAGATTTCTTCTATACCTGCCACATGCTTCCTTTTCCTTGTTTTTGCTTACATGGTGGATTGATTCTCGCACATTTATTTGTTTGCACTTACTTCTTGCGCACTTTCCCCAGGCCCAATAGGCCCCCAACACTCACATGTGGCTCGTCTCGAGCCACAAAGCAATGGACATAGGAGTTCATGCAACATGTACGGTAATTTCTTTGTTGTTGATTTTTTTCTGACGCACTTTTCTCATGCTTTCTCTCTTGCGCATTTTGTTACTTGTATTTTATTTTTGGCGGTGTTTCCTGCACCGTGGGCTCAACCCATATTTAGAAAAATGTTTATATTTTAGATTACAAAACTGTAGTTATACAATTTATTCACCGGCATCATCTGAAGAGTCTACCTCCAGAGTTTTTTCTTTTGTTTTATCTAGCTCTTCTTCATGTTGTTATTCTTGGTCCTCTTCATCTTCCTTTTCCTCTTCTTGCACATCCTCTGGTGCATCTTCTAGCACATATTGTTCTGCGCTTCCAACCTTCTGTTGGAATTGGAAAAAAATGGGAGTAAGACTTTCTATTTCCCGGTGGGATTCTTCTGCCTATTGCTCAAGTTCCTGCACTCGGTCGGAGCTAGGGTGTTCCAATGACGCATTGGCCACTGCCTGCGTTAACTCATGGATTCTCTGCTGGACAGGCCGAATTATCCCTGTCACCCTTTCAGCTTCGGCTTGTTTCTCAGCCATCTCTTTGTTGCGCACGTTTTCCTACTCGTGTAGGGTTCTTTCCTTATCCTGGAGTGGCTTGAGCTCAGTGCCTTTAGAGATTTATTCCTCTATTGGAAGCTTCTTAATCTCTAACTTTATAGCCAATACCTATAGTTCTGCTTGCCGTTCCTACTCAGTAATCTTCTCCGCAGTCTAATCCTTGATGAGTTGCTCCAATACTGCGGAAATTTTTTCCACTACCTCTATGCAGCTATTTTTGGCTTCCCTAAGTGGGCCAACAGCTTGATATGTTGATTGTTTCCTTTGTTGCACAAATTCAGGGGGTGTGCTCAGTTGTTGGTTGGTCTTTAATTCCTAAACATGTTTCTTCAGATCTACAACTAGTTTGCATAACCGCCTTAGCTAGTGTACGGGTTCTACCTCTCCTTCTTCATCATCATCTGACAGTTCTGCGACTACCTCCTTAATGGCTTCTTCCAATGAATCCTGCTTCTGCGCTTGTGCTTCCAGGTCTTCCTGTTGTTGCTTGATGACTTGTTTGTGCTTCTTTGCTTTCCTGGATGCCTTGGCTGCCTAGTATGAAACTACATTTTCTCATATTCTCATCTCTGTAGCTACGGCATGCTGATTGGAATAGATTTGTGGCAATGTCAGCTTAGATAAATCCAAATTTAATGTGTCCAAGCTATGGACACTTGTATCCATTTTTGTTGTATTTGTAGAAAATGCGTGCATGGGAATTTCTATTCTCAAGGGTGGGAGCAACACCGACATCACCAAAGCGTTTGATGGGTCTACATCATAGGTCTCATCCTGTACGGTGTTGCGCACATCTGTGACAGTCTCTTCCAGATGGGTAACTTGTGCAGTGAACGAAGTCGTCTAATTGGTTTTCTTGTGCGTGATATCACCCAAGGTAGGCTCAGTTATTTCTGCGACTGCCTCTTTAAGAAAATTCAAATCCTCTTCTACTATGCTAATGACATGGGGTCAATTATCCCTCTGCTTTTTCCTGTGCGAGATGCTCGAGGATTCTGTATCTTCCTCCATGGCCTCTTTGACCTTTCTCTTCCTAGTTCTTTTGGCAGGCACCTCCTCATCAGTAGGGGTGTCTTCTTTGCCATTGTTGGGTGGGTATTTCTCTTCTTCTTCTTCTTCTTCTTCCTGGGCATCATCCTGATGCTCCTGGGTGTGGGTATTGGTGCAGTCCTAGGGCGGTTTCTCCCTCGGATCCCCCTATGGTGCTTGCTACTCCTCAGGCACCTCCAAAAGCTGGTCAATCCATTCTTTGGGTGAGTCTTTGATTTCCCTCTCGATATTTGCATCTTTGATGATGAAGAAGGTCAAGAGTGCCTGATTCTTGGGGTCATTGTGTAGATATAGGATGATGTTGTGCAGCCCTGCATGGAATTTAATGAATGGATACCTGTCCACTGCCGTAGGGTTTAGTCTATACTGCTTGCACACGATCTATCTAAATCTTTCTCCTTGGAGAAAGAATTCAATCTTTTTATCATTCTTGCGCTTGATGTCTTTGTGGTCCCAGAGGTTCTATAACTATGTGCCAAGGAAATCCACTGTGATGTCCATGGGTTGATAGTCTGGTGGATCAGTCTAGGATGCAAACAAGATAAGAATCAGAATCCATGAGTAGTGGAACTTCACTAAGAGAAGTTCATGCACGTCAATCGCGTCGTCTATCAGTTCATTCATGAGGAACCGGGACCAGTTAATGTGCACTACTTGTGCTCACTACTCTGCTAGCTCTACTGTTGCGGCAGTGCATTCAGTAGGCCTTATCTTGCATAGAACCTTACTGCATAAGATTTTTGCTGCGAACCTTACAAAAATGTCATTGATAGAGATAATGAGGTAGCCCTTTCCACCATGGAAAAGTTGGTACTTTCCCTTCATGTCATTCTTGTCCAATTTTCCCCCGTCCTTCTGCAGATACGGGGTTGGGTTGACTCCTTTCTGTGGGAGACCCATGATGGCCAAGACCAATTCGACTGTTAACTCATATTGCTTGTCTATCCAGAGGTAGCCTCCATGGAAGCATACCAGAAGTTGCTTGACATACATCCCAACCAGGGAATTTTAGTCGAAATGCGACATAAGGAGCAGGTTTAATATTCCTGACTACTCCAATCCATGCACCCACTCCATTGCAGAAATTGTGTCTACATTTAGCAGTACACCAGGCACCGCGACCATGAATTGATTTCTTTCCAACTCCTCTTGCTTCCTAGTATCATAGTCTTCAAAATCCAAGTCCTGAAGTTTGGGGGTGATTATATCCTGGGTCCCTAGGACGCCTTGTAGAATGGTGGGATCTTCCAAATCGTCTTGTGCTTCCACCATCACTCTTGTTGCACTTGGGACCCTAGGTGACACATATGGGGGAAGCAAGTTCTTTTCCTCATTGGTTAGCTCTATGTCCGCTTATGGTGGTGGAACCGAGTCGGATCTATGGGCTTTGGGTATCTTTACTTGGGGACTAGAGCGATTGGGGAGGTATGCACTTGAAAAACCTCTGGGCACATAAAATTGTGCTCTGGCTGGTTGTCCTAGTGGTCGGTTTACAGGTACCTATTTCTAATGCCCTCCTGCTGGTGGTGGGTGTGGTGTCCTTAGAGGTACCTTCCGTCGAGCCTACGTCTTCTTCATCTTCTTCATCAGATGATTGGGTTCAGGGACGTAAGGCACTTCTAATATCGGGAAGGGTGAGGCTGGTGAAACAGCTGAGTCTTCACTGTCACTGGATAGACAAAAAATCATGGGATTCATATCTGAGGTAGGTTTCTGGTTCACTATGGAATTTATTGGCTCAGTTGGCTCGACTCTCTGGTTTCTCGGCTCTGCAAGGCAATGTAAAGATTACCACGACAGAGGTGACTGATATTTATAGGCAATCGAGAATCCAGGCTATGACTGGATGCAATGATGTGCCATATGATGGAGCACATGGGACCGTCCTTCATCACCTTTACTTGCACACTTAGGTTCATTTATTTATTTGTCAGGGAAGTTATGGTTAATACAACAGATGGGACCAAAAAGCATGCCTCCATTCTCCTCGAAATTTGCAAATTAATGCTACTAAGTTGTTGCGAGGGCCAAATATTTTTTTGAATCCTCGTGCATTTAACGGTCCATAGCTGTCTACCAGTTGTCTTCCACTACCCTCTAGTTGTCTCTTAGCTAGTCTGTTAGTGGGTTTACAATGCACCATTCTTCAGCGCAACTTCCTTTTTTGTGCCAGGTTGTGCTAGAGATGCTTATCTCGTTGCTTTTTTCCCTTTATATCTCTCCTTTTTTTTTTTCTGCTGCGCACTTTAGCCTTATGGGACCGCACTGCAGTCATCGCAGTATGGTTTTAATTGGCTGTCATTGATCATACCCACAACCGGTGTTCCATCCATCTTATGTATTTTTATCGCACCTACTTCAGTAATGTGCGCAACCACATATGGGCATAGCTAGTGTGTTTTGATCTTACCTGGGTGTTTAAAGAACTTGTTGTCATACATCAGAACAAGTCCACTGACCTCGAACTGTTTTGTTCTGATGTAGCGGTCATGACACACTTTCTTCCATTGTTTTTCCACGTTTTGATGGAAGCCCCCAATGAATCGTTCTTCCTCCATTTGAATCAGTTGCGCACGTATTTCTTCTATGACGTCAGTATCTGTCATTTCTGTTAGCGCAGTAATTCACAGGCTTGACACAATGTACTCCATGGGCATGACTGCTTCTTATCCATAGACTAAACGGAACGGAGTGTATCCATTTAGTCGTTTGCATGTTCTTTTGTAAGTCCATAATACTGCTGATACTTTCTGGACTCAGTCATCTCTGAACACATTACAGACCTTGGTCAAGGCATTCTCTAGTATCTTGTTGAAGGCCTCAACAGTTCCATTTGCTTGAGGATGGTAGGGTGTTGTCTTCTTGTGCTGGATTTGGAATTCTGTAGTCAATTAAACAATTAGTTTATTTACAAAATGCGTACCTTGGTCACTGATAAGGATCTTCGGGAAACCAAACCTTGTTACTACATTTTCAAAAAGAAACTTTGCCACAGTTGTTGCGGTGCAATATTTCATAGGTGCTACTTCCACCCATCTTGTCAATTAATCTGTAGCAGTTATAATATAACGTGCACTAGCCCGTTTCGTTGGCAGACTAATAGGGCCAACAAAATCCACTTTCCATTTATCAAAGGCCTGCAGTGTAATTTGTGGTGCAAGTGGAATTTCATCACGTCGTGATGGTTTCCATGTTATTTAAAATTTATCATAGTCATGGCAGTATTTCCTTGTATCCATATGTACAGTTGGCCACCAGAGTCTAGCTTGAAAAATCTTGCACACCGTTGCCTTCCCGGCGTAGTGTCCTCCTGAGACACCTACATGTGCTTCAGCCATTACCCATTTCCTTTCATGATCAAAGATGCATCTGTGCAGATTTTCATCTAGTCCCAACTTATACAGTTGTCCCGCCATTAGCATGTAGTCTGCAGCCTTGACAGCTAGTTGTTTCTTTTTCCATGTCATATAATCTTCAGGCACATAGCCTGTATTCAATAAGTGTATAATAGCATCAAAATCTTTATCGACAATGTCGATAGAAAATAGCTGCACATCAAGAAAATTATCCTCTAAGATTTTTGGTTCCTCACCACTTTCAATGCGTAAGAAGTGGTCTGGCCCAACATTCAGTCAGCCTGGATTTACAATGACTTCAAAGTCAAATTCTTGAAATAAGAGAAGCCACCGACAGATCTTCCCCCCAACATTGGATTATTGACCAGGTCCTTCAGTGCAGAATGATTGGTGAACATTTTGAAGTGTCACCCAATAGATAATGTCTGAAATTTTGTAGCACATAGACCACTGCAAGCCCTTCTCTTTCAGTTGTGGTATAGTTCTTCTCTGCTGCTAACAGTTTCCTGATTGCAAATGCAATTGGGTGGTCAATTGCACCCTCTCCTGGTTGTGTTAATACTATACCAAGTGCAATTGATAATGCATCAACATGTACATGGAACTCCTTCTTCCAGTCTGAAAATATTAATATTGGCATACTAGCCATTTTTTGCTTTAGCTTATCTAGACTTCCTTGACAGTCTTTGTTCCACTAAAATTTGGCGTCCTTCTTCAGCAGCTTCTCCATTGGGACAGTTATCTTTGCATACCCTCTTATGAATTTTTTATAATATCCAGTATGTCCCAATGTGGATCTTAGTTGCATGACCAATGTGGGTTGTGGAAGGTCCAAAATAATTGCCACCTTCGCGGGATCGACCAGGATCTTGTCGTGGCATACTACATGGCCCAACAGTACACCAAATGGTGCCCAAAATATGAATTTTCTCAAATTCAGTGCAATTTGATACTGGCGACACCTTTCCAGCATCATGCGCAAATTCTCAATATGTTCTCTCAACAAACCAAAGACCGTCCAGTCATCAAAATATACTTCAAGAAACCTATGAATGAAATCTTTAAAAGAAGGAACTACTATTCTAGATAAAATAGCAGGGGCGTTTTTAAGATCAAAGGGAATTACTGTGTATTGGTAGCATCCCCATTCTGTTACAAAGGTTGTCTTATGGCAGTCCTCTTGCGCAATTTTGACTTTATGGTAGCCTGAGAATCCATCTGTGAATGAGTACATTTCTTGTCCACCGACACTCTCCAAGACTTCATCTGTAAGTGGTGTTGGGAATGGATCATGTAAGCAGGAATCATTTAGCTTCCTAAGGTCGACACAGATCCTGACCTCACATGTCGTCTTCTTGTCTTGAATCACTATAGCGCTTATCCACTTCAACTCTTCAACAGGTTCAATGATTCTTGCTTCCAGCATGCGATCCAATTCTGCTTTCACTTTTTCTTTATAGCATGGATTTAGTTTGTACGGGCGTTGTTTTACTGGTCTTGCCTTGGGCTTGAGCAGAATTTTCATTTCGCCCAAATCTCCTACTATCCCCTTCATTTCCTTGAATTTTGTCAGGAATAGGTCCTGGAATTCATGTAATACATCAGTGATTTTGGCTACTGTCTCTTCGTCCCAATAGTCTCCAATGTTAGAAAATTTTGGACTGTCCTCTGACCCAATGTTAAATTTCTTGATCTTTATCGGCTTGATGAAATGCTCACTTGAAATGTCGCTTCCTTCTACTGCGCGTGATCCTTATGAATCTGGAATATTGATGTTATCCAAATCATCCTCTGTGTCTCCGGAGAGGTTATAGCATGTCATCCAATGCTAAACTATCTCACAACACTGATGGGAATGCGCAGTGCAGGGTTGAGAATACTCAACCTCCAGTGGGATCTCAGAGAATATCTTCTCCTTAATGTTCTTCAGTGCAATATCAATTGTTGGTTACTCGTCTGCAAACTAGATTGTGTATATGAAATTCTATGCAACCTTTTCCCATTATCTTGTTTCTTGGTGCAACTCCATCGATGCGTAACAGCCTCTGAGTGCCATTTTGAGAGTATGGATTGAAGTGGTGAACCCACTTTTGGTGAAGGTAGTTCGAGAACGCTACAGAACACTGCTCCAAGTGTTCAACAGGGTCTGATAACCATGTATACCTTTGTGTCACAGTTGTGACCTCGTCTCTGAACCTTACTTCCAATAGTTGTTACAGCTGCTTTTACCACACATGGTTGATCACACTTTTATGGCCTTCCCTGTCCCTCTGCAGACTCTTTGGACCCCATGGACTATTTATATACCTTTGATGTTTCCAAGATCATCCCCAAAAACAACTATTATTTTCTGTACGTGACTTTTAATCCCTTTCTCGTGTATATACGCGGATATTACCCTTAAACCCACATACATCGGGATGTGTGCATAAGTCCAAATATTTTTGGAGTTTTCCTTGATGTGGATCCAAGTCACTTGTCTCTTGGCCTTCCATATGCCTCGAGAGCTCGGATTTGACCTTCCATTACCCCATTGAAGCACTATATAATGAACCCCTTGGATACATTGAAGAGGAGGAATTGAAGAGCAAGAAAACTATAGTCCATTGTTGTCGTAGCTTGCTTATACTTGAGTATACATCCCTTTGTCCCTTGGAGCACTTTGTGTTCTTCCCAAGCTTGCCTTTTCTTGTGAGATTTCTATCGAGATATGGAGGATTGAGTTGGTGGAGGCCCAGGTGGAGGACTCAGTTTCTCCAGTTTGCAAATGTGACGACAAAGGTTGTCACTTATGTAATCTCTGATTTTATTAATATAATTTTTTTTTCCTGTCCAATGATGTGCATTTAAATGAATATTGAATTCATGGATGCATTTAATTGCTTATGCATTATTGATTATATATTCTAGAGTAGGCCTAACACTATATTATATAGCATGCTTTCCTTGTTTACTGTTGTTGAGAGTAAATTGCTAACGCAAGCGGGATTGGAAAAAGCTCAACGGGGATCTACTTCAACCATTCGGAATAAGGTATGTTTCAAGATCCTTAAGTGTTAGATGTTGTATTTCTCTTCCATATTGGGAAGGGATTGATTTCTGCTGTTTCTCTATTTGTTGTGGTACACCCCAAGCCATATGAAGTTTTCTCTGTAACAGAATTGGTGACTCCACTAGGGACGTTCCTTGTTTTTCTTTGGGGTTTGGGGGCATAATGTGCTTGATATTATTGACTTGCTCTTTGTTTATCCTTGTTTTAGTGTCACATTTTATAGTATGTTCATCCATTAACACTCCCCTTTATTGGTTTGACCCTTGGCCTACTTTTTACCACTGTCTTCTTTGTATACAAAGGTTTTAGGCCAAAAATCGCATACATACGCGGATTTTTGGCCAAAAGTCACATATACATATAGGTTTTTGGCCAAAATATGTGTATACATGTAGTTTTTTGTCCAAAATTCACATACATACATAGTTGTTCTTTAAGCAGTCGTGTACATCCTCCCTTTTGGTTGAGTTTGATGTTGTGGGAAGATACTGGGTGGGTTGTGAGTGTGGTTGGGTCTTCCTGGGTTCTGATGTTGTCTGTTGGATGCTTCTTTTTTGACTAGAGACCACTTTTTCATTGATTTTTCTTTGAAAGTAGTTCTAGTCATTTATATATTTTTTCCATTAGAGCATTACTCTTTTTGTCTCAGTGTCTTGCTGGGCTTGTGTTTTATACTAGTTGCAGAGGTTGAGAGTTTTAGATGAATTTTATTGCATTTTTCATTCTTTTATATTGAGAAATACAAAATAGTTCCACTCTTAGTTGTATCTTAGATATGGATTTGAGGAGGTACTTGCATTGGATTGCTTGGATGAGAGTTGTGTTTATGTTTTCATATAGGAATGATTGCATATACATTTGAAGGAAAAATTTTGCACTTCACGTAGTAGCATACCCTGTTTTTCATTCGACACAGTGCATTTGCATTAATTGTTAGGTGTTCATTTTACTTCTTGTTGTGTCATAACTTCAATGGTTGCATGATCATTTTCCCTTTGAGTAATCACAGCCAATTAAAATCAACGCATAATAAAATGAATTACACTCTTTTCTTTTCTAGGGTGCATCAACAAGATTAGGTTTTAGGGTCTTGGAATAGTTCATTGTGAGTCAATTCTCCAAGACTACTAAACACAAACAATTAGGTGTCGTTCCAGGTGAGAGAGTGAAATCATTGATATAATTAGTGTTTCTCAGGATGCTCCTCTTACAAGGGAGTTAAGCACAAGGAAGGTGAGAAATTATGATTGGGATGACCCTTGATTGTGATTGATTAGCACCAGAGATATTTCTAGGATTGTATTCGTAT
This sequence comes from Pseudotsuga menziesii, assembly GCA_001517045.1. Classification (NCBI taxonomy): domain Eukaryota; kingdom Viridiplantae; phylum Streptophyta; class Pinopsida; order Pinales; family Pinaceae; genus Pseudotsuga; species Pseudotsuga menziesii. Next base: position 230,544 of record LPNX010597619.1, read on the forward strand.
CTGGGGACCTTTGAGGTATTGGCTAGTGCACCCTTGGGGTACTAGTTGTGCTTTCAAGCTTCGAGCTTTGTTACCCTGCCCATACAGTCAATCCCTCCTGCGACTATCCTCCTGAGCATTCATTATATAGAGGTGACCTTAGTTTCCTTACCTAGGTTATCGAGGGGGTATTTGCAGAGGTTATTCTACAGGTGTCCTGGCCAGGTAGGGGTCGGACAACAAAGTCTCTATATGCGTTGAAGCTGAGGACCACTATAATTGGTTATGTACCTCCACTTGTATTGTATGGGATTTTCAAGCCTCTCCTAGGCGAGACATACCTGCTACATTCAGGAGCTCACATATCATCCCCTTGGTTTGTTTGTATTTTTGCTGTAGATTTTCTTAGGGCTGTGCTCTTTGTGCACTAGTTGGCCTTTGGGATCATGCTTACTTGAGTATATTTATGCTCTCTTGAGTTTGGTTCCTTTTATTTTCGGCATGCCCGATATCCTATCACCTGTTCTTGTTCCTAGTACAAACCCTGGTGTTGGACTTGGGGGCATCACAGCCCCTTACTATGATCATAGATTTGGGAGTGGTCACATTCTACTCTCTACTACATTTGTGGAGAATGTTGACTCCCTTCTCTCGGTCTTTACATAGGTGGTCACCCTTATGGGGGTGGTAGTGGATGTGTGAACATTGGGTCTACACCTTACTTTCCTTTTTATGTCCCATCGTTCACCGCATTGTTTCCTTTGGGTGCAGTTGTCATGATCATTCCTCCCTATATCCTATAATTTTGATTCTTTATTAACTATTTTGGGTCGTTTTGGACTAATATGGTTGTCATGTAGGGTCCATTTTTTGTACACTCTCTCCGAGGTTTCGACCCATTCATTCATATCACAGGTATTACATCTAAACTAGCATATAGGTTAGTATTTCATATCCGCCTGCATTTTTCATGATCTTATGAACGTTTCATTTTAACCTTAGGTACAGACCCATTCCATGGTATCACGGAACCTTCATGCTGCTGTTAGAAGTGGTACTATGTGAATGGTAGAGCTTTCCTATACATGAATGTCCTAGTTAGCTCCCTTTTTCATTTGGCACCCATGCTATGAGTCCTCTCTTAGGTGTGGGAGTCCCTTTTACTCCCACCATGAATTTGAGCAAGAGCTTCATACTCCTCTTGAACTTTATGCTAGCCATTTCCCCAAGACTCCCTTGTATATGTCAAGTTTTAATTGCATTATCATGAGTTTTTCTTGCCTTATTGAGCCTTATGCTAGCTTCTTTGACTTTGGTTATCAGCCATACAGCCCAAGCCTATCTCATGTCTAGCCAAGCAAAGCCTTTTTATATATCTTTTGCAGCTTGATTCCCCATTTTTTACTAGGAGGGGACTTTACCCCAAGTGTCGTTATCCTGCACATGTTTCCTTGCATTGAGCATAGGTATGTTCTGCTACTTGGAACTAGTTTGTTTTCCCCTTGACACTCATCTCCTCCTAGACTTGTAACCATAAAGCACTTTTATTCTTTTTCAAGATTTTCAAAATATCTGAAAAAGTATAAAAAAATTAAAAAACCAAAAATATGAATAGGAAGAGATGTTATCTTTGGTAGCAGTCGAGTCGTGTCTCCTTCGAATGGAGCACTGTATATCACATCCATTGGTTGGGTTAGTAGTTTGACTTTAGGATTTGTACTTGTTTTTCTGAGTTTATCTCCATCGACTGGTTAATCTTCCAATCCCCATGGAGCCTCTGTTGATTCCTACTGTGTCGCAGAGATGTCCTAGTTTTCTATATCGAGTCTATGCTACCTACATTCAGTCACCATTTTCCTTTATGCTCTTGTTCGAAGGAATTTGAAACCTGAGTCATCCATTCCTCAGTTGTCTTGACTTTGCATGTCGGTCATTCCTGGTACTATTACTGGTTCATGCACATCTTTTTCAAGTCTTTCCACATTATACAGCTTTGTTGAGTACCTTGTGTTGGTTAATGGGGGATGCCCTAATGCCCTCCTTCCATCGGATTCCATCCCATCGACTTCAGATCATTTATTCTGGGATATGAGTCTAGATTCATTTGAGTGCCTTGAGACTTATAGTCATCAGTGGTAGGTTCTCTCACCATCGACAGTTTTGGGAATACATCAATGTCCCTTGATCAATGTATTCTTCCAAGTGTTCAACCTCAACACATTTATTCACACTTATTAGATTGCACTCTAGTACCTTGATTCCCATTTTCATTATTGGTGGATGATCTCATGTCTGTTAACGGTATATATCAATGACCGGTAATCAGATGATGGACTACTATGTTTGACCTTGACACCTCTATTCAAATTGTAGGACATGTACTCATAGCGGTTTGTGTAGAAGAATTTCTAGATTGGTGGCATTCCACATATGCTACCTCCTTGATCATGCCAGTGTTCATGAGATTTCAGCTATCATGACTTGATTCCATTGTTTGTTAGATATCTTCATCCATTATGAAGATCTTGATCCATTGTATATCTTCATCTTTCATGGAGATATTGATCCTTTGTATATCTTCATCATGGAGATTCTGATGTATTATATATTGTACGTGGCGATGACCACACATGTCACATTTTGTATATCATGCCTATTCATGGCCATTGTACTTTTATGTATCCAAGACTGCTATATGTATTTGCAGTCATATGTAGAGATTGATTATTGTACTATACTGATGGATGGCTAGTTCTTCCACCTGGTTCTTCATCACTCCACTTCTAGGATGGATTTATAATTTATTTTGGCCATCATGTTACCCCTCTGACCTCACACATTAGGGGGCATCTGTTACAGCTGATTTTACCACACATGGTTGATCACACTTTTATGGCCTTCCCTGTCCCTCTATAGACTCTTTGGACCCCATGGACTATTTTTGTACCTTTGATGTTTCCAATATCATCCCTAAAAAAACCTATTATTTTTTGTACATGACTTTTAATCCCTTTCTTGCGTATATACATGGATATTACCCTTAAACCCGTGTACATCAGGATTTGTGCATAAGTCCAAATATTTTTGGAGTTTTCCTTGATGTGGATCCGAGTCACTTGTGTCTTGGCCTTCCATATGCCTCAAGATCACTCGTATTTGACCTTCCATTACCCCATTGAAGCACTATATAAAGAACCCCTTGGATACATTGAAGAGGAGGAATTGATGAGCAAGAAAACTATAGTCCATTGTTGTCGTAGCTTGCTTGTACTTGAGTATGCATCCCTTTGTCCCTTGGAGCACTTTGTGTTCTTCCCAATATTTCCTTTGCTTGTGAGCTTGCTATTGAGAGATGGAGGATTGAGGTGGTGGAGGCCCAGGTGGAGGACTCAGTTTCTCCAGTTCGCAAACGTGCGGATAGAGGTTGTCACTTATGTAATCTCTGATTTTATTAATAGAAATATATTTTCTTGTCCAATGATGTGCATTTAAATGAATATTGAATCCATGGATGATTTTAATTGCTTATGCATTATTGATTATATATGCTAGAGTAGGCCTAACACTATATTATATAGCATGCTTTCCTTTTTTACTGTTGGTGGGAGTAAATTGCTAACGCAAGCAGGATTGAAAAAAGCTCAATGGGGATCTACTTCAACCGTCCGAAATAAGGTATGTTTCGAGATCCTTTAGTCTTAGATGTTGTATTTCTCTTGCATATTGGGAAGGGATTGATTTCTGTGGTTTATTTGTCTGTTGTGGTACACCCCAAGCCATAGAAAGTTGTCTTCGTAACAGTAGTTGTCTACACAGCGTCCATTCAGTTCTCTAGTTTTTGTGCATACCCCACCATCATGCGGGTGTAGCTTTTAGCGCAAATTCTAGCACAGATAGTCATTGTGGCTCTGTTACTAATTATTCAAGCTCGGTCAATATCATTTCCAAGTTAGGCATTCCTTCATATGTAGGCAACGGCGGTGATTGAGTTCCCACTCGTCGGACAGACTTAGTTATCCTGGCACATCTCCTCATAGAGAATTCATGTAATCAGTTATGCCAGTTCTCAAGTGCCTCTCTTGAGTCTGATGTACATGAAATCACACATCTCCAGCTCATGTTACCATCCACAATAGGATTAATGTAATCCTCCTTAAGGGTAGTGACATTATAGATGTTATCAAGGTGATCACCTTGCCCTTCGTTGAACACCGGTTCAACGTATATCTGTCCTTCCAGTGGATCGAGGGGCGCAAGTACCTTCATCTCATCATATTCAAATGATAGGATCCTTTTGTTGAAGTTTATAATGGTTTTATTTCCCATCTCCCAATCGAACTCCAGCAGTGCAGGATATGGGTTAGTATCATCTACTATATTGATGACCTTGAAGTCCACAAAAGTGCGCAATACTTCAATATCCACATGGACCTGACTCAATCTACCAATGGGAAGGAACTTTTCCTTATTAGAAATCCTTAATTGAATTGGGGACCATTCTAGGGGTGGATTTCCCATTATTTCCCACGTCTAGAGCATTAAAATGTTAACATCAGAGCCCAAGTCGAGGCTGATATAGCCCATGTCATAATCACCAATTTGCGTGGACATCCTGTGTTCGCGTCCCATTTTGAAATTTGTCTTGACACTGTTAACTTTCTTTGTTTGTGAGTCTTCCTCCGAAATCATTTCTATAAGCGCTTCCAACTCTGCAAGTGCATCCTTGTCCTGGATTAGCGCCAAACAACTTAACAAGAATGGTTTGAGCTTACTAACCTTATCTGCACTCTTGCTTGCAGTTTGTTGTTTGAATATCTTTTGGAATCTCTCATGCATATCTTTCACTTGGCCTGAGGTGGATGGATGCTCCTCTCTTACAAACTCTGGGCGTACATCCATGAATATGCGTTTCTGCTTTAGAACATCAAGCGGTGCTTTATTTTGTGCAATGGGTCGTACCTGTGGTTGTGCTTGTGCCACAAGATCTGTCTACGTAGCTTGATCTGCACCCATCGTAGCACCTCCCCTTTTTACCACAGCTACACTTGGTTCTCAGGGTTCTTCATCTATCATCTGCATGTTGGCATTAGCATTTGGGTTGGGAGCATTCAGCGCAGGATTTGGTGTTGGGTTAGCTGCTCCAAATGTCTGGGCTTGCCATCTAGCGATAAGTTGTTGACATTGCTCCACATTTTTCTCTTGTTTGCAATATGAGAAAGTATTTGCAGGTTCAGGGAAGTTTCTAGCAAAGTGGCCCTGCACTCCACAATTGTAGCATACCACTGGCCCTCTTCCTCAGCAAAATCCTCCTCCTCCTCGGACCCTGTAATTTCCACACCCCCTCAATTGAGGTTGAGGTGGTTGCGGCAAGTATTGCTATTGCTAACACTGCTATTGATACGGGTTATACGAGGCCGCATTCTGAAACTACGACACCATCTGAAATCGATGTGCAGGATGAAACTGAGGTGCATCCTGAAATTGTTGCACAGGATGAAACTGAGTCACAACTTAGAACTATGATTGTGCCTCTTCTATATTTATTTTATCCTCAGTCTTCATTAGATATGCATCTATGTTTTCTCTCTCAGAAGTTGGTAGGCCCTACAATCTTTTTCATCATGGCCTACAAATCTACAAAATTTACAATACAAACTAGATGGGATACATACCATCTTGTGGAGGAACATGCAATCTAAGTCATGATGTCCTCTTGTCTGGCATATGTTGCACCAGGGAAAACCTTGGGTACTCAATGGGTTTGGAGCACCAGACGAGATGTAGTTCATGTAAGTCAAATAGTCATCTTTGGTATGTCCATTGGTCCAACATCGCATACACCAGAGGTCTTCCTGCACCTCTTTTCCTCTTTTTATGTCCTATAATTGAATTGTCAGATTAGCTAATTGTGACTGAATCTATATCATTCGTATGGTTCCATCTCCAATAGGTGAAACCTCTAAATTCATTTCCAATTCTAGTGCCTCCATTTGCGTCACAATATTTTGTTGCATGAGTAATCCCCTATTGTGTGGCAGTAGTGTAGCAATAAACCACTCTTTATGTTGTACGTCCGACATCTGGAAGCTTACTTTGGCCATCAACATTTTGAACCGCTGGTCAAAGTCCCATACTATTTTTTCTAGGTCCCTTCTTAATATCATTGAACTCAGTTATACATTGGGACTCAGATTTTGGCTTTCTGAATTTTGAGATCATTGCAAATCAAATATAGTCAAGAGTACTCTACGACTGCCCTAGTGGTACTACACAGTACTTCATATACCAATCTAAAGCATGGCCCCACATATTCGTAATCATTTTTTCTTTTCGAATGTCATCATTGTTAACGAGGCGGACCGTCCATACTGCCTCGCAGAGGAACTATTGTTGTTCTGGATCCTCTGTTCCATTCCCATTGAATGTGGGTAGCCTAAATTCTATCCCCACCATTAGGGTGGTGTTGGGGTTGTTCAATGGATTCCCTGGATTTGCTGGATTTACTGGGGTCATTGATGGACCTCCTTACACACCAGTCCCGACACTAGGACTACTAGTGGTCACAAGTTGTTCAAGTGAGGAACTTCTAGGTCTCACTTCAGGTGATCTTCCTGGAATGTTGTATTCATGTCCTGTCCTTGGCATCTCTACAGACTCTTTCGATTCTTCTCTCTCAGAAATCGGCCCATACTCCTCTTCATCACAGGATCATTGGTCTAGGTGTGACTCACATCCATATTCACCTTCCCTAGGAAGCCTATAAGTCCTCATGCCTCCTGCTACCTTCCTCCTCTTGCCTGACCGGAACCTCCTTCCGCTTCTTAAGAATCCAGTGTCCAACTCATCTTCTGAGCTTCCTCAGAACATTTATTCGAACTACCTTCCATACTACTCCTAAATTTTACACAGCATATCCCCTTCACGGACTGCGCGACTCAATCACTCAGTTGTAAAATACCCTTTTCATAAAGGAGCATTTTAATCCATAGGTTTATAGACATAAGGTACCTTCCCCAAGGTCCTTGGAAAAATTGTCTCTCTTCCTCGCTATACACGGTTATCGCTTCAACAGTGAACTCAATAACATATCCTTCTAGTATGCTATTAATCCAAAAATAACCATCTCTGGAAATAGGGTTACTTACTTGCACTACTTCTTGTATTAACTGGTTGGTCCACTCAGCTGCCCCTCTTCTCTGGAAGTTAGTATGTTGGGTTTCTAAATTCGACAACCATTCTTGCAATATAATGGGAAATTCTATGAAGAAAATTTCATGGATATATGAATATAGATATCGTTGTACCCAGTTCTCAGGGATCATCTGTGAACCATCGCTTTCCTTTTGCATGAATATCAATGTCTTTGACTCCAGCCAATTCTCGACTTCACTCTTAGTCGAGTGCCACAAAATTTCCCTCATTTTGATCAATAGGTCCTGGCAATGAAACCATTTGTTGGCCACTTTTCCTAACTTGCGTGACCCAAGTTATGCACATCCTATCAACCCAACAAACACCTGAGATACCGGCCCAACAGAGCAAGCCCCGTCGGCAATGCCCGCAAAGAAAGTGCAGTCTCACCTGAGATATCTCTTTGATGGGTAACCGTCAGAACCATGTTTATGTGGCTTGTTGAGGGATTATAGTCCCTTGGCACGCAACCAAGGAGCTCAACCAAGTCGCAAGGATGGAGTCGTTTACGCCGAACTGTAGTGCACACCGCGCATATACTTTCTTAACTACTAACGGTGCGACAAAGATTCAGCCTTAATACTTTAAATATAAAGGGATAAAAAAGTGAGCTAACAAACAGGCACAATATAACAGATGCGCAACAACGATTGTGCCATAAACATAAACTAATACTCATAAGCAGTGCATAATAACCTATTCATGCATTCGGACCTCTATTGAAAGTACGACATTCATTCAACCATTACAGGACTTCCATCATAAACATAAACAACCATACACATTCAATCATCAACACACAGGAGAGTTCATGTGGAAACCCATCTGGGTAAAAACTACAAGGAATTGTTCATCTGGCATTATGGTTCCTTCAACCTGAATTTGACTGCGTACTGTCTTAGATCTATCTTTCTGCTCATAATTTTTCTTGCTCTCATGCTCTTTGTCTTATTTCTCCTAACTACTGCTACCATCTACTGATCCGCACATAGCCGGGATCAACTGCTCTAGCATCTGCACCTCTCTAGTAGAGCTTCTCTTCTATTGCACTACCTTCGATTGCATCTTGTAGACTTTTGACTAATCTACCACTCAAATCTCACAAATTCCCTCCACTCCCTCAGAGATCATCCCACTATTAACCAATCAAAAGCGACTAAAGACTGATCTAAAAATCCACCAAAGAGTAAACTAAAAGAAACAAGCAATAACCAACCCTCTAACTATTGAATCCTTCCTATTTATACTATTTTACATGACCACGCAGGGTCAAATGCATATAGGAAGTCCGTTAACTGTCACCATCATCCACCCCTAGAGCAACCGAGTCCAGTTGATCCCTTAATAATCGAATCCGACTATCATGTTGGATGATAAATAAGAATTATATATATTATATGATGAATGATAATTACAAAGGATGCTCACCTTTATAGGCTTTAAGCGTATAGAATTGAAAGGTTACTCCCTTTCATATAATAATTACTAATCTAATTAATATTTAATTTTATATTTGTTACATTGCCACTCCCTTTAAGGGAGCTTTGTCCTCAAAGCTCGAGTATTTCCTAATGTCATCTTTTATTCTGGATCTATGTCGCACTGATGACTTGAGAGGTGCAATTTTGATTACAATCATTGCCTCATTTTGATTATTATGTCTTGGTATTTGCAATAAGTATGAACTTGGTGAAGTTTTGTTTACGCTTTTTCTACTTGTCTGATTGCTTATTTTAACTATGTTTGTCGTCAATTGAACATGCTCAACATACATTACGACCTTAACTATTTTTTTGTTGTTATCCCAAACACATTTTGTGTCGGTTCCCTTGAACGGGCTCCCTGTGTTTATAATACTCATAAGGACATCGGTCTTATCTTGTATCTGATAGATATTATAATTTCTTTCATTAATGTTCTTTATAGCCGTCTTTGTGATGACATTTGTCCTTCGTGTGTTTGTGTTTGTAATATTTTTGTCGCAGCATTGATCATCTTTATTGTGAGCAACATCGGCTTGTCTCTTATCATAATCTTGGTCAGGTTCAACTTTCTCCTTTTCAATTGTTTCGTTTTCATTTTATTCATTACTAGGGTATGTTATATCTTTGTGAATATCTTGATTGATGCCATTACTCTCATAAAAAATGACATAATAGTTTACTGTATCTTCATCTTTTACGTTAGCTTGGGTGGTTTCTTCTACATGATTTTCACATCCATTTCCATTTTCTCTAAACATTTTGTCAATAGATTTCTTTATTTCATATATATCCTTAAGTATTTTCTCAAGGATATCTATGAATTCATCACTCTTGCTATAAGATGCCATGGATGTTTCTAGAACCCTATTTTGGCCTTTTAAAGTGAAATTGAATAATAATATATTAATTAATTATTATTATTATTATTATTATTATATTTTTTTTTATAAACTATATAATATTTTGTATATAGTTTTTTTTAAACAAATATTATAATATTATTTATATTATAAAAAATACAATATTTGATTTTTTTAAATATATTATTATTGATATATTTAAATTAATATATTATTTATATAATATATATATATATATATATATATTTGCAAGACGGGGAGGTGGAGCCGGCTGTTCGGTAGGCTAGTGGGGAGGAGGGGAGCGGATGGGGAGAGGAGTGTTGGGTTGGTGAGGAGGATGGCGAGGGAAGGGAGAAGATGTGGTGGCACAAACAAGATGGGTGCGCACTGATTGGGAGTGCAGGTTGGAGGATGTGCATGTGGGTGGGAGGTGGTAGAGGGCGTAGAAGGATATGCAAGCAATGCGCAGGAGAGAAGGGATAAGGTGGAGGGAGATTTGTAGGTGCATGGAATGGGAGATCATAGGGTTGGTGCGCGGGGAAGAATGGAAATGAGAGGAAGAGCCGGTGAGGGATTCCAGCAAGGGGATGAGTTCAGTGATGTTGTGTGGAGTGTAGCTGGGTGGATGAGAGTTGGGGATGGGAAGCACTGTGAAGAAGTCGAGTGGAGAGTGGTTGAAGGAGAGGAATGACGTGAAGTGGGAAGGAAGAGATGGAAGGTGGCATCATTGCAGAATGGTGGCGGTGTCGCACATGGAAGGAAGGATAGTGGTGGTGTAGATGGAAGGAAGGTGATTAGAGTTGGCCATGTGGATGGGATAGCACAGGTGGGGGTGGCGGTTGTGGAGGAACGTGTGATGAAGATGGGGATCTGGAGCGTGACAAGTAGAGGAGAACAATGGTGGAAGGAGGGCACTAGTGGATGGGGGAAATAGTGTGGAGAGCTGTGTGGAGGGAGCTGAGTATGAAAGGAGGAATGGCGTGCAACAAAAGACTGAGGACAGTGAGAAGAGTGAGGACGCTGATCTGGAGGGAGTTGGTTTTTTTTTTTTGCAACACTTTGGATGAAGTGATAGGTGGTGAAATGGAGGAGCAGAATAAATCAAGGATTGTTGAGCCGAGTCTGAGCTCAAGTAGGAGTTGATGAGCCAATTCCAAGCTCAGAGTAGGAGTTGATGAGCTGAGTCCGAGCTCAGAGTGCAGGAGCAAATCTGCTCTGATACAAAATGGAGCAAGCGAGTCCGGTTGATCCCTTAATAATCGAATCCAACTATCATGTTGGATTATAAATAAGAATTATATATACTAGATGATGAATGATAATTACAAACGATGCTCACCTTTATAAGCTTTAAGCATATAGAATTGAAAGGTTATGCCCTTTCATATAATAATTACTAATCTAATTAATATTTAATTTTATATTTGTTACAACCCCCCAGGCTACAGCTATGGTGATCATTACTTGACATGAGGCACTAACAACCTTACTTAGAGCATGCGTTCACTCGTGTGGCATCCGCTGATTTAAGCTGACTTCAGCACCCATGATGGTCATGTTGCTTTCGGCCGTTAATATACACTTGTGCTACTGTTTTACCCTACAGGAATCTTCCTTTTACGTAGTTTCCCTTTTCCACGCAGGTGACATCTTTTGCGCATATTCCTTCTTCTATGCAGATTTCCTCTTCCGTGTAGTTTTCTTTGTCCACGCAGATTTCCTTATCTGTGTAGATTTCTTCTATACCTACCGCGTGCTTCCTTTTCCTTGTTTGTGCTTGCGCGGTGGATTGATTCTTGCACGTTTCTTCATTTGTACTTATTTCTTGCATGCTTTCCCCAGGCCCAAGAGCATGCAAGATCTTTTGGGCCATTGCTAAACCAGATAAATGACCCTCACATGCTCCGTTGTGATAATAATTTAAGACAAACTCGACCTCCTCATGGGTAATACATCAATGTAAGATGGACTCTACCCCTCTTCAATATAACGTATCTTCGATAATTAGGTAGTTCTTGGCATTTAATATTAACTTGCATCGATATTCCCGTGAGAAGGTCGTGGGACACTTCAAATTCTGAATATATACTAAGATATATCCGTACAAAGGATCAGAGATTGATATCAGGAAAATCTGCTCACCAAGGAATGTCTCATCTTATATCACTACAATTCCATCACTCAGAAACTCTAAGATAAGTTCTGCGAACACTAGGTACTTTTGTACTTGGCGGACTGAAAAATCTAAGTCAAACTCCAAGAGTATGACAATCCAGTTAGTAAAATTTTCGTTGATTATTCATCGAGATAAGGAATTCTGAAATGGATTCACGTTCGCAACTGCAATAGTTGTCCTTAGAAAAATGTAGTGTCTCATCCTCTGAACGACATAAACTGTCGCTAAAGCTAGTTTCTCAATGTGTGAATATCTAAGATCATGACCAACCAAAGAACGACTAAGATAGTAGATGACATGTTCTTGAAACTGGTCATCCTCCTAAACTAGCACTACACCAATCGTAGACTCAGATGCAGCCTGATACAATATAAATTCCTTCGTGTAGTCTAGCAGATGCAAGAGAGGAGCTGATAATACCACTTTCTTTAATGCATCGAATGATTATTATGTGACTTCATCCCATAATAATGGGGTGTCCTACTTGAGCAAGCGCATGAAGCCCTTAGTTATTTTGGCATAATTTATAATAAACCTTCTGATTAATTTTAACTTTCCTTGTAGACTCTGTAGCTATATAGTGGTTCGAGGAGGAGGTTGATTAATAATCACCTCGACTTTCAATGTATCAACCCTTATACCCTTTTTATAAACTATGAATCCTATAAGTCGCCCCAGTTGAACACATAAGACACACTTATGGAGATTTAAATGGATTTTATAGTGCCTACATCTTTCAAAATATAAACAAAGATGATTAGGATGATCCTTCCTCTTTTCAGAATGGGCCAAAAGATCATCTAGATAGGGCTCGATAATGTGCTTGATATCATGAAAAGAAAAAATAATTTCTCATTGAAAGGTTTCCTCGGAATTATTCAAGCCAAATGTCATCTTCTTGTACGTGAATGTGCCCTACGGGAAGATAAAGGAATTTTTATGTTGGTCCTCAGGTTTCATTTGAATCTAGTTATATCCCAAGAATCCATCCATAAACAAAAAAGCTTCACTGTCGGCACATGCATAAATAATCTGGTATATCAACGGTGTAGGGTAGTTGTACTCTAGACATTCCTTGTTCAAATCCGTGAAGTCGATACAAACACGTATGGTCCCTTATTTATTATCTACCGGAATGTGGTTGGATACCCATTCCATGAGGGATATAGGTATATGAAACCGACCTTCAATAGTTTTTCCACTTCATCCTTAGTTTTTCCACTTTTCACGGATTTGCGGGTTGAAGCTTTTGTCGAATGGGTTTAACGTTAGGGTAAGTTCTAATATCGTTCTCTACAATGGATGGGTCGATGGCTAGAATCTCCTCATAATACTAGGAAAAGAGTTCGTGAAACTCCTTGAAAAAGGAATTATAAATGGAAAATTTTTCTGGAGAATCATTTGCTCCAATATGAACATTCTCCACGACATCAGGTTTGGTGGAGATATTGATCGACATAGTAGCAGAAATTTTTTCCATATTCCCCTCAGAAAACACTCCTTCCTTATGCAAAGGGTTAACATGTTGATTAATACCTTCAGCTAGTCTCACGTGGAACTCAGAGTTTTCAATCTTGCTCAAATCCGGAAGGAAATAATACTTATGATGTAAGTGTTCACAAATTTTCTCCAATCCTATCATAGCTTCCAGGATGGATTCATCAGATGGTAAAACCATATCCAAGCAGTTATATGAATAACTTGATTTCTCTACCCAAGTAGGAAATTAGGCCTCATCTAACTCCTTCGAGATCAAAGGAGTCGAGATGGAATCAATAGTAGCATCGAATAAAGATTGGTAGGCTACTTCTATTGCTGATAAGGGCACATCAGGATCTTCTTGTGAAAGTAGAACTCATGGGTTAGTTCTATCTACAACTGTACAATTTATTTTCCCTACACTTGTCGTGCCTAGGTATTTTATAGGAGCATACATATCAAAATTTCCCATCAACAATGTATACATCTCAACTCCCAATCTCTCATTCGTTGGGCGCATTTGATAAATCAAAGGTACGTTAGACTCTGAACTCTCCATACGAATATTTTGTGTATATGAAAGTTGATAAAAATTCACTAACTTCACCTCATTAGGAAACACGAGGACTTGAAAAACAGATGATGGAAAAACGTGCATAGCATAGGTCCAAATCCCTCCCAAGACTAAGTTATAATACAGAGGGGCATCCACAACTTCAATTTCTACTGATACCATTTTCTCTGCTATTTTTATTTTAAAAGAAGGCAGGCATTAGAGGAATTTTCAACTCAAAATGGGCCTCCTAAGGAAAATTAATAAAATAATAGTTAAATTTATAAAATAATATTTATTAATTTTGGAGGAAGAAAAGAAAAAACTACCTTTTTTGTTCATATTTTCGACATATCTCCCTTTGTTTTTACTCAAATTTCGATTGGTAGAGCTCGTTGGATGTGGAATTAAATTCTGCATCCAACGAGTACTTACTCGGTATACTTTTGATGGGCCCCGCTACCCCAAAAACGAGAAATACCTAAAAAATCGTGATGATGACATCATCATCACGTTTTTTAAGGTATTTCTTGTTTTGGGGGTAGCACAGCCTGTCAAAAGTATGTCTAGTGGGTACTCATTGGATGTGGAATTTAATTCTGCATCCAACGAGATCTTTCGATCGAAATTTGAGTAAAAACACGGGGAGATATGTCGAAAATACAAACAAAAAAAGTAGGTTTTTTATGATACCTATCCCCAAATTTATTTTAAAAAATCGTTTAAGAGGTGCTCCCTTTTTGAATTTTAAAGCCTTTTGATTGGCTAATACATGATGACATGGAATTTGTATTATTTTTGGAAGGCTTATTTTAAATTGAAATTTCCTCTAATGATACCGTGCGGACGCGAAGATCTTCGATCAAAATTGGTCAACAAAGTGTTGGATGAGACTAAATCAAGGGATCCTAGAGATTTCCAACATGAAATAGACATTACGCATGTTGATTCACCTTCATCTATTAATATTCGTCCAATGGTTTTTCACCATGGACTACATCAATAAAAAAATGCCACATGGTAAGGTTGGCGTTGTTTGGCATCATAAATATTAAACTTAGCCATCAAGATTGCAGATTCCATACTACCAATGGCCACCAAAAGTGCATCTTGATGCAAAGGACAACTTTGGAGCACTTCTAAGGTGAACATCGCACAAGGTGTTTGGGCCAGGGACTCCATAACCAAAAAGTTGGAAGCATCCCTTGCGTTAGGATTGTGAAATGTCTTTTTAAAAACACCTTTCGGTATTTTCAGAATATGATCAACCAGTTTATATATTAAAAGTGAGGTTGATGTTTCGGTAGTATGTTTGTATTTCTGTGAAGACTCAGATTCATAATTCTTGGCTCTGGTCTGTAGTAAGGTGTGATATCGGACCATGTTGATATATGACTGATCAACAAAGGGAGCATTCTGTGTGCTCCCAACATTGTTCGAATCACTAGAAGTCATATTTGTTCCTTGTGGGAATGGGTCCTTAAGGAAAAAAATTTGTGTTGGCAAGGGTATCAAGTGTGAAAGGTGTGGAAAAGAGGATATCGACAAGCAATGAATTCCATCTATGCAAGGGAAAGATACTGACAAGTGTGGTCGGTCGAATCAATTAGATTTTTGGTCCAAGTTAGTTAGAGAGTCGGCTTATGTGGACCTTTTGTAATGGAATAATCCTATAAATAGATTTAGAAGTTGGATATTTGAATTATCTGAGCATCGAAAATATTTATCTTTTGTCATCTTGTATCTTCCGGATCATGATATGTTTTGTGATCTGTTTTGTAGCCTGCATATGAATGTGTTTTGGTATGAAGCTTTTGACCATGATATGTTTTGGGTTCTTTGAATTTGATATGAGACGAAAGTTGATGATGGAATTTATGTCTTATTTTGTGTTGAATATGAAAGATATGATCTATGATTTTCTTTTCTGAATTTGAATGATGCGAAGTCTTATGGTGATTGTTGATTTAATACTTATTGATGTCTTTGTTAAAATTCTGTTGTTTTGATTTTAATGATAATAAGTAAATGTTGTGAATGATGTGCATAAAACTTGGATCTCTGAATGAAACTACAATCAAATAAGAACAATGCAAAAGTCCCCTTCCTTCTGCAGAAATTTGGTTCATGTATCCTTGTGGAATCCGACGAAGATGGAGATCCAGGACTAGTTCGATCAAAAGGACTGAGAATTCACAGTAGAAGAAATCTAGAGTTCTAGATTTCCAACAGAAGAGTGGTTGGGATAATTTATTTACTCTGATATTCATGAATTGTTCTTCGTTGAGTATTTGATTATTTTGTACAAGTGGTTGGCACAACTTACTTTTGAGAAGAAAAAATTCAATGGAGGAAAACCTAATCAGTCGACCCTTGAACTGATCTAGTGGCTGCAAAAGGTAAACAACAAGGTATCAAGAGATATCAAAGTGTGGATAAACAACATTTTGGAAGGCTATATCACCGATTTTGATGTCGACACAATCAATTCATATAGTGACGTGGAGAGGTAATTCTTCAATGGACCAAGGGGAATATTTCTACTGTGTTTACAACTGTTGATTAAGATGCTCATTTGCGAAAAAGGAATATTAAAGATGAACTACGATGATTTAAGTTTTGGTGTGCAGAGGTTGCAGGTACCATGAAGACGTAGTTTGAATGGAATGATACAGGGTAGATGGATGGAAGCTACAATGAGACTGTGAGGGAAGTCGAGGAAGAGGGTGGTCTTTTACAAAGTGGGGTGAGTTTTCGACAAGAGAAGAGGTGGAGGATTGTGGAGAGTACTGGTGTGATTAGAACAATAAAATGCAAGAGGATACCACAAGGGACTAAGAAACCATACAATGACGAAGTAAATGACCACGCTACACCCAATCCTGAGGAAGGACTGACCCAAAGCAACAATGTAACTACACCTTCGCACATTGTGCCAAGTTTAGGAGGAAGAAACATTAACTCTTCGTAAGGTTTTCCTACATGTTAACATAGTAGTAACAGTAGTGGATCGAAGAATAGAAAAATGAGACCCAGAATGGTCGGCAATGACGTGACGTTAACCTTGTTCCAGGGTAATGGGACAGAGGATCCTGAATAGTATTGATTTCTATGTGAAGTAGTATGGACTGTAAAGAAAGTACAAGATGAACACATCAAGGAAGGAAAATTGGCGACGACCTTTTGAGGATGGGAATTGGATTGGTACATAAAATTTGTACAAGTACCAATAGACCATTAGTAGAAGACCCTGGCATAGATACAAACCGGAGCAATTGAAGAATTCAAAATGCCAAAATCCAAGTAACAGTACATTTCTGAGTTGAAGGAGATAAAGTAATATCTAAAGGAGTTTGTGTGGGATTTTGATCAGCGGTTTAAAAATATGATGGTTAAGGTAAGTTTTGTAATGAGTGATGTGCAACACAAATAATGGTTTATCATAGCCTTGGTACCACACATTCGTATGTCATCAATGCAACAGAGGATTGCGACATAGACCAAGGCTTTGGAAATCATGATGAATTTTGAGGCCTCACCAGTTGGTGAAATGGGGGTTGGCATGAGCCAGATCGAGTTGCAATGAGAAAAACTTCCTCTTTATTTGTAGGACATCAAGAAGGGAAAAGAATTCAACAAATAATCATGTTGCGGTCGATGTCAAGTGGAGAGGAATCATATGGATCAATGCCCTGACGTTCGTGAGTACTTGCAAGATGGATCCCCTAATCCACTTAGTAAGGGTAGATTACAATGGTGTCAGATATGTCAGACTAGAGGACATCGATATGAAGAATTTTTATACCTTCAGAAGGTTGTGTCGAATCCAGCGAGTCAGTT
Source organism: Pseudotsuga menziesii (assembly GCA_001517045.1). Lineage (NCBI taxonomy): Eukaryota > Viridiplantae > Streptophyta > Pinopsida > Pinales > Pinaceae > Pseudotsuga > Pseudotsuga menziesii. Next base: position 248,106 of record LPNX010597619.1, read on the forward strand.
TTGTACCTTTTTTAGATCAGTTGGCCATGAAGAAAAGGACTGCAGAGAATACGACTTGCTCCAAGAAATAACCATGGACACATATTTTATGAAGAGACTAAGAGTATCAACCATAAAAAATACCGTTACCATAGTCATAGTTCATTAAACAAATATTGCAGTTTTCTCCGCAGAAGCCATAATACAATTAGATGCAATAGAAACCACAGTATACTCAGCCGCAGTATGCTCAACCACAGTGCGCTCGACCGCATCCTAACCAACAACAACAGTTTAACCAACTTCAGTATCAACCACAAGGAGGATTCCATGGAGGCCATAATGGAGGCTTCGGTTGAGGAGGAGGCACGGAGCGAGGTCATCGACCCGTGACACATTATAATTGCAAAGTATTGGGGCATTACCAAAGAGAATGTATGAATTTACAATCTCAGTGTACCTATTACAGCACCGCATATAATACTGTTGAATATTGTCCACATCTTATTGCGAAGTGGAAAGTGAAGAATGTTCCACCACCATAGAACCAGAACCAGAACATAGCTCTAAAGCAAGCCTCATGACCAAACGTAGGGAATATTTCAGCTAAACCTAGGATTCAACTAGCAGATGTTGGAGTAATAACTTGAGGAAGAGAAATGAAAAGAGATGATTGAACACTACCAAATATCCAACTAACAACCCAAAATAAGGTACAATTCGATGTCGACGCTAAGAAATAAACTTTTTTGACATGAGACATAATGAACAGAAACACTAAGTTACATGTCTATGAAATTCCACCTAAATTTGATGTACCAACTATAATGGGACCATCACGAAAGATCGATACATTGTAAATTTTTTTCAAAATTTATCTATCACTACCAAGAGATTCTGATGCCTTAGTAGAAATAACAAGATTATTATATCAATAGGAGAGAGCACGACAAGATCACGCTGTGAATTATTTGCATAAGAAGAAAAAAGGGAAGGAAATGAGGATGAATGTATAAATCAATGACTATGATGTGGATTCAGTCACTTTGGATCTAGGATCAGACATCAATATCCTAACGAAGCAAACCTAGGAGAGAATGGGGAAACCGCAGTTGGTTTGGTCTTCGGTACAACTGCGTTTACCAAATCAGGCCAAGGTATCTCCAATCGGTAGAGTACCCCATCTACTTGTTGAAGTTGAGAGATTGAATACTTACATATAATTCCATGTTATCGAGATAGTTAATGAAAGTAGCTCATATACCACGTTGCTAGGGATTGGCTGGGAAAAAGACAATGTGGCGGTTATCAACTTTAAGAAAAGGGAGATGAGTTTTGAGAATCACGACATGCAGATCATTTCCTCATTAGATCCCGCTGAAGTTCGAAGATACATCGAACCGGTGAAAAAAGAAGTTGTGGGAGGATGGGATCATGCTTACAATATTTCTGAAGACTATATCAATCCCATCGCGGACGGAGAGCTAGGAAGGAGAAGTACTAGCTCTGCACCATCTGACTCTGATGACGTGTTAGAAAACTGGAAGAATTGGTTACATGAAGTGACAATAAAAAAGTGTGGGAGGGTCACTCTATCACTGCGCTGGGTCGGGGAAAAATTCATCGAACTGAAACTTAGGAAGGACTACCTAACTTGGATGGTTTTATTGACAAATTCAAAGAAAACATATCAAAACCTCAGTAACTGTTGGCTCTAGAATAAGTGCTGAAGGTTAATCCGGCAAGATGGTGGGATACACATAAAAGTTTTATAGGATACTGGTCGATATGTCACAGACAGATGGAGGTTTGATGAAGAAGAACACTACCAAGGAAAGAAATATGATGGAAGGAATGATCCCACTAGTCATTTGATCACATGTCAAAATGCATGGGTATTGAAGCCGAAGGATGAATGGGTACATACATTTGTCCATACGTTGGATGACATATCGAGGATATGGTACATTTCGGCCGAGCTATGAAGGGAAATTACAACTTGGGACAAATTTACTGTCAGTTTCAGTCATACCTTCCGTTTTATGAATGACTATCTGGTCATGCATAATGTAGTTCAACACATCCACATTATAGTGTTGGAAATAGTTCTAGTAGAATTGCTGACAGAAGTGAAAGAGACACCTGTAATGCAGTTAATGATGGACTGCTAAAATGTAACAGGGGATCCTAACGACAAGGATGATCCAATAGCTATCAACATCCAAGAATCAAATGGAATTTAGGAGATCGCAGCACAAACAATACCATCTAACAAAGTCAAACGACCACTCAAGAAAAGGAAGGTCAATATTTGGACGACAAAGAAACTGAAATTTGCTAACATTGGGGATTATTGGGATGAGATAACTATGGCGAGGATCACTGACTTAGTGCGCGAATTCTAGGACCTATTTTCGACAAAATTTTCTGAGATGAAAGGCATTTCATGTGAGTTGGGTGAGATGAAAATTCCCTTGAATCCAGATGTGAAACCAATGAAGCAACTACCATATAGATTGAACCCAAGATACAAAGAATGTGTCAAAGTAGAATTAGACCGGATGCTAGATGTTGGAATTATCGAACCAGTTGAAGAATAAAAATGGATTAGTCTGATGGTTGTTCAAGATAAAAATATGGGAGATATATGGATATGTGTCGACCTAAGTATGTTGAACTATGTGAGTATTCATGATTTGTATGAGGACAAGAGATCTATTCAATCATGGATGGATTTTCAGGCTACCACCAGATCGGAATTGCGAAGGAAGATAGGAAAAATACCATGTTCGTAACATAATGGGGATGTTTGTAACACAAATCAAGATTATTTGGATTTGAAAATACCTGCGAGACTATGGGATTACAAAACAACATGTAAGTGATTAATGGGGAAAATGCCATTAAGGCTTGTCTATGGCCAGGAAGTGGTAATGCTAATGGATTACATTGTTCCAAGTCTATGCATAGTGATGAAGACATGGATGAGTGATGAAGGAGTGATTGAAGAGATCTTGACGCAGTTATTACAGCTCAAGGAGGATCATTTCATTGTAGGATTTCACTAGCAAGTGGAAAAGGATTGACAAAAGGTATGGCATGACCGCCATGTGAAATCAAAGTACTTCAAGAGTGGAGATATGGTGCTACTATACAAAAAAAATTTCATGAATCACGGAGGTAAGTTACAAATGCATTGGTTAGGACCTTATGTGATTCAATTCATCACCGATGGAGATGCGGTGCAAAATATCACAAGGTGTAGGAGATCACATAAAAAAGAATTTGACATGAAAAACAAAATGAATCACATTAAGTAGGGAGGATGGCGATACCAGAAGAGGTGAGATATGGTCACATCAAGAAATAAATGAAGCAATTAAACCCAATGGACGATGATGCAAATCGAAGAGACATGCATTTATGTATAAATCGAACCGTTGGATTTGCAAAATCACCGACGAATTTGGTCAATCGATGAGGAATTTGGCAATGATGATCAAAATCATTCACATGAGCACTATCAAGGCTATAAGAATCGACATAGGGGGGGGGAATTGAACCATTGTGACAATTTTGAAGACGAGAGTGAGCAAAGACAAGTGCAAGAGAGCAACAAAGAGAGAGAGTGAGATAGACCAGCAACGATGGACCAAGTTATTTTGAGTGGTAGAATATAAGTCTCTCCAATAAAGAGCGTGTCGATTGAGGAAGAGAGTCCAAAACTCTAGGAAGTATTGCCACAAATTCCGAAGAAAAAGAGGGGTGCAAATTAGCCAAATTCTTTGTAGTGAAGAATCAAGTCGACTCAAAGTGCAACCATGGCCACAGAGGAAGAATTTGGCCCCTCGACGATGGGAGGAGAGGATTCTACAGCAAGAAAAATTCTAACAATTGACGACATTCTGGGCTATGTACTACCACGGAAGCTGGGATGATTTTAAGAACCCCACTAGATTTATATGTATAAAAAATGGGCGAGTCTCTCCAATATATAGGAAAATTTGAAGGCGATGTTATCAATAATATAATATGTATATATAAAACATTTGGAGAATATTTCATTTTATTATATAATGTTGTAAAATATTGGCGAATATTTCACTTCATTAAAAAAAATGTAAAAACATGCGAATCTTTCACTTAGTTATAAAATATTGTAAACATTTGGTGAATATTTTTCCAACAAGACTCATACATCAGAGGAATACAATTATCCTCCCACAAGGCTGAACAATAGATGTGAACAGGTAGACTTTGCTTGGTCCACTTCCAATTCATGGTGGGGAAGGAAAAGGAGGAGTAGATGATATCTACCACATAAGCATAAAGATTAAACTTGGATTTTTTGGATGATTTGGTGTTCTGTTCTTACGAAATAAAATCCCTCAAAACCATTTCTAGTATTTTATCCTATTTAAATGATTGGATTGTGGAAATGATGTGATATTCCATAGGATCCAATTTAGTCCTAAAGTGTGAGTAGTTGAGAAGGCCATACAATATACAGAACATGGAAGCGAGTAGTGAATAAGGTTCTTTGAACCAAAAAATGGGATATTTCTGGTCAGGTCTACAAGCAAAAAGAGTTGTCTCATCCATCCAAGATTTGATCAATTCATGAAGATTGAATTTGGTAATTGCTTCCTTAGGAATTCTTCAGTGAGTAACTGTTGGGGGGTCCTAAGGGCATAAATCCCTGCAATGACTTCAAGTTGAAGGAGACCAGAGGGGCTTTACTAGAATCCCTGAACATCTATGTGTTGGGTTTGGTAAGTTCAACCAACTAGTGGACAACATATGTGTAAGCCATGATAGGTGGGTTGAAGAAATCGCATGGATTTGGGATTTGGCGATGTTCTGGAAGGCTTGGACATCATTCTCTACCTCCAACAGGTCATTATTGTCGAAGATAGATTAGATGCAATCCCAATCCAAGGAGAAGGTTTCAGTTACATATCCATCGGTGTCAGTATATACCCCAACATTAGGATCCCTATATTTAGGCTCCTTTATGAGGTTTTTGGATCTCGCACTTCATTCCATGTTTACCGTGGTGAATGAGGGGATAAAATCAATAGTAAACTGGATTATTTAACCAGTAAACCAAATAGAGAAGAGGAAAAATCACTTACCAGTTTACAATGCAAGGGATTCATTAGAGGAAATTAACAAAGTTCTTCAATGGGAACCAGAGCAGCTACAATGATACACATAGTAAAAAATAACAAAAACAGTGTGAAAAACCAATAAATTAAACCCAAGAAATGGATAAGGATGAAGAGTGATCATGACCGTTGATTAATCTGATTGAATGACATGGATTGATCCAAAAGAAAATCTAATATAAAGAAACACATACAAATCAAGGTCAGGATCGGAGATCCAAAACCGAAGTTCTGAAGGGTGAAACTCAATTTTCGATTCCCGACATTAGGATCGAAAAAACGACAAGAAAATAACAAGTGCTCAAGAAAACCCCTATTTCCGATTTCCGATATAAAAGACATCATCATGTTAATATTTAGGTTTTGAAATAATAAAATTACATATTTTTATTGTTTTGATTTCAACTATTGGATTGGGAAAATTCCTCCTTGAAAATAATTTCAAAAGTCAAGTATTTGTTTTTGTTAGAGATTAGCCTACACCCCATTCTATCTTAGAATCGTAAATATGGATTTATTGGCACATTCCATTGCACCATTATCCCTCTCTAATTTTCATTTATAATAAATTGTGTTTTATTCACTCAAGGGTTTTGGTTAAATATTATCCTACACCCCATTTCATATTAGCATGTAAAATATGTATCTATTGGTGCATTGCACCATTATCCCTTTGTACATTTTATGCAGAATAAGTTTTGTTTCTCACTTATCAATTCTTCCACACCATAAGATGTTTGTGGAAAATAAATAGTAGAATATCATGACATGGAAGGAACACTATGTCACACAGATTTTAAAAACAATTGTGTAACTTTCAACTTTTAATTAGCTAAGAACTCATGTAACATATATTATCATATATGTCTAAAAAGGGAAGTTGTTACCTCTAGCACTTAGTCACATAATCTAGAGGTGATAATTTAGCTTACTTTTAAAATCTAGTAATAATAAATGGCAAAAAATTGACATTATACAATTGTTATGTATTTATAGGAAGTGGTTAGTTGTAACATTGGATTAATATAAATAAAAAGTCTTAATTAATTTATTTCTAGATTGGGGAATGATAATATTTATTGGGACATTATTAAAGGTCAGGCATTATGGAATTGGAGAGAATTGTGAGAAAATATTTAGCATTGTCTATTTAGTTTATGTGAAAATATTTGGCATTATTTATTTAGTTGTTTTATTTTTCATTGTTTTAGTTAAATTTGGAAAATAAAAAATTGTGTTAATTTGATTAATCTATTGCTTAAATTGTAATTTTAAAATTTAGATTGATATAAAAAACATAAATCATGTTAATATTGTGGTTTTGAAATAATAAAATTACATATTTGAATCAATTCAATGTCAACAACGAGAATTACGACAAAATCCTATTTGAAAATAATATCAAAAGTAAGCTGATTTAGTTAGAGATTATTCTATACCCCATTCCATATTAGCATGGAAAATACTCATTGACTCCTCTTAACTTATTCATCAACAAATGTCTTAAAAGACTTATTCCATAAACGATATTAAAAAATGAATTAAATTAGTAACACACAAAGTAGATCTCATACCATAGTTGTGTACCTTGTAATGTACTAGATGTCTTCATTCATTATGGAGACAAGAATCCATTATGTATTGTACATGGTTGCGACCACTTATGACATATTTTAATTATGCCTATTCATGGCCATTATACTTATATGTATCTAGAACTACTATATATACTCTAGATTTGCAGTCATGTATACAGAGTTATCATAGTATTATGTTGATCACGAGTGGCTAGTCCTTCTGCTTGGGTCTTCACTACTCCACTTCTGAGACAATTATAATGTATTTCGACCATCATGTACCCCTTTGACCTGACACATTATGGGGTATATGTTATAGCGTGATTTTCCACACCTTATGCATCATGCCTTGAGTGCCTTCCCTTGTCCCTATGTAGACTCACTATACCCCCCTTACTCAGTATATCCATGACACTTAATTTTAACACTAAAAAAACATTTTAAAGATACACAAGGGTCAATAGTTATGCATCCCACATATACACAACTTCCACCATTTCATCCTGCGTACGTCAAATATTTGGAGTTTTCAACATTAATTAACAAATGGATTGATCCTTGCCCTTCCATATTCTTGGAAGCACTCTAATTCGACTCTCCATTTCCCAATTGATGGATATATATTCAGTCATTATGAGGTATTAGAGGAGGAGAAACTTTTAAACTAAGGAAATTATAACAAAATTTTGTCCCATTTCCATATGCTCAAGTCTGCATCCATTAATCCTTGTTGATAAAACTCTTTATGTTCATCTCCCAAGCTCTCCATTTCCTTTATGATATTGACTTGCTATGGAGGATTGAAGTGGAGGAGGCCTAGGTGGAGGAACTTGGTTTCTCATTTCCGACAAGTTGTCAACGGAGGTTTTCTTATTGTATCTATGTTTTATATTATTATAAATAACCATTTCTCATCCAAATTTCATGTGAAAATGTTTATATTTGTATCCATGGGTATATTTTCTTTGTACATGTTTAAATGGATTATGCTAGTTTGAATGCTAGCATTAAATATATGTTATATCCTTGGATATATATTTTTTGTTGATGGAAAATGGTAGGGAACAATCACTTGATCATGGCCTCAGCAATGGTCTTCTACTCCATGCAAGCCATGAGATGCTATCACGCGGTTATTTCTTTCCCTTGTTCTTCATTTAGTGACCAAGAGGGAGGCTCACTCTCTCCATATTCATGTTTGGGTTCTTCCAAAGATCCATGAGGAAGGATAACGCCCTCCATGACCTTGTAGTAGCAATACCTGCATGACTGCATTCCTTGACGAGCCTACGCAGTCAACAAGGGAGGGATCACACCCTTCCAAAACTTTGCGGTAGCTAATGAAATGGCTCATGCCTTGGGAAGGATATGCATACAACGAGGGAGGGCTCACACCCATCCCACAATTTGCAGCAGCTAATGAAATGGCTCATGCCTTGGGAAGGATACACGTACAATAAGGGAGCTCACGCCCATGATCAATCAACAATAATAGATAAAAATACTTGCATGCCACCTCTTGGAAAAACGCCTCATGCTTTTAAACTTTAAGGCGCCTAGGGATTTACAACATAAACTTTCACTTCTATAATAATAAAACTAATTGTCTTAATTTAGTTATCTCACTCATTAATCTTAATATAATCATCTTACTTAAACTAATTACCTTAAGTAATATTTAACTCAATTAATAAATCTTAAGATAACTAATTATCTTAATCTTTAGTTAACTCAACTAAATAACTCTAAGATAATTATATTATTTTAAGTTAGCTTTAGCTAACATAACTAGTTAAATTTTCTTAGCTAACTAGCTAACTTAACCATTTAGTCAATCTTCAACTAAATGGACTTAAGATAGTTAATATTTCTTAACTTTGCTAACTTTAGCTTATCTTTATCTAGATTAATCCAATTATCATAACTTAGACAATCTTTAACGAGTTAACTTAAAATAACTAACTTAAGTTAACCCCACTAATTATCTTGTCTTATTTTAATAAGTTAACTTAATTAATTAATTCAAGATAATTAACTTCACTTCACTTTAACCAATTAACTCTGGATAATTACTTATCTTAACTTTAGTTAATTTACCTAAATAATCTTAACTTTAGTCAGTTTAACTAATTATCTCCGAGATAATTATTTTATCTTTAGCTAACTCAACTAGTTAGCTTATTCTCATCTTTAGCGAATATTTAATTAATTGGGTAACTTAACTAGTTAGCCTATCTTTCTAGCTAACTTATCCAAAATTTTACTTTAGTTGAATTAGCTAGTATTTTCTCGGTATCTTTTGTCGAGACTAAGATATCAATGATATCTAAACTAACTTTTCTAATTTACTTATCCTCTCTTGGTAGTAATTATTAGCCTCATGCTAATTGTTACGTCATAGGTGTTTGTTAGTGCCAGCTTGTGGCGACTAGTGCTTTCTTCGGCGTCGCCTCATAGGAATAACCTTTAGTCATAATTTATACATCACTTATAAACTTAAGTGTCGTCACAATTCATTTTCCTTATTAAGTGCCTATGGTACCAAGATGATGCTCGTCATCAACTCATGGCTACCCAACCATTCAATTTCTCCCCTAGTGGATTCCATGCCCCTACCATTTTTGTCATAGCAAGTCATCACTCTCCTAAGTCTGCAATTCACAACACATATTAGGAATTCACAATCATACTTACAGAGTTTTACCTATGGATCCTCCGCTTGAGCTCCTTTCCACGAGCAGGTGCACAATTACACTTTCGGTTACAAGTATAGGGGCAAATAGGTGGGATATTGAAAAATAAGAGAGCTAACATTATCGTTATTAAATTTCCAAACTAGAATCTCCAAGAATTAGAGGTATAATTTGCTCATCCTATCTTGAAATTTCTATATTGCTTCGTAATAAAAAATGCAATCTTCAAAAATATATGGCTTAGTCTTGTTTCTTATTGTGCTTGTGTAAATACTCATAGAATCATTTACACAAACCAAAATATGATCCTAAACATTTAGGAATGGACATTAACAAAAATCCACTTTTAAATACATGACAAAAAGGATGCATGTCTTGATTTTTGAAGTCCTCCGTATCGTAGGTGGATACGATAGTTGTAATTGATTTGGACTGTAATTGATTGGTAGTAGTGTATGGATAAATATCATTGCATGTCTCTTGTAAACTACCAAATCAAAAACTTATTGTTACTCATAAATAATGTAGAGACCCATCACAAAACTGTAAGTCCTTATGATAATGATATTGCATTCACGCTTGTGTTTGTAATTTAGACTCTAAGAACTATGGTTATATTGATAGGTTTTTTTCCCTCTAGTGTTTTCAATTTAGACTCAAAATAAATGAACTACATCCAATTTGTAATTTAGGCTATAATAAGTTCGCTTGTAATGATAATTCCATATTCCACGTATCCATAGTTTAGGATAAAATCAATGAACCACATCTAAACATTTATCTCTAATACCAAAAATAAGGGGTGGTTTAATGATTTCAACCAATATGATATTGCGACTTGGTATATTAGCTGGGAATATATATCATCTATCATTGGATGAATAGTTTATGGCATTCTACAGTGGATATGGCAACTGACATAGTGATGACCAATTCTTTGTATTACCTAGGCGATCATGGTAGGGCTAGAATTTTCTTATATGAGAAGGAAAGAAGAAGGTTAAAACTTGATTATCAAGGAATACTTGAAACTTTTAAATCATTGCATTGGAGGCTTTGAAACTGTAATAATGGATATTATGGTAGCTTCAAAAAGGTGTTGGGAAGTAGATAGCATGGAGAAAAACCTTGGTTAAAGAGGACCCATTATTGTTACTTAAAATAATCCATGCATGGCATGCCACTTTTATGGTGGGATGCATGTGTTGAGATGTTTTTACATACCCTTAATAGCTTGCAAAATTTGAGGTAGAAAAGAACCTTGGATAATTGTTGTGTCCTTAAAGTAGATTACCATAATTATCATCCATAATCCATAATGTTAATGGTAAGTTGATTGCTTTCATCTTGCTTTTGATTACACTTAGTTTTAAATTAACATGTATGAATGTTTTGTTCTATTTTATATTTTTCCATTTAAATGATTTGCATCTTCTTTGGTAACAACAACATCAAAATACTTAATAAACACTTTTATAAATAAATAAAATAACTCTGCTATAATTGATGCTATATATAATACAAAATTTCATTTAAAATATTATATTATTTCTTACTTTGAAATAGTTAAATTCAAAAATTACATAAAAAAAATATACTCATACAAAATTAGTTCAATTAATATATCACAAATTCTTTGTACGAAATTTTACAAATTTACATGTTTCTTGAGCAACAATTGTGACTCTAATGATATACAAGGTTCGTAAAAATATGTGATTCTTATCAACGGGAAATTGACACCTATATATGATATGTATATATAAACAACTGAAAGTTAAAAACGAATCAATGATATAGTTCTAATATAAATTGTGCATAAATAGGAAAGTCCAAAGAGAATAATAATTTTATTTTTTATTTTATAAAAACCACAATAAAATACATATGATATAATCCTCGCACTCTTCCCTTGCTAGTTGAAAAATTTTTGGGTGGGAATACCTCCAAATATAAATATCAATTTCTTGATATGTTTGGGATGATGCAACAACTATCTACTGTAATCAAACTGAAAGCTGTGTGCGGAAAGTACCATATGCATTTCCATCAACCTAACTCATACTCACATACTCTACGATCTCTGCGGGTTGAGTGACTTTGCTTGACTATGAAACTCGTTTTTCTTTTGCTGCTTCACGACCAGAACATTGGAACTCACTGTAAATCATAGTCCTGCACATAGATACGACAATGGATGAAAAACAATTATAATAGATCGAGACATGGCATTATATTTGTCAATACATGCAAAGTGCAGGGATAGCATAGTATGACAGTTTCTTACTTTTCTCTGGCATTCTCTCCATCCCAGTCTTCCCATCCTTTTGGAAAGATAATGTCATCCATGTAAGTGTTGGAAAACACTATTGTGGAGTAAGGGCCCCATGGACTACCCAAATGCATTAATTGGTTTCCTATCAACTTGCATTGCAAAAAGACTAAGCCTGAGCCTTTCCACGAATAGCATCTCTTTTGAGAAGTAAATGTTAACAAAAACCAAGCCGACAAACTTGAGTTACTGCTCAGTTATAAAATTTTCACACCGACCTCTTTTTATTTTTACTTGTCAGGTGAAACCAACTAGACAAGTATACTAATATGGTCGGCCTTTTAGACCCAACTATTTTTCCTTGACAAGTTCTTACTTGTCAATTTTACCGATAGGTTTTACTTCGACAAAAAATTGTCGGTTCCACAACTTAGACACAACTTAATTGAAAACTTGTTGGTTTGACCTCTTCGACAACTTGTCGGTTTCACTCAACCGATTTACTTAGACTCACTTGCTCTGGTCTGGTTTTAGTAGGAATTTACAAATAATATTTCTTAGTCTAAAAGACTTAAGAATTTACAAAAAAAATTCACCTGCTAGTAATATGAAGTAAAAACCGACGCAATAACAATTCTATAGAATTACAAAATCATATAACCAAACATTTAGGAAACTTGTGCCGACCATTCTATCGTAAAACCTGGAGCTTTCACTGGGTGATAAATTTATGGATTCTTTGATCTTTCACTCAAACGGTAATTGTAAACAACATTTATCCAAGTAACTATGGAGAAAATGTGCAGCTAAATAAACATGCATTTAACCATAAATTATTTCATATAAATAACTTGTCCAGAAATAACAAAAGGCAATACAAACTTGTCGACTCTCCGACAAATCCAAACTTGTTGGCTCTCCAAGAGATCCATAGCTTCTGCTCTTTGACAGAATCACACACACAGAAGCTTGAGGTTCAACTTCACTCTTTGCTCAGAGTTATCTCTTTCTCTCTTTTTCTCACGTAGAGTTCAAATTGATTTACAAACTTCTTCTTCTATTTATAGGAAACCTAAAAATGCTTCTTCATGAATCTACTGAATTTCCATTAGATACTGTAATAACTATCTACCTACAAACTTATCTTCAGAAATTAATTCTATTGGTTTACATTGCCGAATCATGGACTCTTCACTCTTGTCAGACTGACTGACAAGATATGGACTGATATGGACTCTGACAGAGTCGGCTGATCTCCGATACGGGTCTATAAGTAATTAATATTTCCAACACTCCCCCTTACTTATGAGCAGATGGGGATTTTAAAAACAAAATTTACAAAATGTTTCAGAGCTTAAACATGCTCTATGCATTATATATTTCACTGTACAGAACTTGTAATTCCAAGATAACTACGCAGATACTGGCATGTGTCCTTTTCCAATGGTTTTGTAAAGATGTCTGCAAGTTGGTATTCAGAACTGCAAAATTATAAACAAATTTCCTTGTTGTTCACCAACTCTCTTATGAAATGAAACCATATGTCGATGTGCTTGGTTCTCTTGTGAAACAAATGATTCTTTGATAATGCTATGGCTGAATTATTGTCGCAAAAGATGGTTGTCAGTTCTTGATGGTTCTGTGACAACTTTGTTAACACTCTTTGCATCCAGATAGCTTGACATGCAACGCTTGTAGTTGCAATATACTCTGCTTCTGTTGAAGACAGAGTTACTATGGGATGTTTCTTTGAATCCCATGAAACAACACTTGTACCAAAATGAAATATGTACCTACATGTGCTCTTCCTATCAACTATGTTGCCTCCATTGTCATTGTCAGTGTATCCAATGAGTTTAAAATTTTATTAGGTTGAATACATAATGCCAAGGTCTTTTGTGCCACTTACATACCTCATAATTCTTTTACCTACTTGCCAATGTGATTATTTTGGTGAATCCATGAATCTTGAGATCAAACTTACTCCATACATGATGTCTGGTCTTGTCGCTGTTAAATACATAAGGCTACCGACAAGCCTTTTGAACAACGTAGGATCTACAGTTGATCCATCATAATCCTTGCTCAATTTTAAACCTGTTATTACTTGTGTTGGGGCTGTCTTGCAATTAGACATGTTAATATTTTTAAAACTTCACTTGCATACTTTGACTGTGATATAAATATACCACTTTCAGACTACTGACTTCAATGCCTAGAAAAACTTTATAAGCTGCAAATCAATCATTTCAAATTTATTTTCCATGACTGCTTTAATTTCTTCTATGCCAAAGTCACCAGTAAATATTAAATCATCTACATACAAGCAGAAAATTAACATCTTACCTTGCTCAGTCAGTTTGGTGTACAAATTTGGTTCACTCTCACTTCTGTGAAATCCATTTTCAGTGAGATAGAAATCAATCCGAATGTACCAAGCTCTAGGAGCTTGCTTCAAACCATAGAGTTCATTTTTGAGCCTATACACTTTATGCTCTTGACCTGGAACTTCATAGCCTTGTGGTTGTTCCACATATACTTCCTCTTTTACATATCCATTCAAAAATTCCGACTTAACATCCATTTTTTAAACAAGCCATTTGTTTTGTGCAACAATGACCAAGACTATTCTGACTGTATCCATGCATGCAACAGGTGCAAACATTTCATTGAATTCTATGCCGGGTTGTTGTGTGAACCCTCTTGCTACCATTATTGCTTTGTGCTTCTTCCCATTCCCATCATCATCTTGCTCAATCTTGTAAATCCATTTGACGCTGATTACATCTTTGTATTTTGGTACATCTACTAGGCCCCATGTCTGGTTCCTCTCAATGCATTCCATTTCTTCATCCATGGCTTGTTCCCATACTTCTTCTTCAACAACTTCTTCAAATGTTAGTGGATCATATATAGGAGAAAATAATGCAAAGAGAGAGAATGAATTTGGTGTACCAACTTCATATATTTCACGCATACTTCTTGTCTTCATTGGTTCTGTCAATGTCGACCTCGACAAAATGCTTGATGGAGTCTGTTGTCCTCTTGGTGTACTTGTCAGTGTAGCCTGAGCTACCACTTGTGACGATGTTCCTTGTGTTGAACCATGTCATGGTTTCATGGGAGTCAACGGTGCTACAACTGGTTGACTTACATGTGGTGTTTGAACCACTTCCTCTGCCATGTCATCATTGTCAACATTTGACAAAATCTTGACATTTGTGTCGACAGTTCCATCCCATGATTCATTCTCAACAAAGTGAACATCTCGACTGATTATCACTTTCCTTGCGACAGGATCATACAACTTGTATGCTTTTGTGTCTTCAGAATAGTCGACAACAATACATTTTTGTGCCTTGTTGTCCATCTTATTTCTCAACTCATCTGGAACATGAGCATATGCAACACAATGAAAAAAATTTAAATGAGAAACACTATGATTCATACATGTCCATGATTCTTGGGGAACTTTGTTCTTCACACTCTTTGTCGGACATCGGTTCATAATGTATATAGCAGTTGTGACTACTTCACCCCAATATTCATTTGGCAAATGCTTGGTTTCCAACATGCTGTGTGCCATCTCCATGATCGTTATGTTCTTTCTTTTGGAAATACCGTTCTGCTAAGGTGTATACCATGCAGTGAATTGATTTTGTATGCCATGGGTCTTACAAAATTTTAAAAATTCATTTGAAACATATTCACCTCCTATGTCAATCCTTAAGATTTTGATGCGGTGTCCACTCTGGTTCTCCACGAGTGCCTTGAACTGCTGAAAATAACTAAATGCATCAGATTTATGTTTCAAAAAATATACCCATGTTTTTCTTGAGTAGTCATCAATAAAAGTAAGAAAATAATTGCAGCCACCAATGGATGATGTCTGCACTGGACCACAAATATCATAGTGCGCAATTTCATGTGTTGTGCGTGCTCTATATGACTTTTCGACTAAAAAAGTATCTCGATGCTGCTTGTCAAAAATGCATCCTTCACAAACCCTTTCTAGTATGTCGATCAATGGCAATCCTTTCACCATATTCTTTGTGTGCAGTAGCTTCATCCCACCAAAATTCAGATGTCCAAATGTGAAATTCCACAACTAGGATTCATCCTAAACTTCTGTTTGAAATGCAGCCTGAAAATAAGCATTGTCATTTTCTTTCTTGTCAAGGTACTCGATTACTTGTTTAATTTCTTCCTTGAATGTAGCTCCTATATCTATCTTCCCTTTCATGTCGGGAACTATCCTCAATGGAAACAAGCGGTTTCTTGTCATTGGCACTTTTGCTATCAGCTGGTCGCTTGGATGCTTGTCTTTAATCACACATTGATTATCTTCTATGTAGACTCTGTAGCATTTTTGTATAAGCTGTCCAATGCTCAACAAATTATGTTTCAGACCTTCGACGTGATAGACATCAGGGATATACTTACTCTCCCCCTATTTGGTTAGAATACCGATAGTACCTTTTCCAAAAATAATAACTTCGACATTGTTTCCAAGTGTAACATCAGTTTGAACTGAATTATCTAGACTGGAAAACAAATTTAAATTACCATTCATATGATTGTTGCAGCCTGAATCTAAGTACCATATGTCATGTGGACTTTCTTGGACATCATTGCATTCAATTAGAGATGTAGATGCCATTAACATTGCACTTGTGAGACTGCTAGTGTTGGTTGACTGATTTGGTCTTTCCCTTCCTTGGTCATATTGTTTCTTCCTGCATTCATATGCATAATGACCAAATTTCTTACAATAATGACATTGAATTTTTTATTTATCAAACCTATGACCACTTGGATGACTTGGATTCTGATTCTCTCCTCTACCAGCAACATTTGTAGGACTTCTGCCTCGTCCTCCTATCGAATAACTTCTTCCTCTACCTCTGGAGTTTTTTCCCCCCCTGCCTCTACCACGGCTTATGGACGACTGTGCTGCGAATGAACCTTCCAATGATGTTTTTGTTCTGCTAATCCTATGTTCATGATTGATGAGTGAAGCTTGCATCTCATCAATGGTAAACACCAACATGTTTGTTTGTTCTTCCAAGGTCACAACCAAGGATTAAAATATTAGGGGAAGACTTCTGAGAACTTTTTCAACAACCCTTTGGTATTCTATGGCTTCTCTATGACATTTCAGTTGGTTTGTCAAACCAACAACTATGGTGTAGGATGAGTCTACCAACTCTGAATCTTTCATGGACAGAGATTCAAAATCTCTTATCAAAATCTGCAACTTGGAAGTCTTTACCTTGCCCAAGCCTTGATATGCGGTCTCCAATGTATCCCATGCCTGCTTAGCGTTAATTGTTGTTGCTAATATTGGGAGTATGCTTTCATGCATGGCTTGATGTATGTAGAACAAAGCCTTTCCATCTTTCTTCCTATGTTCCCTCAAGACATCTTTTTCAGCTTGTGTGAGATTGTTATATGCTATCATGTCTGTTGGTTCTTCATAACCATGTTGGACTATCTCCTAGACATCTTGACCTCTTAACAAAGCCTTCATTGTTAGAGACCAATATTCATAATTCTTTCCTATAAAAATTGGAGTTTGCAATGAATTAGAAGTGGAATCCATTTTTAATTTTTTTTAACTTTCCATAGAAAATTACTTTTCCACTTTTAAGACAAGATTTCTTTCCTAAACCTTGCCTTGATACCAGTTAGCAAAAACGGAGCCCGCAAACTTGAGTTACTGCTCAGTTATAAAATTTTCACTCCGACCTCTTTTTCTTTTTACTTGTAGGGTGAAACCCACTAGACAAGTATACCAATATGGTTGGCCTTTTAGACCCTTCTATTTTTACAAGTTCTTACTTATCGGTTTTACTGACAGGTTTTACTTGGACAAGTTGACTTCAACAACAACTTGTTGGTTCCACAACTTAGACAGAACTTAACCGACAACTTGTCGGTTTGACCTCTTCAACAACTTGTTGGTTTCACTCGACCGGTTTACTTGGAATCACTTGCTCTCGTCTCATTTTAGTCGGAATTTACAAATAATATTTCTTAGTCTAAAAGACTTAAGAATTTACAAATGTTTTTCACCTACGAGTAAGATGAAGTAAAAACCGACACAATAAAAATTCTACAAATTACAAAATCATATAACCAAACATTTAGGAAACTTGTTCCTACCACTCTAGCGTAAAACCTAAAAGAACATGGAACTTTCACTGGGTGAGAAATTTATGGATTCTTTGATCTTTCACTCAAACGGTAATTGTAAACAACATTTATCCAAGTAACTCGTGGCTAAATAAACATGCATTCAACCATAAACTATTTCATATAAATAACTTGTCCGAAAATAACAAAAGGTAATACAAACTTGTCGGCTCTCTCACAGATCCAACCTTGTTGGCTCTCCAACAGATCCGGAGCTTCCATTCTTCGACAGAATCACACACACAGAAGCTTGAGCTTCAACTTCACTCGTTGCTCATAGTTCTCTCTTTCTCTCTTTTTCTCACCTAGAGTTCAAATTGATTTACAAACTTCTTCTATTTATAGGAAACCTGAAAATGGTTCTTCATGAATCTAGAGACTTGCCATTAAAGACTGCAATAATTATCTACCTACAAACTTAGCTTCATAAATTAATTCGTCTGGTTTAAATTGCCGAATCCTAAACTCTTCACTCTTGTCAGCCTCATCGACAAGATCTCGACTGATACGGACTCTGACAGAGTTGGTTGAGCTCCAATACAGATATGAAAGTAATTCATATTTCCAACAGTAAATGCCCCCATTATTTTATGGATGACATGTAATTCGCAGTTCTACAATCAACAAACCAAAAAAAATATCCTACTATTTATTGTATTTGGTTTACCTTATAGAGACATTTTCCTTTGTCGTATACATTTTAATTTGAAATTTGAGATTTTCAGGTAGCCGGAAACTAGGGTTGAAATTTGACATTCTATAGGTAATTTTTTTTTATTACATTCTAATTTTAATATTGTTTTTTAAATCTTAAGCAGTGTCAGATTACATAATCCATTTTGTAGGGGTTAATTATGACATATTATTCACCATTAAATTAATATTGCTGAATCTTTCCTTAATAGTTACAAGCAATTTATTAAAGTTAATCTTTCCTTAATAGCTACAAGCAATTTATCAAAGTTAATACTGCCCATGAATTTAACATATATATCATTAAAATATTCATTTTTTCATCAACATTTGAGTAAATTCTGTCAAATAATTTAGAAAATACACCACTAAACTATTTTGTTTTTAACTTGGAAATATGTCAATACATTTTGAGATTTAAGGTATTGTCACATTACATAATCAGCTCACTCATTTTTTTTTTATAAAAGTTCAACAGCATCATCATGTCACTTACAAGAATTAAATTTGAATGGTAAAAGTAACAGTCATTCCTCTCAACTACCCAAACTACATCCAATAAACATTTCCTTGTCATTCCATACTAACTCATACTATTACAAAAATCGATACCTAACAGACATTACTATATTTTAGTTGTTAGAAACTTACACCTCCAATGCATTGAAGTGTATTCTATTTTTGCCCATCAATATAACAATGCAGTTGAGTTTATTTGTTTTAAGTTCATCTGTCTCCATTGTTCGTTGTTCCTACAACTAAGTATGAGAGAAGTCACTTTTTTTCCACCTAAGCTGAATGTCATCTCTTCGTTCTGTCCATACACATCTTCGTCTATCCACGCATTATTGTGCCTAATCCTATATCCTTCTTTGGTGCTAATCTTTTTTCATTTTGTCCTTTTGATAGTTTACCATTGATACCAAGATCTGTGTGTGAATCAAACCCGCCCTTCTGAATTTGTGACTACAAGCCCCCATAGGGCGGGGGCATGCTGAGTAACCATGGAATACGTGTCAATTCACGCTTGCCTATTCGTAGTTTTAAGTTTTTTGAGCCAAATCTCATTCAATATTTTAAATATGATGTGATTTTTAGTTTCATATTTTAAGACTTGTCTTGGAATTTTGATGATTTTTTATTATTTTTTATGTTAGAATAATATAATTTATTTAGGAGTAGGTTCCAACTTAAATATTATTATGAATTAAATTACAAAATAATATAAAATATAAGAGAAAAGTAGCTTTAAACTTTTTTCAATTGGAAATATGTTAATATGTGCTATTTCCAAGAATCACTACATGGTTACAATTACATATAGAGTTAAACCATTACATACAATACATAGAGGCTCAATAAGAGCATCATGTCACTTAAGAAAATTGAACTTGGTGGGGAGGATAACAATCATTCCTCCCGGGCCTATGTTACGAGAAAGGAGAAACTCAAAACCGAGCAAGGAACCAGAAACTCAAAACAGAACAAAAAACAAGAATGGTACGAGAAACGATGTTTTGCTTGTTCAATAAATCAAGAGAGAGAAAGAATAAGAACATTAAATGTAAAGAGGAGCAGAGACATCAGATAGTCAGATATATCTATAAACTTAAACATTATTTATAAACAAAAACATTATTTATAAACTAAAACCTACTTCACACATAGTCTATAACTTATTATCTCCATTTCAAAACCATAAACAAGTTTAATAAAATCAAAATCAAAACATAGGTTAATCTAAAGAGTATTATTTCATTTCAAAACCCTAAACCACTTGATTAAAATCAAACCATGAATGTTAATCAAAGAAAAATTATTTGGATGCTCCATGTTGGGCACCATTTTTTACCTATTTTGCCATCTAAATACCTTCTAGTTTTCTCCATAAACCTTCATACTTGATCCATAAAACCTTAATTCCATCCACAAAACTTTGGTCAAAGGTATAAATGTTGTTGCTTCTTAACAAATTGAATTATGAGATTTTTAAGGCATTTAAATTAAGGTTTTATTCAAAATTACAGAATGTGCTAACTTCTCGTAATTTCTCCTAGGTTGGGTACTTGTAGGCCAGCTATGAGAGATGGGAGGAAGATCCTTGATGTCCAAGGATGGTTAAATTTCTAACGAACATATGATATGGCTTTCAAAGGTGTTGAGTCAATGGCGGTCAAAGACAACCACCTGTGCTACCACTTAGCATAAAAGCAGGACAGTTTCGATTTTGCCTATTTTTGATGGATCTGATGGAGGATCTCGAGGGTCAAGAAAAATATTAGGAGCATATCATTATGAGTCTTCCAGGTTTGTAGCATTTTCAGTTTTTTTAAAAATTGTATAAGTATTTGATTTTACAAAGGAAAGAAACTCCTGGATAATAGACGTATGATTTTGAAATAAAGACTGAGGATTTGATAAATTACTGTGTATGTTCATTTCTATATGGTGAATGCGACTGAGATCTAGAGCTCTGTGATTTTCTTTGCGTGTGTAAGCAAAGCATTGGAGGGCCCCCTTTGCCAAGTCTGCACACATCTTTCTGCATCGTTGCATGTGGTATGTCTTAGTTAAATCCTGTAGAAGTCGATTTTCTTTATTTAATTACTCATACATTGCAGAATGAGTTAGATTATATGAATAGGGTTATGAGCTCTTTTATTTAAATGTTTAAACGCTGTAGGAATTATTTAGATTGCATTGCTTATTCAATATCGAACTGCTGAAGATAGTTATACATTGCAAATTGTCTTCTTGTAAAGGAAATCAATGATAGTCTACTTTCAACAGTGAGATAATAGGCATTGTATTGTGATCTATTTTTAAGATTTAGGTTCAGTATTTTTTTTTATCTCAGAATATTTCATATATGAATTGCTGGTTAAACTAAGAGATCAAATGAAGTTGCTTCTGTAAGGGAGGTTTTGCATTTCAAAGTCACAGCATTCTAGCATTCAATAGATTTGTTTCATAGGTAAACTAAATTTCCAGTCAAGTCTAGCTCTGAGTCTCTATATTTGGGATATGCCTCTAAGTCTTACAAAATTTGGATTGACATAAACTTAAGGTCTAATTTACACTAGTATATTGGAGCCCAACATTTGGCCCCGTTGTCGGGGAGGCATTTTAGAAGCAGACTTAAGAACTTTAGTTCTCTTATAAAAAGAAAATTTCAAAAACATAGAGTAGATTCCAGTTTTATGTCAAGACAAAGAGACGAAAAAGGAAGATTTATCAAAAACCCCCCAAAAATAGAAGTAACAGGAACTTCTATATCTGATAAAAAAGGACTCATTACAACTGTTGATACTTTTGAAATGGCTAAAGAAGAAACATCAAAAGGGCCAACTGCAAAACAGAGAAGGGAGTATGAGAGAAGGTTAGAAATGGAAAATAAAATAAGACAAGAGAGAAGGGAAAAAGAGAGGATACATGATAGGGAAGAAGAGAGAAGGTATGAAAGGGATGAAAGAGCAGAAGAAGATTAGGAAGCCACCTTTAAATTCCCCATCTTGGACACTAGCATCATCCTAGGGGAACAAGTAAAGATGAAAAATATTCCACCATCTGTCCTACCAAATTTCTATGGTGTGACTTCTGAAGATCTGGATTCTTTCCTATTCAAATTTGATATCTTGTGTCTAACCTATGGATATACTGATGACCCACAAACTTCATCTTTTCCCTGCTACTCTTAAAGCAGCTGCCTTGAAACAGTTCATGGGATTAGGAGAGCATTCTATAACTAGTTGGGATGAGATGAGGAAAATTTTTCTTAGGAAATATCAGGCATATTGTAGATCAAAGGATTTAAAAGATGAAATTTTTAGGATGTCTCAGCAGGAGGACGAAAGCTTGGAAGAGTATCTAGAAATATTCTCATACAACTTGCAGAAATCCAAATACAATTCCTTGACACCTGAGATCACTCGGACAATCTTTTTAAAAGGAATAAGAGAAGAATACCTTGATATTTTGAATGTTATGGGCAAAGGTGACATCTCCTACTTACCCTTTGATGAGATACAAGACTTATGTCAGAATTATCCAAGAGAAAAGGCTAGAAATGGGAAAAGAGATGTAACTTCCAAAGTAACTAAATCTGCAACCAGTGGCATATCCAGAGCTGAACTTGGGAATCTATTAGAAGATTTTAAGACTGATCTATTGAGTACCTTAGGAACATAGGTCGAAACATCAAGAACCAAGAAAAGGAAAGAACAACAAGATCAAGCCCTATCTATTTTTTGCCCTAAATGTAGAAAGAAACACCCATTAAAAGAATGTCCTTTAAATATTGTTCAAATTTGTGGCTTATGTATTGCAAATCATAAAACCGATGATTTCCCCATATTGAAAGAATTGCAGGTAGCCCGAATGGAGGAGAATCAAAGCATGGAGTCTCTCTATTTTATGGGACAACGAAGACCTTGGCAGCCACATTTTTCAGGTATGTCTCAAGATCCTATGCAGCAGTTTCATTCAAATTATCAAACTCCTGTTCAAAATTCATGGAGTGCACCCTGCCTTGGAAAACTTGGTATCCTCAATTAGCCCAACCTGCTCCAAATTGGTGAGGGTATACTCATGGTAACCAGACATATCAACAGGCCTATCTACAGCCCTATCAACAACCTTTTGCATATCCCCAATACCAGCAAAATCAAGCCCCATTTTTCCAACAACCCAATCTTGCTCCCCAACTAGGCCAACAACCTCAACAGCTTCAATTGCCATCCAACCAGCCTCCACCTCGACCAACACAATTGCCATCCCAGCCAATACCAAATTCGAATAATAAAATGGATAAACCCATGTATAATGTTGATGATGGAATGACACTCCCCTACTCAATCCTCCCACTTCAAAACATCAACTTAAGATCTAGAAAAACTTTACAAAAAGAATCTCCTGTTATTTTAGAAGAACAAGCAGAAAATGAGAAAACTCCAAAAAAATCAAATATAGAAAAGTCACAGTCAGAAAATCACAGTAAGAAAGGGAAAACATAGTACCTTATATACCTCCCTTTCCAGAAAGGTTGGTCAGGGAAAAAATTTCAATCTCCCTACCTGATTTTGATGTTTTTAATGAGTTAACCAATGTATGTGTCATAATTCCCCTACTGCAGGCTATAAAGGATATTCCAATCTATACGAAAGCAGTTAGGGAATTATGTCTCAATAAGAGAAGGAAGGATCCATAAAAAATTCATGTGGTAGGCAAATTAGCAGGATTAATGTCTAACACTGTTTTTATTGAAAAATATGTTGATCCTGGAATTCCAATGGTCACAATCACTGTCAACAATTTTTCAATTCCAAAAACACTGATTGATTTAGGTGCTTCTATTAATGTCATGACACTAGAGACAATGGAATACCTTCAATTGAAAAATATCAGACCAACCACTACAGTTTTGGAACTAGTTGACAGATCTAAAATCACACCTGAAGGGATCTTAGAAGATATCATTGTTTCTTTAGATTCCTGGGAGTATTCTATAGATTTTATAGTGCTGCAACCAAAGTCTAATCTAGGGGGGCATCCATTGATTCTTGGCAGACCATGATTGGCAACAGTTGATGCTTTCATAGGGTGTAGATCAAGAAGTATGCTCATTTCACATGGGACAGAGAGAAAACAAATTACACTTTATCCTTCTGCCCAACGACCTTCTGTATTAGATCAGTTATCATGGATTAACGAGACCAAAGATCAGGAAGAAGAAGTAATTCAGCCTGTCCTAAGTATTAATCAGTTCTTTGATTTTCAAGAAGAAAACAATGAAGATTTGCTAGATTACTTCATTGCTAAACCTGATATTTCTGAAGAATTAAGAGACATGCAGTATGCTATAGCAGATCAAGTTTTGG
Organism: Pseudotsuga menziesii; assembly: GCA_001517045.1. Classification (NCBI taxonomy): domain Eukaryota; kingdom Viridiplantae; phylum Streptophyta; class Pinopsida; order Pinales; family Pinaceae; genus Pseudotsuga; species Pseudotsuga menziesii. The sequence continues at coordinate 272,559 of LPNX010597619.1, forward strand.
GACAGAATTTTCAAGAAAATTGCACAGTATATTCTTTAGCATTGGCACTTCATGATATTTTTAATGTTCATTCAATCATTGATGTCCAAAGCAAAATAGTTGAAATCAGTCCAGGAAAACATTTAAATATCAGTGCACATCTTACTACATCACAGGAAGAATAGTTGATTGCCTTACTGAATAAATATTCCCATGCATTTGCTTAGGAATACACTAACATGCCAGGCATTCATCACGAAACATGCACTCACCACATTTACACAGATGATAAAATCAGGCCTCTCAGACAACCTCAACATAGAATGAACCCCATGCTAAAAGAGATAGTTAAGGAAGAATTGTAGAAGTTATTAAAGGTAGGATTTATCTACCCTATCTCCGACAGCCAATGGGTTTCTCCCTTGGTTGTTGTTCCTAAGAAAAATAGCAAATGGCGGATATGTGTATATTACAGGGAGTTAAATAAGGCAACACTAAAAGATTATTTCCCATTGCCCTTTATTGATCAAGTGTTAGATGCCTTAGCTGGGAAGGAATATTTTTCATTTCTAGATGGTTTCAGCGGATATAATCAAATTAGCATTGCAAAAGAGGACCAGGGAAAAACTACTTTTACATGTCCCTGGGGCACATATGCCTACAAGGTTTTACCTTTTGGCTTATGTAATGCCCCGGCTACCTTTCAGAGAGCAGTCTTGGCCATTTTTGTAGATCTAATTCATGAATGTGTTGAAGTCTATATGGACGATTTTTCTGTGCATGGAAGTGCCTTTGAGGATTCCTTAGCAAACTTGGAGAAAATTTTAAAAAGGTGTGTTGACTCAAATGTTTCCCTTAGCAACAAAAAGTGTTTTATGATGATGACTGTAGGGATAGTTGTAGGACATCACATTTCTTCATCTGGAATAAAAGTAGATCCTGCAAAAATTCAAATCATTGTAAATCTATCTGAACCAACAACTCAAACAGATGTGAGAATCTTTTTAGGGTATGCAGGCTATTATCGTAGATTTATTGCAAATTTCAGTAAGATAGCTTTGCCATTGTTTAAATTACTTTCAAAGGATGTACATTTCAAATGGGATACTAACTGTCAATCTGCATTTCAGACACTTAAAGAGAAGCTCTCAACTGCTCCCATTTTAAGGAGACCAAATTGGACATTGCCCTTCCATATTTCTAGTGATGCATCTAATACTGCAATAGGGGCCTCTTTGGGACAAAAAGAGCATACCATGACTTATGCTATTTATTTTATCAGCAAAAATCTAACACCTGCAAAATTGAATTATACAGTCACTGAAAATGAGTGTTGGCAGTAGTTCATGCTATGAGCAAATTCCGTCATTACATTACTGGCTATGAAATTTTTGTCCACACAGATCATTCCACTTTACGATATTTGATGAATAAGTCTATTACTAATGGTTGGATAACCAGATGGTTACTATTAATGCAGGAATTCAATATCGTTGTTTTAGATTGGCCTGGACGAGAAAATGAAGTGGCAGATTTCCTGTCTCGCTTACACAATACCGGTGAGGTTGTTCCTGTTTTAGATAGTTTTCCTGATGAACACTTTTTTGCAATTTCTGTTATCACTCCTTGGTATGCTGATATTGCCAACTATTTATCATCAGGACAGCTACCTCCATTTATGTCATCTAAAGAAAAGAAAAAGATTATTAAACAGTGCTAGACATATATGGGTCAATGGTGATCTCTTTTACACGGGATATGATCTAATTATTAGGAGATGTATACGACAAGATGAAGTTTTAGATATTTTGAAAGCATGTCATGATGAACCTTGAGGTGGCCATTTTGCAGAGAAAAGAACATCATACAAGATATTCAATTTGGGGTATTACTGGCCTTCTATTTTCAAGGATTCTAAGAAGTATGTTTGGAGCCGTGATACTTGTCAACAGATGGGACGGCTAGTATGATCTGATGAAATGCCACTCCAGCCACAAATTCTAATAGAACCATTTGAAAAGTGGGCTCTTGATTTCATTGGTCCGATTAATCCACCATCACAAGGAAAGAAGTACATTTTAGTATGTACCGACTATGTTACAAAGTGGGTGGAAGCCAAACCATTACCAAGAGCCACAAAACAGACAGTGGTAAACTTTATTTTTGAAGAGATATTTTTCAGATTTGGGGTTCCTAGAGAGATTGTCACTAATCAGGGTACACAGTTTACTTCTAAACTGGTGCAGGAGATAGCAGCAAAGTACAAGATTAAGCACAGAAAATCTACACCTTACCATCCACAAGCCAATGGCCAGGTGGAATCTACAAACAAAACTTTGGAAGGAATCATCACCAAAACTATCCAGATGCATAGAAAGGATTGGTCAGCTAAGCTTACTGAAGCTTTATGGGCATATCGAATCACTTGGAAAAACAATACTGGTTTTTCTCCTTATTATCTCGTTTATGGTAAGCAAGTCCTCTTACCGATAGAATTTCAAATTCATACCTTTAAGTTAGCAACAGATTTGGGGATGAATCTTTCTGAAGCACAGCAAGAAAGGATACTACAATTGAATCAATTAGATGAGATGAGACAGGCTGCAATAGAACACAATATTTTGATACAACAATAGAGAGCCTAATGGCATGACAAGTTTATCAAAAAGAAAAAATTTCACATCGGTGACTGGGCCCTATTGTTTGATTCAAAATTCAAAGACTTCAAGGCCAAATTCACAACTCATTGGCTTGGTCCATATGAGATTGCAAAGGTATATGACAATGGCTCAGTCAAAATATAAACAATAGATGATGAAGCATGTACATTTGTGGTCAATGGCCATCGGCTAAAACTCTACACCAAGCCTATCAACAAAGAAGATTTCATACAACAGATTTCATAGCAATGGGAGATGGAAGTGCTGGATAAACACACTAGTGTTTCTCCCTCACTTTCTTCTTAGCCATTTTATGGTTTGATAAAAAAAAAACAAAAAAAAAGAAACAAAACACAAAGAAAAAAAACAAGAAACAAAAAAAGGGGAGTTTAGTTGTGAAAACCAGGCAACTGGCACAACATAAAATCGAATTTTCCTTGGAAAACTAGGTTTACTTGGCCATTGAAAATTCACAAAAATATTTTCACTTTCTGGCATTAGAAATTCCATGCCTCGTAGGCAGTTTTTTTTTTGCATAATAAAAATCTTGTTTGACTTGAGGACAAGTCAATAAATAGGCCTGTGAGGGGGATAAGCATTTCATGCTTTCTATTTTTCTTCTTTCTTGGAACCCTCCAAGCCTTCTCCAAATGCAGAGGGACCCGACTTCTAGTTTAGCAGAAGGAATCTGAGATATTGCATCAGAAGACAGCAAAAGGGACCTGCGATGGTAGACATTTTTAAGAGAAGACATCAGAAGGACATATGTGAATCATAATTAAATTGCAAACCAGCTACATCAAGCAGCAAGCATAGCACAAAGGGATATCAAGCATAGTCTGTAAGGATTTTAATTTTTTATGCTTTAAAAGTTGCATGATTCTTTGTTTTTAAGTAATGACATATCTACCTATACTCATAAGCTTGATTGTCTACTCTATCACCTTCACAATCCATGCCAGCATTCCATTCACTTCTCATTATCCTACCCTAGGTGTCAAAATTGTGGTCAAAATCAATCCTAGAAACAAATTTCAAATTATTAAAACCTAAACTGCATTCTACAGGAAGGGTTTTTCATTTTGTCCCTTTGATAGTTTACCATTGATACCAAGATCTGTGTGTGAATCAAACCCGCCCTTTTGAATTTGTGACTACATGCCCCCATAGGGCGGGGGCATGCTGAGTAACCATGGAATATGTGTCAATTCACGCTTGCCTATTCGTAGTTTTAATTTTTTTGAGCCAAATCTCATTCAGTTATCTGTTTATTTGTCTTGGTGTTGTAGATTGCACCCAACAAACCATCGGCTTCTGTGCAATGGTTCCCACCCAGATGCTGTTAAAACGATTTGGGATCACGTCGAGGCCCAAATCTCCAAAATCTTACGAATAGGAGAGAGGGATATTGAGTGATCGGTGGTCGGGTGAGAAAGGGTTGAACAAGTGGGAGTTTCTGAATGTGACAACGGGCATCGCATTACTTGTGAATGGGTGGAATTCTATTCTTTTTATTCACATTCAAGGCTTGACTGGGTCGATGGTTTTCACAGGAGGGTACTAAACCATGAAATAGCACCCAGAAAAGACAAAACTAGGTCATAATCATGGACAAGGATGCAGAGGGAAGCATTATTAGGCATCAACCCTTTCAAGTGAACAATACCAATATACAAAAAATGGAGAGGAAGAGATAGTATGCTGGTAAAACCAAAAATGAAAATTGAATATGGGAATGCAAGATATCTTAGTGCAAAGGTTTAAAGACAAGGGAGGGAGTTCAGAGATCCCATAATTAGCTTCTTCATTAAGATAATATACTTATAAATACAATAGGATGTGATTTTTAGTTTCATATTTTAAGACTTGTCTTGGAATTTTGATGATTTTTTATTACTTTTTTATGTTAAAATAATATAATTTATTTAGGATTAGGTTCCAACTTAAATATCATTATGAATTAAATTACAAAATAATATAAAATATAAGAGAAAAGTAGCTCTAAACCTTTTTCAATTGGAAATATGTCAATATGTGCTATTTCCAAGAATCACTACATGGCCACAATTACATATAGAGTTAAACCATTACATAATCAATACATAGAGGCTCAATAAGAGAATCATGTCACTTAAGAAAATTGAACTTGGTGGGGAGGATAACAATCATTCCTCCCAACCTATGTTACGAGAAAGGAGAAACTCGAAACCAAACAAAGAACCAAAAACTCAAAACAGAACAAAAAACAAGAATGGTACGAGAAACGATGTTTCGCTTGTTCAATAAATCAAGAGAGAGAAAGAATAAGAACATTAAATGTAAAGAGGAGCAGAGACATTAGATAGTCAGATATAGTCTATAAACTTAAACATTATTTATAAACTGAAACCTACTTCATATAACTTATTATCTCCATTTCAAAACCATAAACAAGTTTAATAAAATCAAAATCAAAACATAGGTTAATCTAAAGAGTATTATTTCATTTCAAAACCATAAACCACTTGATTAAAATCAAACCAAGAAGGTTAATCAAAGAAAAATTATTTGGATGCTTCACACAAATTGGATCCTTACCCATATCATGACTATTGTATCTCCATACGTAACACTTCCCCTATCAAAGAGAAAGATCCTGATCCTCAAGTATGCCAAAGGTTTTTAATGCACCCGCAAGCCAGATACTAAGTGTGCTGGATCAACTCTAACTTTGAGTACCACACTTATCCACCATTGATGAGTTGATCAAATATATGCTCACATGGACCATACCCCAGATCCCATTGAAAGTAAAAACGAGGGCCAAAGCCAAGATACAATAATTAGCCGGCTAATCGAGCGGTAAACCCACAGCATATTTTTTTTAATTGTTGTATATAGTCCGATCCCCTGTCCTCATTGATGGTTAATATGATGATCTGGAGCGTAAGGACATATCCAGGGATCCCTTGTGCACCAATCCTTGTTTTTCCATTGGTGATAAGATGGCTTAGCAACCTGTCAATGACGTGGGATCCCGAACGGTGGGGAAGGTGGTTTTCATCCAGCCCACCAGGGATCAAGTCTCACCGAGACATGGCCCGTTGTGATAAGGCTCAAAGGGTAGACACCCCCTGGATAGGATACCGCCCCTGGTCGGGATTGGATCTGGGACGTCTCAGCGCTTGCTGAGTCACAAGTTTCTGGCTTGCAAGCTGTCGGTTTATACCTCAGGGGTTATAGTGGCAGCCGACGGATTTGAACCTGAGCCTCGCCCAGGCAATTCCGACGAGTTACCGATTCCCCTACTCAAAAAAAAAAGATGGCTTAGCAACCTGCTAGCCACTCCTTATGCTCTAGTATTTGTGATTCATTAAGATTGGGGAATGAGGATGAGGCATCATAACATTAGTTGATGTTTTTTTGTTACCTTTTTTGATGCATTTACGCTTTTGGTAATGCAACTCCCAACCACTCAAGCTACATCTAATGGACAAAAGTAAGAATGATAAAGAATCAATAAATAATAAAACTATTTCTATGTAATATATATATAAATACTCTACATTTTCCAAAAATAAAAATAAAAATTATTTAAGTAACTTCCCAAGCTTTTTGCCTATCCCAAAATATTTTAAACAAATACTGAAATATAGTTAAATGGATGAGCATGGCCTTAGATGATCTCAGAAGGGAAAAAACAATATCAGAGATGGACACTACTAAAATTTCAGCAAACCAACAAGATCCATAACTACGTCAAAAGTATACTTTCCTTGGCATGCCATTATTTGGAACCGATATCAAGAAAGAACCCACCACTATAAAAGCACCAATCCTAATTGAGATGGTTTAAGGGCATCTTTCATACGATAATTGTATAGATAATAATGAAGCTGTCCATCCCGAGGCCAAAACTTCAGGTCCTTAAGAAATGAGTCGTTATGCATAATGTTCAGAACACTAAACACATCATAACCTTTCTTCTTTGCAACTATGAGAACATCGTTCATAACTATAGCAAAGGTGTCCGTGTTGACACATTATAATAGAAGCTTCATTCAGCATGGAGTAATTCGCATTGCCGAGGATAGAGGAGGGAAGAGTGTAGAAGTTGCAGAATTCTGTAATCTCATGAGTCTCAAGGTTTTCAACCACATAACTATCAATAACATCTTCAGCAAGAACCAGGCAGTGCTCTACATCATCTTCATTGAAATCTGGGGCGACATCAAACTGGGACAAGTAATTGTGCAAAAGTTGTGTGACTGCAAGGACATCATGTGGCAACTTATATATTTTTATAGTCCTGCTCATAGTCATCTGAGCTCCAAGTCTAAAGAATCTAGAGAATCCAACCTCGATAAGTTACTTAGGATTTAAGGACATGTGTCGAAATTGGCAAGTGGAAAACAGAGTTGGGAGGAGGACTCTTGTAGTATATGAAGCTTGCCATATGTTCTCCAAATGCACCTTTCTGGTAACCTCCTTCATCATAACAGGGGCAAGTCTCTGTGACCGAAGCTTCTTGTGCACACATAGGACGGTTGAAGTAGATCTCCGTTGAGCTTTTCCAATAGGATTGTATCTACAATTCACTCTCAACAATAGCAATCAAGACAAACATGATGTGTAAAAGTGTGAGGCCTACTCTAGCATATATAAATCCAACATGTATAAACAAATATAACTACATCCATGGATAAAACATTCATAGTCATACACATGTAATGTACGAGAAATGGATATTCTATTAATAATAAACAAAGAGAACAATGACAAAACTTGTGTGCACCTCATCGAAACGGAGAAACCGAGTCCTCCACCTCAGCCTCCACCACTTCAATCCTCCATCTCAATGGCAAGCTTAAAAAGAAATGGAAATCTTGGGAAGAGCAACAATGTGTGCTCAAAAGGACAAAGGGATGCAGACTCAAGCATCAACAGATGAGACAACAATTAACTACAGTTTCCTTTCTCTCCAAAATTATTCTCCTTCAATGCATCCGAGAGGCTGAATATATAGCCCTCCAATGGACAATAGAGGGTCGAGTCGAAGCATTTCCATGCATATGGAGGGCCAAAAGTCAAGTTAGTTCAGACTCATTGAGGAAAAGTCCAAATTTTTTTGTTTTTATGCACATTTCTCGATGTACACAGGCTACAGTGGAGCAAGCTGTGTGTACACTACACACACCCAGTCGTGTACATCAATAAACAAGTATTTTGAAGGGATTTTCTTGGATCATCAAAGTATCATTTGAGAAAGATGACTCCAAAGAGTCTGCAGAGGGACATGGGAGGCCATAAAAATGTGATCTACAAGTGTGGTAAAATCAACTATAACAGCTACAAGCAATCTCTCCTTAATAGCTACAATCAATTTATCAAAGTTAATATTTACCATGAATTTGACATATATATCCTTAAAATATCCAACATCTTTTAGCCAACATCTAGTGGGTTACTCCTTGAAGGCTTGTGTGGGTCGATAGTTTTTGCAAGAGGTTTAGTACAAGAGATCATGAAATAGCAGCCAAAAAAACAACACTAGCTCATAATCATGGACAAGGATGCACAGGGAGTCATTATTAATTGATTATGGGAATGCAAGATAACTTAGTGCATAGCTTTAAAGACAACAGAGGCAGTTTGCATATCTCATAATTAGTTTCTTCATTAAGATAATATACTTATAACTAGCAACAACTATATTATTAAGATTAATATGTTCGAAATACAACGATATGTATATATTTAAACTATTAATATTTATCTAATAGTTAATCTAATATAATTATAATTAGAGTTGAAGATAAGGTGATAGTTATTGGCTATTGAAGTTCAAGTTAAAGTGAAGTTGTATAATAATTGGAGTTAATCTAATAGTTGTATCTAATAATTGAATAGTTGCACATGGTCATTATTGAAGTTTTAATTACCAAGTTAAAGTTGAAGTTTTATTTATTTTAATTTTAATTTTTTTAAATGAGAGATAAACTTATATAACGAATTACTCATAGTGGCCGAATTAAGGACCTTGGTTTGTTTAGGGGAGTCACCCGTGGATCTATCTTTTTACATTTAAGTATTTTAGGTAGAGAATGATGATCTAAAATAGTTGAAAATTCATAATTACAATTATAAAAAAATGAAAACAGCTCATGTGATAAATGCACTCTCTGGTAGTTGAAAAAAAAAGATCATGTGATAATTGAACTTAATGGCATGGTAAGTTTAATCCATGTGACAATCGAGTTAATGTGCATAAGGCTTACTCGAACTCTATCTATTATATATAATTAATTGACATGTCCTTTAGTAAAAAATACATTACCAATGTGTAAAATATATACCTTTTGTCATATTGTGAACATATTAATTTTATTGATATGGTTGTTGCTAGTTATCCAATAAAACCATGATTAGAGTTGAAGTTAAGCTAATAATTGTATCTAATAGTTAATTTAAAAGTTAATATATCAACAATTAAAGTTCAAGTAAAAGTCATGATTGGACTTGAAGTTAAGCTAATAGTTCTATAATCAATATAGTTGAAGTTAAAGTTTAATTTTTTTCAACTAATAGTTGTATCTATAGGTTAATATAGGTTAATTTAAATGTAAATGAAATAGTCCACCCCAAAATTTTAAGATATATAGACCTGTCTACTTAATTAAAACAAAATATTTAATGTAAGTTATTTAAAATATTGTTTGATATTTATGTGTACAAATGAACATAATATTAAGAAATGTTTTATGACGAAATTTAATTAATTGCATTGATTGATACCAGATATGTTTGTGCTCAAAATATTTTTCCACTTTGCGTTATTAACACTTCGTTCTTAATGCATCATGGATTAGTGTAGTAGTTTTATAAATTGTATTACCTAATAAATTTATGTTTTTATTAATATTTTCTTCATTAGTTTATCAAAATTGTAACTCATCCATATAAAACCAAAATGTACATTTTAAGAGGAGTAGTACACGGGGGGCAATCTTTATATACTTGATAGACTTTCTTTCGGGAGGGGAGCCTGTCCAATGCACACCGTGGTTGAGAATCCGAGGATGTGCATTGGACAGGCTCTCTCATCCGAGGATGTGCATTGGACAGGCTCCCCTCCCGAGAAAAAGTCTGTCCAGTATATAGGGCGCTCCGGGGCGAGCAAATTTCTTGGACAACTCTTAGTCGTAGCTTGTAAATTTATTGAAAAACACCTACTCGTGTGTAAGAGCAGTTCACCAAAATTATATGGTCGTACATTTCTTCATTATTATGTGTATATGAAATGCTGGCACGTACCAGAAAAATTCAAGAGTATCAAATGAATTCAAAGATTAAATGCAAATGAAGAATACGCCAGGCAATGCATTTTCGAATAATCATTAATTATGACGTAGAAGTCATGAATGGTTACAAAATCATAAAAAAATAGGCTACATTTTCCAAGAGAAAAAAAAACAATTATTTAGATAAGCTTCCAAACTGTTTGCACATCCCAGAATATCTTAAACAAATACTAAAATATAGTTAACTGGATGAGCATGGCCTTAGATGGTCTCACAAGGAAAAAACAATATCAGACATGAACACTACTATAATTTCAGCAATAACTAGGTCAAAAGTATAATTTGGTTGGCATGCCATCACATAACCTTTCTTCTTTGCAACAATGAGGACGTCGTTCATCAACTGTAGCAAACGTGTCCGGGTTGACACATTATAATAGGAGTAAGCTTCCTTCAACATGGAGTAATTCGCATTGCCAAGGATAGAGGAGCGAAGAGTGTAGAAGCTGCAGAAGTCTGTAATCTCATGAGTATCAGGGTTTTCAACCACATAACTATCAATAACACCTTCAGCAGGAACAAGCCAGTGCTCTACATCATCTTCATTGAAATCTGGGGAGACAACAAACTGGGACAAGTAATTGTGCAGAAGACGTGTGACTGCAGGGACATCATGCTTCTGCATTGCCCTGAAACCAGGAGTCACAGTTGTCTCTGGCAACTGATATATTTTTATAGTCCTGCTCATAGTCATCCCAGCTCCAAGTCTGGAGAAACCAACCTCAATAAGCTTCTTAGGATTCAAGGACCTGTGCCAGAATTGGCAAGTGGCAAAGGGAGTTGGGAGGAGAACTCCTGCAGTATATGAAGCTTGCCATATGTTCTCCAAATGCACCCTTCTGGTAACCTCCTTGATCATAACAGGGGCAAGTCTCTGTGACCGAAGCTTCTTGTGGACACATAGGAAATCGATCTCTGCCATCATGACTGACTGATCTCGAACCCTAATCCTGGCAGGGACCCCTGTGATGAAAGCCACCAGCTCCCTGGTGGTCTTAACACGAACACCGATATGCCAAGTCTTGAAATAGCCAGGAGGCCTGAGAGCCCATCTCAAGAAGTCCTTAGAGTAATCAAATCTAAACATGTTCTCATCATCCTCCACATAGTTATTAGTCAGGAGATTGTAAATCTCCGTAGCGGTCTCGTCGTTAATGATATCACAAGTACACCACTCAAACGAGGTTGGTAGATTATAGGGCTCCTTCCTAACCTCAGTCAAATTGGTGCAATCCTCTATTGGGCCTTCGGACAAGTCATGATTCTGAATGTCCTTGAATTGGCCTACTGGCTGTTTTTACCAAAATTTGTGTTTTTGCCTCAACGAAAGAGAATCCCGTGCCTTCCTGCTAAGAGTCTCAATGGCCAAATACTCATCTGGGCTTTCAGCACGCGATCGAGGAGAAGGTTTGCCGCCTACCATATTGATCTGCGATCCAACAACTATTCAAATACCGAAAGAGAGAAAAAAAGCTAATGCCATAAAACAAAAGGATCCAATAAGCAAAACCGAAAAAAACGAAAACAACAAAACTGGGAATAGAATCATAAACTTACAGGCTTTTCCGCGGTTTTTTAGATGCTACCCTAGTTTTTGCTTCTGGATCGTCGTATTGGACACCCTGCTTACGAGAGTGTTCACATGTTCCCACGCCCGAAATGCTTCTCCCCTCCCATAAAGAATGGCATGAGGTTTGTGGCCTTCACGCCCTAAATGGTTCACATAACTACCCTTTCATAGGTATGAGGCTTGTCGGCTTCACGCCCTAAGTGCTTCTCGCATTGAGGCCTGTGGTCTTGCATCCAAAATGTTTTACATAAATACCCTGTCATGGGTGATCCAATAAGATTAAGTTGCCCTAAACCCTAAATGCTTTACCCTAAACCTTTTTAAATTAAGTTGCACTAAAGGGATGCTTTTATTTAAAAGCAACCCTTTGTAGGACCTAATTTTTTTAGGTGTCCATTATTTAAAGGACTTAATATTTTTAGGTGTCCATTATTTTTAAATTCATTGATATATACATATATATAACTTACAATGTTTTTGAATGTAGGGTTTTAAAATGATCTACATTTTCTAATCTCTTTTATAAGTTTGTTAATGAATACAAAGAAGCTTGTTATGAAGAAATTTTTAGTGGGTTATTTTCTAGATGAAATTCCTTCTAATGGTATGATTAGGTATTGGGTCCCAAAATTGTGGAAGATCTATGGTTGACATAGAAAAATGTATGTAATATGATAAATGATTTCTTCATTTTCAGACTCAAAAATCCCTCAAGTAGCATAAATGTTATGTAAGAAAAGTATTAACTCATGGAGGTGGTCATTTGACCCTTTTATTATCTAAGAAACAATCTTCATCTCAATTTTTTTGCATTCATTGGTCTAGAGAGTTTAGCTAGAAACTCGAGGTTCTTCTTCTTCTTCTTCCTACTATGCGACACTTCCCAAGTACCTCTCCTAGTGGTGTAACCATCCTCAGATTAATGTCATGTACTCATTATACACATTCTTTGTTAACCTATCATAAGTTAAAATAGTTGGTAGAGTAGCAAGTGGGAAAGTGCTTACCTTCGCTCGCTGTTAGACTTTCTTAACTAGTATTGGTTAACAACTTCCCATATCTCAGTCATAGTTATGATTATTAGACACGACATATGCATTTAGACACATATGACTACCATCTTGGATGACCGGTCTTTATACGAGTTCTAGTTGCAAGTAGGCTACTTACTTTGCTTAGACTATCTTAGAAGATTCTTAAGTCATTCAATTGATGAGTAATTCTACCACTAGCTTATTATTGTTTATTTATCTTAGAGAGGGAATCCATGAATATGGTATTCACCTTGTTCTATTTTTTTACTTACAATGGATCATTCTTTTGTAAAATTATTGGCACACATCATGTACAATATTCTTTCGTGATAGCCGTTAAGTAGGTTTCTCTACCTTTATTTACATTGTTTCATGGTGTTAAATTTCAATCGTCAACATACATCTAATCTAATATATATAAATATTCATTTCCATAAAACACTTAACCATACCTATTTTATTCTTAATATTATCTATGTACCCAAAGGATTATCCCTACGTATATTTGTACATGCCCATCGTTTAGATTAGACACACTTCATAATTGCATACCTTAGTTACTTAGGCTTACCATCTGTTTATATAGGATTCCCGGTATCCATAGGCAAAGCCTACATACATATAAGATTATTGTTACATACATATAGGATTATTGTTATTCATAGGCCACCTTATGCTACCATAGCCAACTCTTGATACATGATCATGGTCTTGGACTCTATGCACTACATATTAGTGAAAGACACCAATCATGGTCTTGGACTCTATGTGGTACATAGTAGTGAATGACACCAATGTACTAAGGGTAAAGGCCAAACGTTTAACTTTCCAAATGGTTTCAAGACCCTTATGCTCAGCTTGATTATAGGGCGGATTAACTATGTGAAGAATGGCAATTATTTCCTTTTAATTCCAGGTGCAGCCACCTCTATCTCTTTCCTTGATTTTGTTTAGTTCTCCAAAAATCATGCTCACGCTGTAGTAAAAAAACTCACCCTCCTTTCCATATGCGTTAAGAGGAAGATCTTCCGATCTTATCTCTCATTTTGTCATGGCAATGCGAGTACAATTTCATTTCCTCTACAATCATTTACTTCTTATGACTATGTAATCATTGTTACTTGGGATGTATGTGTTCTAAGTTAACGATGAGAATCACTATCAAATATCCACTCTGAGAGGGTTGTCTATGTGTTCTAAGCTAACGATGAGCATATCTTAGTACCATAACACTTCCATGAGAAAGAGTTGTCTAGGTGTCCTTCCAATGATGCCATGTATTCCTTTTCCTGATCCCTAACGGATCTCATAGTGAGAGACGAGTTATATATATTTTGTTTAAGGGATTAACCCCCCGACTCGTCCATGTAGCTTGGGGATTCTTTGCACTCCTCCGAGCTTTGCTCAATTCGTAATGAGTACAAATTCCTTTATTTTAAAATCAAGTTGGCAGGGGAATGTTGTCTCATCTCCATTATTCCTTTGGATTTAAGGGATCAATCTCTTGTGTATTCAGTTTATCCCCTCATGTTGGTTATGAGAATGATTTAGCCATGACTAAACCAAGTTTTGCTAGACTTATAATTGTATAGATAAAACCTCCACCCAATGGTTCCGGTAGAAGTGGGGATGCCATGGGTAGGTGAAGAAGGTTCCACAGCGCAGGTAGCATAGGACAGTTGGGAGTGGCATGACCATGAATGTTACAAAGAGAAAAAGGAGGTTGAATCTGAATATGACCTATTCACCCCTCCAAAGCCATGGATATCACAGCTGAAATTGACAAGTTTTGGAAGGTTGGGTTGTGTCCTTCTTTGATCTAGTCGAGTTCACTCTTTTTGTATATCAACTATTAGTGAGGGGGTATATATAAGTGTTTCCTTTCATATGATTAGGAAAGTTGATCTGATTATAGTTCATCATTCTGCATAAAAGCATAGGTCTTCCATTTACATAATAGTTTACTCTCTCTCTCACCTACATTCACATAACATATATATAGGCACAACACACTAGGTTATAAGCCCATGCATGTATATAATCTTATCTTCATTTCCAACTTGGACATTAACATGGTTAGGACGTACTTTTATGTTTATATTCAAACCAATTTACTCTTTATTTGTGCTTCGTTTAAGTTCAAGGGTAAACTCTCCCTAGATTAAGACCATACATTCAGATCTTGACATTCAATATTATAGTAGTGATAGCTTGTCTTGTATGCATAAGCTATTTAACTTATTTTTCCAATATATGGGCCATGTATAGATACCTTTACATTGTACGCATATTTTTAATCATTTTTTCGTTCTTAGCATTGTTCTTACCAGGATTATGAATCCATATCTACATGTTGTATGCATGGATCCTTGGATAGGTGGCCACTTGAGACCTAGGTGACTATGTATTTTAACATCTTATCATTATTTTAAATACTATGATTTTAAAAGGTTATGTCCCAAACTGATTGTACTTCTTCTTTATAGGTGGGGATTATTCTTTCGAGGGTTGTTGAAGAATGTCTAGGCTCCTCCATTTCTGCTTACTTTCACATATAAGTAAATACTTGGGTTGGCATAAGCCCCTAGCTATTATTTAAACTGTTGAATTATAGGGAGCCTTCATTATCAATAGGTGACAGTATGTAAAAATATGTACATAAAATTCCTATAGAATATTTATCCAAACTATGATTATTATTTTATTATTGGTCGTGTTTCTGGACGACCTTAGATGTAGGACTATTTATTATTTTAGTTGTAGGTGGCATTCTTGCAATTCTATTAAATTTTTCTATTTATAATCTTATATTGTTCAACTATCTAGACATAGATGTGCTAGATAACAATATTCTTCTTCAATCAACAATATTTTTCTATAGTAGAGTATATATACAATATATAGGTATATCATTACTCATACCTCTTAGGTTTTGTTTTTAGTTCAAGTATATTATGTGGCCCAAAGCCATAGTTAGGCATAATCAACTCTTTTAACGATATATTTTAGATTGGTTACCCAATGTAGCTATTAGGGAATTAAATAAGAAATAACATAGTTTTACTAGACTTTGTTGCTAATTCAACAATTACGTTAACCACATAATTTCTAATACATTTGTACTAGACTCTGTTTCCCAATGCATGAGTTGGGTTAACCACACCCGCTAATACAATTGTATTATACTATGTTTCCCAATGCAATAGTTAAGTTAACCACACATTCTAATACGTGACTGTATTAGACTTTGCTGCCCAACACAACAATTAGGTTAACCACACAACATAACAAATTACTTCAACATTCAAGGTTCATAATAATTAGCAAGATCATAATTCTTATAAATACATAATACTTATTTTGATTTGTTCATAGCACCACAAAGTGGATGCTAGTATTTATATTATAGATTAGTATTATTTTGGTTACTACTTTCATCATATATTTACATAAGATCAAATCACCTTTGTCCACTCATATAACCACATATAACTTATGTTAACAAATATCACATAATTCAAATAGATAGGACATGCATTTTCAAATTTGATAATCTAGATAATCCATTATATTGAAAAACATAGATGCATGAATAAACCATCATATCATTAGCATAGACAGATAGAAAATTCATAAATATTAAGGACACCAAAGATCTAGAGTGCAAAGAATTCATTCCACCAAAAGTAGTGAGGTTCTCTACAACCCAATATGGAGGAGATGTTGTCATGTAACTTAATGTTATTTACCAAAAATATAAAGAAATAAAAAAATAATGTCGTCTCATAAGATAAAAACAACTAAATCCAAATAAAATGTAAAAAAAATCATATTGGACAATAAAATAAATATTTAAAACCAAATAAAAAGTTATTAAAAAAAATCATCGAGAGGGATGAAATTCCTTGAGGTGTAAATTTTTTCTAGGCATGTAAAAAATTTAAGATTAAAAAAAATTACACCTCAATAAATTGGATTCCTCTCGATGGTTTATAGATCTTGGTTTAAATGGATCTATATTAATGGTAATAGCATCGAAAGTAGTGAGGTTCTCTACAACCCAGTAAGGTGGATATGTTGTGACGCGTAACATTGTTGCACTAAAGAGGTGCATTCTACAACCCAGTAGGGGAGAGATGTGTAATTCCTTCCATGCTCATTCTAGAGTTGACACATGTCTTTTATAAACAATAATAAAATATTATTAAAAATAACTTGTCGACTTAAATTAAATTTAAATTATTTAGAATTGCATAGATATAAAACAACATAAATTAGATAAACTAAAACCAAAAAAATTAGATTACACATTTCCACTCTAAAAAAGGGTTTGCACCTTGATAGATTTGATCCCTCTCAGTGCTTGGTAGATCCCCTTTTAGATGGATCTATGTTAGCGTAATGTTATGTAACATGCCGTCCCAATAAAAAATGCAAATGATGTCATCTTAAACAAAAATAATTATATTGATTTCATTTTAAATTTATATTTATCAAGTACGAGATCAAATATCTTGAGGTATATTTTTTTTCTTAATGTGTATAAAGTTAAGATAAAAATATTTACACCTTAAGAAACTAGATACCCTCATGATGCTTGATAGATCTGGGTTTAAGATGGATCTGTTCTAGTTTATTCCAAGTGCTACTGATCAATCAACAAATGTTGTGGGGCCTTCCCCTTCTACCCAATTGTAGATCTATACGAAACTCTAGTCTCAGTTTCCCCATAGCCACCCAGAGGCCGAGTCCCATCCTCTGTAGGGTTACTTTTTAGGAATCTTATCGTTTCATATTAATTTTATTTTAGAATAGCTTGATTCCAACCTAGTGTCCTATCTTATCAAAATCACCTTACGAGTATCCATTGTTTCAAAAATGTAGTACTTCTGCCATCCAACATCCAGTATTCCAACGTATATTATCAACAATATTTCCAACCAACACATAGTACTCCATCCTATCTAGAAAATATTGTTGTTAACATTACTCAGGTAGTCCTCCTATGACATGGTGCATACTAACCTCATCTCCCACTCTCTATGGTCATAGAAATTTTTTAGCACAACTAGAATTTGTTGTGGTAATTTGGAAGAAGATACCAAAGGGAAACTCTCTCCCCTTTATGTGTCCAATTTTTTGTTCATTACAACTTCTTTATACCTTCATTTATGTTTTTCTTTATGATATTCCATTTCATATTTCTCATTTTCTTCTTTAGATTTCTATATTTGATATCTATTACTCTTTATTCTTCCACCAAGACATATTAACCCCTTGTGATTCTTTTTCCAATATTTTGTAAAGGAGGTATTTACTATTCTTAGCCAGTTCCTTAGGTGAATCCACCTATGTAGGAGTTATGATTCTAGAAGAGTTAGTTCATCTTCTTTTTATTTACATTATTCATCTTTTTTTAGTTTTCCTTTTAAATAATTTTTCTATTTAGTCTTGTTAATTCCATTTACTCATCTTATTTGTTTCCCTAAAGAGACCATCACCCCTCATTTATCAGTTATCCCCCACAATAAAATCATTTGTTTTTAAATAGTTCAATAAGAAACAAAATACAAATCACTATCAACCATAAGGTTCCATTGTTTACAATAGTTAGTTGCATACAAGGGTTGGAATTATGGGGTATTACAATTATGACTTGCTAGAAAACACTTGTTGAGTTACACATTTGGTTTTCACTACAACAAAAACTGGATTTAGCGTCAGATTTAGCGCCAAATTTTAGTGTAATTTTTTCTCAATTGTGATGAACAATTTGGCGCTAAAACAGGCGCTATTGTACATTTTCGTAAAACGCCGTCTATTGCGTCTTTTGTTTCGTCTTTTTAAACGTCCATTTTTGCTTCCTTTGTTGCGCCCATTTTTTTGCGTCTTTTTTTACACCTTTTTTTGTGCCCAATTTTGCATCTTGTATTGCATCTTTTTTACGCCCTTGGTTACATCCTTGTTTGCACCCAGTTTGGCGCCCAGCTTAGCATCCAATGTTGCGTATGATGTTTCTCCTAATTTGACGTCAATTTTGGCACCCAATTTTGTATCTATTTTTACGTCTACATTTGCATCTAGCTTTACGTCTAGTTTTACTTCTAATTTTGCATCCCATTTTACATATTTTTTTGCGTCCATGTTTGTGCCCAAAATATCATCATATTTCACGTCCTCTTTTACGTCTAGGTTTGCACCTACTATTCCATCCTGGTTGATGTCTTTTTTTGCATCTAGGTTTGCACCCAGCTTGCACCTAATGTTGCACCTATGTTTGTGTGTAATATTGTGTCATGTTTTACATCCAATATTGCATCTAGTTTTACATCCAATGTTTCAACCCATTTTACACCAAATATTGTATCTCGTTTTATGCCTTTCTTTGTGCCAAGTTTTGCTTACAGTTTTGCGCCTAGTCTTGTGCTTGGCTTTACATCGAATGATGCGTCCAATTTTATGCCAACTTTAGCTTCCAATTTTATGTCAACTTTAGCGTCCAATTTTGCGTCCAACCGAGAATCCATTTTTGCATCTACTATTGCATCTAGTTTTTGGCATCACATCTTTTGCGTCTAAGTTTGCACCTACTATTCCATCTTGGTTGATGTCTTTTTTTGCATCTAAGTTTGCAACCAGCGTTGCACCTAATGTTGCACCCATGTTTATGTCTAATGTTGTGTCATGTTTTACATCCAATATGGCATCTACTTTTATATCCAATGTTTCATCCCATTTTACATCCAATATTGTATCTCGTTTTAACTCTTTCTGTGTGTCAAGCATTGCTCATAGTTTTACGTTTAGTGTTGTGCCTGGTTTTACATCAAATGATGTGCCCAATTTTATGCCAACTTTAGCATCCAACCAAGAATCCACTTTTGCATATACTATTGCATATAGTTTTGGGCCTAATATTGAATATAGTTTTGAGCATTTAATTATGTCTAGTTTTTTCATCCATTTTTATGTTTACTGTAATGTCCATTTTTGTGTCCACATTGTCTTATGTGACGTCCACTTTTATATCCACGTTTGCATTTGGTGTGACGTCTACTTTTACGTCATGTTTTTCATCCAGATTTGCAATTAGTGTTGCATATAATGTTGCATCCATTTTGTGTTTTGTTTTGTATTTACTGTTAATTAAGAATTTAAAATCCAATTATTAATAATGAAATATAACATTTTTTATTGTTTTTGCATCCATTTTATTAACTTCAATTAAATGTTGAAATATATCAAAATTATCAAATATCATTAAAAATTCAAAATTAAAACATAACATTTCTGAAAAAGTCTACTGAAAATTCTCAACATCCATCCAAAAATAGTAATATCATCTTATATATAATGCTAATTATTCATCAAAAGAACATTGGCAATTTCCAATATAAATAAAGAAACAAGACATTACTAATTATATCACCATCTTCTTTAATCAAATCAACTAAAATTCAAATGTTTGATCAACGTATCAAAACCTTTCATGGATATCACTAAGGTAAAGTAAAAAGAAGTCAAACATATATATGATTTAAATACCAAACTAACAAAAAACAAGTTGTATAATATACATAAGTCAAAATTATAAATTTATCATAGTTATATATCATCAATAATATATGTAAATATAATCCAAAATGTATCATGTTCTTTAATCAAATCAACTAAGATTCAAATGTTTGATCAACATACCAAAACCTTTCATGGATATAATTATAGTAAAGCAAAGCGAAGTCAAATATATATGTGAATTAAATACCACTCTAACAAAAAAAATGTTGTATAATCTCTATATATAAGTATAAAAGTCAAAATTATAAATGTATCATAGTTGTATATGTAAATATAATGCAAAATGTATCATGTTCTTGCATAGCATCAGTCTCTAACTAGCACCACCAACATCATCATCAAGATCATGTTCATGATCATCAAAATCACCATCTTGATTAACCTCATCGTCATTGTCGCCATCATCATCACCACCATCATCATCTTGTTTTTCTTCTATATCCAATGTAGGCTCAACATAATTTGGGTCATTATCTATAGAGTCATCAATTGTTGTGATCTGGAAAAAAAAATCAATATCAGATGTTAGTATTAATTTCATACCACAATGCATATTTCTCATATATTTTTAATATTACCTCATACCAAATTAAAAATAAGTATAATACAATTGCAATTAATGTGTGTGTACTAATATAACTACAAAAAAAAGCAAAAAATAGAACTAAATGACTATTTTATTAAAACGTTTGAAGCTTTATCCAAGATATTGGTAGGTCCTTTGGCATTCTAGTGTATTGCCTCTCTACTGCAATAAATCATTTGAAAATCTATCCAAGATGTTGTAATCCCCTTTTTACTAAATCATAAGTGAAATGGCTTCACTGATGAATTTTCAAGTATTCTAAAAATACATCCTAGATTAGATGTCAATGTGTTTATGACATCTAAAGTCAATTGAATAGCCTAATGATGATTTACACAGATATGATAAAACTACCACCACTACATGAAAAACAAAAGTGAAACATAAAGGCACTTATACCAGATTTCACGCCAAACATATTGAAATGGACCCAACTAATGAAATTCAAATTTCTCACAATTCGTTCAAAAGTTCAATTCATTTCAATAAAAAGCCATCAGACTAACTAGACCTATAACATTGACATGTGTTGCTCTATAAAGACTAGACATTGTAGTAGCTAAGCATGCTAGACTTACAATAGACTATCATTCATAGATATTGACAGCATTCCAAACAAAGAGATCAATCCATCCCCTCGAGCTAGCCACAGTTCTAGAATGGAACATGTAAATCCCTTAAAAGAAATTTCTAGATCCTGGATTTTGATGCACTTTCTAAGGCTCCCTGGGAGAGGACCACTGAGCATATTGTCAAATGGCATCATCTTCACTGATATATTCTCTTAATTCAATTTTTCTTACCTTCTCCATTGGCCAAGACGTGATGAGAATTGGGAATCGATTCAACTCACCACATTCGACATGGCTTCTTCATAATTTATGTCAGTCAATGCATGTGCATTAATTGAAATTGAACATATAAAAAAAACTTGTCCATATTGAAAATGCTTAATTTAAGTAAAGATGTGAAAGATGAGTTATCAAACCAAATTCATCTTCTCAACATTTCTAGGTGTCCCCCCTGCCAGAAATATATTGGAGGAAACTAGAAGCCTGTCAAAATAGGGAGAAATGGAAGAGGGTTTAATGACTAGTGAAGACCTAAAAAACTTGAAACTTGCATAAGATCTTGCAAAAGCTTGTTATGAGATATGTATGTGACTACCATCGGCCTTGCACATAAAATAACCCATTTCCATACAAATCTTATTTTCAGTCGAGCCATCTGCACAAATAAATTCAGCATCAAAGAAGCCTTAGTAGTTAGTACACGATATTGGAAGGTGGCAGGTCCTCTTGGCAGTGAGGAGAATTAGTTATTTAGGTTAACATATACAAAAAAAACTACTAAAAATGAGACTAGGGATGCAAAAGAATATCAGAGGGTCATAATGATATTCAAGATTTGCCTATAGATCTAATTTTCCGAGAAATTTTGATTTTGGTTATAGCAAACAGTGGACAGATTAATAGGTTCCAGAATTATTTCTTTCAACTGTCATGTTTCTCAAGGTTATTGATCTCTCTGGCACCTTAATAACAGCATTACCAACTTAACTGGGGTAATTAAAATATAAATCCTCTCTCTTTTTCTGGGGCTGAGGTTTAGCTTCTTGGATAATGTACAAAGAAGGATAAGTCTTGATTTTATAACTTGAAAAAATATCTAGAAAGGTCCTTCTTCAACCCTAGCTTTTAGGGTGGTTACAAATAAAACATAAAATATAAAATTAGGTTGACATAAAGTAAAAAGAGAAAGGACAACAAATTCACCTCACCTATTTCATATATGCATTTATGCACTTTGAGTGCCTTGATTCTGTGTTTTGTGTGCAACATCAGCTTATGAACCATTCAGCTCATAACAAAAAAGTGTGCAGCTCTCACAATTGCCTCCAAAGATATGGCGTTTATTAATATGAAATATATTGCGGCAACTGTGGTTTCTATGTTCAGATTGCAGTGCCTGGTTGAATATTCGGCTATGGGAAATCCAAAGCTCATTAACAGCTTGACTACGCGCATGCAGGGTGGTTTTTCCATTCTGCTTTAAAAGAAGAAAGCTGATTGATAGCCCTAGTATCCCCATCATAACTTCGTTCGGTTCAGTCTTTTTCACTTATAAAAATACATTTACAAAATAAAAGAGATCCAAATACCATCAATTATACTTTAAGCTTTTAACTCACATTTATTATTATCCTTGAAAAAATTGTCTTTTTCTGGAAACAGAATTTCAATTAGGTTCTGAAAAAATTAAAACATAAATCCCCTATCTTCTTCTTGAAACAAAATTTCAATTAGGTAAGAACCCACATATTTAATAAAATGCTATATACCCGCCGTGATGTCATTTTTTAATGTGCTGCCAGTCCCCAGATCATTCCCTTTCATTATCCCTTATCTTCTCTTTGAAAATACTATGTCTGTTACCAAGTTCAATGCTGGAACTCGAAAACCCAAATGCTGCATTGCAGCAGGTAGACAAGGACAGGGGCAAGAACGTGAGGCAGCTGACATGGGTGTTGCTCCTTAAGGCTCACCATGCTGCTGGGTGCCTTGCCTGGCTTGCTACAGGATTGTGGACTCTTCTTAGCATGGTGAAGAAGAGGCTAATTTTGGGGCAAGGGGTGGCAATGGAGTCTGAGAAATCCAAAAAGGAGAAATTGTTTAAGCTTCTTAAGGCATTTTTTTTATTTGCACTAGCAGCACTAGTGTTTGAAGTATTTGCGTACTTGAATGGTTGGCATTTCTCTACACCTGATTTATACATGCCAACTTCATTTGGGATTCAAGATTTCTTGCAATGGATATATCTCGCTTGGGTTTCATTCAGATCCAATTACATTGCTCCCCCAATTCAAACTCTGGCAAACATTTGCATCTTTCTCTTTTTTCTTCAGTCTATAGACCGGATCGTTCTCTGCATAGGATGCTCTTGGATAAAGTATAAGAAGATCAAGCCAAAGCCGAAAGATCAATCTTTTGAACTCAAGGATGTTGAACCACAAGGGCACGCCTGTTGTAGTGACAATGGAGAATCCTAACTGGTGCAAATTCCCATGTGCAATGAAAGAGAGGTGTACACGCAATCAATTTCTGTTGTTTGTCAGCTTGATTGGCAAAAGGATCGGCTGTTAATTAAAGTACTAGATGATTCATATGAAGACGATGTTCAAGAACTTATCAGAGCAGAAGTCCTGAAGTGGAACCAGAAAGGCATCAACATTCATTACCGGCATCGGTTGATTAGGACTGGTTATAAATCTGGCAATCTGAAGGCTGCAATGAGTTGTGATTATGTCAAAGACTATGATTTTGTTGCAATTTTTGATGCAGAATTCCAGCCAAACCCCGATTTCCTGAAACTGACTGTTCCACATTTCAAGGATAATCCTGAACTCGGCTTGGTCCAGGCTCGGTGGACTTTTGTAAATAGAGATGAAAATAATTGTTCACTTCTAGTTCTGAGTTTAACATGTTACACAGAGAAAAACTCAATTGGCAGTTGGTGAGGAAGTTGTAGAAGAGTTTTATGATGTCATGGCAGTCTCGGGATCTACAGTTTGGCTGTATCTTGCTGGCATTTGTCTGGTCTCCATATCCAACTGTCCTCTGTAGAGTCACTAGTAGCTTTTACTCACAATGATGGTGTTGGTGAATAACGGAATTGTTGAAGGTTTTCTAAGTTATGTGCAGCAACAGCAGGGCTCTGTTTGCTGAAGGATGCACTGTAGTGATAGCCAAAATCTCTATCCCTAGCAATTATTGACCAGAAGACCTTGGCTTGGTCTTTTGGTCAAGGATCCATACCCTTCTGTAAGAGAGGTTCCAAGTTCTATGATTGCAGCATGTTTTCCTTCCTGAGATCTGGTCAATAAGAGCCTACATTTACCATCGTTGTTTCCTTGTTGGGGATATCCTTTTTTCCTGGAATCTTTTAGCAGAGAGAATGGCACCCAGCCTTGACTTTTCTGAGTGGTGGGAAGCTTCTAGGCTTCACACTAGAAGCTTTTCATGTCCCCAACCAAACCAATTGTACTTTTGGGCTAACCGGGATTCTTATTCAATGTCATACTGTCAAAATTCTTGCCTGGATGGCAATCTATCATGTCCCCTTTTGGAATTTGAAATGTAACTATTTCCACTTGAAAACCA
>LPNX010597625.1:930-11229 GCA_001517045.1 Pseudotsuga menziesii
TGATGGTGGAGTATGATCCTCAAACATATGAAGAAGCATCAGGAGATCCAATATGGCAAACAGCCATGAAGGAGGAGTTCAGCTCACTCCAGAAGAGCAACACATGGGAGCTAGTGGATCTTCCCCCAGGGAGAAAGCTAGTACAGTGTAAGTGGGTCTATAAGACCAAATTTGCTGCTAATGGTTCACCACTAAAATACAAGGCCATATTGGTAGCCAAGGGCTACTCACAGGTTCATGGCATAGATTACAATGATACCTTTTCCCCAGTGGCAAAGATGGATTCCATCAGGCTAGCTCTAGCCATTGCAACCTCAAGGCAATGGGAGGTACATCACATGGATGTAAAATGTGCCTTCCTGAATGGAGATTTCACTGAATAGATATATATTCAGCAGCCTCAAGGTTTTTCTACTAACCCTTCTCTTGTGTGCAGGTTGAGAAAGTCATTGTATGGGCTAAAGCAAGCCCCCAGGGCTTGGTATGCCAAGATCGATAGCTTCTTGCTATCACTGAATTTTGTTCGATGCAAATCGGATCCAAATGTCTATTTGAAGTTAGTTAATGGTTCATTAATGATCATTGTGTTATATGTTTATGACCTCCTCATTACAGGAAGCTCACATGCTGAGATTGCTTCCTTAAAAGGAGCTATGAACCAAGCCTTCTCCATGACAGATTTGGGGCTCTTAAGTCAATTTTTGGGGCTTGAGATTGCTCAAACCAAAGCTGGAATCAAGGTGCACCAGTAAAAATATGCCTTAGACTTGCTGAACAAATTCAAAATGAAGGATTGCAAAGCAAGCAAAACTCCTTTCCTTTCAGGAGTGAAGCTGGAAGAAGTTGATTCTTCACCGATGGTAAACAATACACTGTATAGGAAATTGATTGGATGTTTGTTGTATCTGAAACATACTAGACCTGATATTTGTTATGCAGTAAGTGTGGCTTCTAGATTCATGGATCAGCCTCAAGATATCCATTGGAAAGCAACCAAAAGGATCCTTAACTTTGTTCAGGGAACAAGGACACATAGGATCTTCTATAAAGCAAAATCTGATCTTGATTTGATTGGATTTACTGGTAGTGATTGGGAAGGTGATAGCACAGACAGAAAGTCCAATTCAGGATATGTGTTCATGCTTGTAGAAGGGCCAATTATATGGTCAAGCAAGAAACAGAGTGCCATTGCACTCTCATCTACAGAAGCAGAGTACAGAGGAGTTGTTAATGCAACAACTCAATGTTTATGGTTGCAGGGTTTACTTGGAGAGTGTGGCTTCGAACCATAGTACTCAACTACCATCTACTATGATAACCAGAGTACCATTCGAATCTGCAAGGATCTAGTTTAGAAGCAGAGAACTAGACACATTGAGATCCATATGCACTACATCAGAGAACTTGTGCATGATGGCACCATTCACCTACTCTTCTGCTCATCTTCAGAACAAGTAGCTGATATCTTCACCAAAGAATTTTGTGAGAAGACCTTCAGCAATCTCAAATCACTGCTGGGGATTGTTGATCATGTTATGCAAGCATGAGTGAAGACAAGATTCTACAATTTTGTTTTACAGTCCATGTTTAAGGGAGGATTTTCCCAAGTTGGTTTTGCCTCTTTCCTTGTTTAAATGGACATGCAGTATGTAAAGGGTGACTAAGCCTTGTTGCTAGGCCCTATAATTTTCTGATATATTACTTATAATTCAGGCTTAAGGGGGGGTGTTAGAATAATCAACCCATAGTTTACCCACTTAGACATTAATTCCATTATTTTTGTCTTATTTGCCTAGTTCATGTGTCCCACCTTGTGCAAGTTGTCATTTTCCTATCTATAATGGTCAAACTTGCCTTATTTGACTCATGTAGCACATGGGAGAGCTAAAAGAATCAATTCTGCTTTATTCCTAGCCTCCTAGGTGCCCTTCTGTTTTTTCTGCTTTATTGCCTACTTTTTCAGTGTTTTAAGGCAAAAGGAAAAGCTAGACTAGGTGAGGTTGACTAGGTTTTTGTCCTACACATCCTCCTCTCTTTTCTCCATGCAAAAGCATGTATGAGCTGCCATTCCACCACTCTTTAGCTTGCCTAATATTTTTTTCCAATTCGTGAGCTCTATGACAGATTTGGGATCAGCTTTTTACACCTATGGGGGATTTGCTTATTTTTGGTAAGCCTGCTTTATGCTAGATTCGAATTGCTCCTCATGCATTCGAATCCATGATGTATGTTATTTATTCAAAAACCTATTATTTTACAGGGTTGGCTATTGTACACTGATTTAATACAGTTTAGTGTTCAACTCCAATTTTCAGTCTCTTTGTGAGTGATTTTGCATGATCAATTGTTAATTGTTGTGAGTAAAATTAATCTATCACCTGGTTCAATTTCCACACAAAAAACTACTTTCATTGATGTTTTAAGTGGTTAATAGTGATTATTTTCTTTTATCTTTGATGAATTGAATACTATTATGCATAATTTTACTAATGATGGTTTGTGGAGTGATTTGTCACATACAAGACGCTCATAACTAGTTGTTACAGCCTTAACCAAAAATGCATACCACATAAGAGCACCTTGATTCATGTCTCGATTTGTGGGCATCTGGAAACGAATCTCAAACATCGGAGACATTGGTTTTGTACGTAACATCCTCATTTACTTGACTCATGAGTACATGGCCAAACAAAGCGACGGTTTGGGATATATAGATGGTTCTTCGAGAGGGTATTTTCTAGATTTGGTGTTGCGCCCGGTTCCAAAGTTGCCAGCAGTTACGACCGTGTTTCAGCTGTTACAGATCACAAGTTGGGGGTTTAGCTCTTTATTTCCATGAGATAATTTTATGTATAAATATGTAATCAATCTCATTGTTTTGGGAGGAGCAAGAGAAGGAGGAGAGAAAACAATGTTATGATGCAGGATTTGATCCAGATCTGTTGTAATCATTCATTATGATAATACATGTTGGTAGTTTCTTAATTCTTGAGTTGTAGAATTTCATTGTGGAGATCCAGCTCTGCTCAGTGGAGGAAGGGCCCTCTTCCCTGAGCAGATGTTGGTAGTGTTAATTGTAAGTGTGTTATTTGTAGATTTGTTTATTATTTAGTTCATGCTTTCATTAAGTAGATTTATCATAGTTGTTTTATTATTCAGTTCATGTTTTCATTCATTAGATTTATCATATTTGTTTTATTATTCAGTTCATGTTTTTATTCATTATATTTATCATAGTGTTCTCATGTTAATTCATTTTGATAGATCGCTGGAAAACACAAGACTTCTTTTAGATTTATGCAATTAAATATTGTTTCATAGGAATAGAGTTTGTTTGAAGTGTGTTCAATTTACAATTTTGATTTACGAATAGGTTCGACGTTTGATTTACTTTCAAGAAGGTGTGATCTAGTTTATAAAGAGTTTCGATTGCATACCAATAGATAAGAGTGTCATATAGAAATTGTGCTTGCATATATCTTCCACGATAGCTTTGAAATAAAAGACTTCCCCGGGTTGATAATTTATGTTTAGCACTCTGCATGTTAAGTTTTAATTAACTGACATATAGTGGTCCCAACATTTTGGCGCCGTTGCTGGGGAAGTTATCAATTGTGCAAAAGTACATCTGATATTGTTTTGTAGATGCATTGTTAAAGTAGGGCATGTAGGTTGCATGATTACATTTCAGTTTATTGAATTTATTTTGAGTGTGAATTTTTTGTCTTTACATTCAGTTTTATTTCATCTTCAATCTTTGCAGCATAAATCTTATCTGTCCCCTTAGTGGTGTTGTAAGCACCATCCATTCTACTAACAAGTTGACAGGAACATTCGAAGGAGGAGCCTCAAGATAGAAAATAAAGAATCTAATGAAGAGATGGCAAGTAAGAAAGATGCATAAATTGTTACCTTTGAATTTCCCATTAGAGATTCGAGAGGAGTGGCACCAACGAAAATAATTCCCCCTCATGTTCTACCAAATTTTCATGGTTTGGAAAACAAATACCCTGATGTATTTTTATTTCAATTTGAAGTACTTTTTAGAGGATATGGTTAGTGTGCTAATGATCAAAAGTTTAATGTGTTTCCCCTTACTCTAAAAGGAACAACCCTCCGATGGTTCATGAGCCTCGGTGGGAATTGTATACAAACTTGGGAAGACATAAAACATGTATTCTTGAAAAGATACCAAGATTATTGTGTTAAATTTTCATATGCTTAGCTAAGAAATCAGCATTTCATTTCATTTTCATAACAAAAGCATATAAACAGGATCACTGAAAGATAGACAAGCACAACCATACAAAAGGAACACAAATATTTATCCTGGGAAAACCCTAAAGGGAAAAACCCAGCAAAAGCTTCCTCAATATAGATGCTCCAAAAAGATAAAATATAAAACTAGCAAGGAGATCAAAGCCTGATCCTCCTCCTTCTACAGCTACTTCTCTTCTCCACTAATGTGCTACACAAGTGAGAGTGTGTGTGTCTCAAATGAGGAGCACTACACCTCTATTTATATTCATCCGTTCACTTGAGTTAACTCATTTGACATGTAGGCTCAAGTTAAATCATGTAGGCTCGAGTTACACATGTAGGCTCAAGTAATCACACTGGGGTGCTAATGACCCACCCTTACAATTAGACGGGACTACCTCATGACTCTTATTAGTTCTTTCGATTAGGAGCATCGGGGTACAATGTAATACAAGTGGTTCTCCCAGTAGGACCATCGAGGACCACAAAAAGATACATATAGAATATTCTTCGAAGTTACAATATTTCAACACTCCCCCTTAACGAGAAGGGTATTCTACAGCAACATCAACAACAACAAGAGTAGAGATAGGGGACATCATCAACATCAGTAGGGTAACACATCTATAAATCATTGGAATATTTTCAACATCATGTAGTCTTCATCTTCAATCTTCAATCTTCATCATCAGCAACATCTTCAGTCTTTGATCAGCAACATCTTCAGCATTTTGATCTTTCAATTAGCAACGACATCTTCAGCACTTGGACCTTTCGATCAGCAACATATTCAGCACTTTGACTGTTCGATCAGCAACAACATCTTCAGCATTTTGACCTTACGATCAGCAACATCTTCAGCACTTTGACTTTTCGATCAGCAACAACATCTTCAACATTTTTGACCTTTCGATCAGCAACATCTTCAGCACTTTGACTTTTCGATCAGCAACAACATCTTCAGCACCTTGACCTTTCGATCAGTAGCAACATCTTCAGTACTTTGACCTCTCAATCAACAATATCATCATCAACACTTTTCCCTTTCGATGAGAAACATTATCATCATACTCTAATCTTTCGATCAGAAACATCATCATCATACTCTGATCTTTCGATCAGAAACATCATAATCATAGTGCATCATCATCATACTCTGATATTTATATCAATACATCATCATCATCATACTCTAATCTTTCGATCAGTATGTCATCATCATCATACTATGATCTTTCGATCAGTACGTCATCATCATCATACTCTGATCTTTCGATCAGTACGACATCATCATCATCAGCAAAAACATGCAATCCACAACTCGAAGACAAAAATTCTTTGGATCCTTTTTGGACTTAAAGTCCAGGGATGATACAATCCCACCACGATCTCGAAAACCAAAGTTACCGAATTGATTACGGGAGAATCAGTCCCTATCATTTTAGGACTAAGTCCAAGGACGATGCAATCCTACCACATTATTGAGGACCGAAGCCACTAGATTGATTACAGGAGAATCAGTCCCTATCACTTTAGGAATATGTCCAAGGATGATGCAATCCTACCACATTCTCAAGGACCGAAGCCACCGCATTGATTACGGGAGAATCAGTCCCTATCACTTTAGGACTATGTCCAAGGATGATGCAATCCTACCACATTCTTGAGGATTAAAGCCACCGGATTGATTATAGGAGAATTAGTCCCTATCACTTTAGGACTATGTCCAAGGATGATGCAATCCTACCACATTCTCAAGGACCGAAGTCTCCGGATCACTTTAGGAAAAATTCCCAGGGATGATACAATCCCACTGCAACATCACTACTCCCCCTTTTGAGGAAGGTCTTTCCGAACAACACCAATCTTGTCTCGAAAGTGTTTGAACTCTACTCGAGGAAGAGGCTTCGTCAATACATCATCATCCAAACCATGATCATCTACATCTTCAGTATGTGAATACTGTACTATCATCATCTGTATCTACAGTATGTCAATACTGAAAGCATCATCATCTATATCTTCAGTATAGAAATACTGAAAGCATCATCATCTCTATATTCAGTATATAAATACAGAATCACCATCATCTGTATCTACAGTATGTAAATACTGAAGTATAATCTATATCTTCAGTATGGGAATACTGAAATCATCATCATCTATATCTTCAGTATGGGAATACTGAAATCATCATCATCTATATCTTTAGTATGGGAATACTGAAACATAATCATCTCTATATTCAGTATAGAAATATTGAATCACCATCAATTGCATCTACAATATCATCATCTGCATCTTATCTTATATGTATAAATACCGGATTTCTACGTGTTACATCGGAACACAGGGTTCTTTGTCATCACAACTATGGTTATCACATAGAATCATTGTAGTGTCCATCATCAGGTAAAAGAGACATGATATCAGCTTCTGAATCCATATGGCTTCACAACTTAGTTGAGCAATCTACTATGTATTCTGCTTCAACCGTGCTAAGAGAAACACTTGACTGTTTTCTGCTAAACCATGAACTCATAGCAGACCTAAAACAAAAGCATATGCCTGATGTGCTTTTCCTGTTTGAGATACTTCCAGCCCAATTTGCATCTGTGTAGTCATATAATCTATACTCATGGATATCACCATAGTATAGACCAAAGTCTATAGTCCCTTTCAGATATCTCATCACATGTTTTGCAGCTACTAGGTGAACCCATCTTGGTTGAACAAGATATTGACTTAAGGTTTTCACATCAAAACAAATGTCTGGTCTGGTATTTGTTAAGTACATCAATGACCCAATGATCTATCTGTAGTGAGTCACATCCACTAACTCTAATGAGTCATCAGTTAACAGCTTCAGGTTGGAGTCCATGGGTGTGGCCATGACTTTGCATTCCAACATATTTAATCTCTTCAATATCTCTACCACATACTTTCCCTGGTTGAGAGAGATTCCTTCTGAACTTTGCCATACTTCCAGACCTAGGAAATAATGCATTAACCCAAGGTCTTTCATCTCAAATTCTTCTGCTAGTTTCTTCTTGCTTTCCATGATCTGTTTCTCATTTCCTGTCAAGAATAAGTCATCCACATATAGTAATAGAATGATAGGTACATATTTTACAACCTTGTAGGAAAGGTTGGGATCAAATTTACCCTTGGCAAAGCCCATACTCATCAGGAAACTATCTATTCTTCCATACCAAGCTCTGGGAGCTTGCTTTAGGCCATATAGGGCCTTCTTCAACTTGCATACTTGATTCCATCTGTCTTCAACTTCAAATCCCCGTGACTATTTGATGTAAAACTATTCCTCAATCATACCATTAAGGAAGGCTTGTCTTTACTTCATCATGGAAGAAACTACCATGATAGTTTTGAAGGAAGTGTACCTTGCTTCCTGGAGTAAGTGTCTCTTCAGAATTAATTCCCTCTTTCTGATAGAAACCTCTAGCTACAACTCTTACCTTGCTTCTATCAGCAACATATCTTATCTTGCAAATCCATTTGGAAGATACCACATTCTTGCTTTCTGGTTTGAGTACTATATCCCAAACATCATTTTAGTATCATAACATCTTCTATGAGTTTGTCTTCTCAGGTCATCAACATATCCTAGTCTTCTGCATTCAACCTTGAAGGTTGGAACCCACTTTATTCTTGGTAAATTCTTGATCCATCACAAAGCTATCCATCATGTCGTACCATGTCAAACTAAGATATCTTCTGTAGTCACTCCCCCTAAAGTGGAGTAATATCTTCCTTCTTCATTCTGTACAGGTGGTTCTATGCTTGATATATATTGGTCAATAGAGTATGTCATGTCATAGTCTATTATTTCTGAGGCAAATCACGAACCTTTCTTTGTACACTTGTTCTTGTAGATCCATATGGAAGATACTACATACTTCCCTTTATGTCTCGAAATCATATCATATACATCATTCCCCATGATCAAATGTTATTCTTTGATAATAGCTTCTTTCATAGCATTCTTTTCTTCATCTTGAGTTATCTCTCATACCCATGGTGTTCTTCATCCTTCGAGGTGGATCTCCCGCTCTCTGAAGCTCTTTCTTCTGTCATGGTGTCTCTGACCTTGGGAGCTTTAGATTCATGTTTATTGAATTGTCATCACTTGTTGTTCAGAAAATGTCTCATCCTTCTTTTCTTGTAGGAGGTTGTACAGGACCTTTCCTACAATTCAAATGCACCAGTTGCATGGTTAGAACAATTTCATAAAACATGTGCATAACGGCAAATTATTATGCATCATGCAACTGTTTAGGCAATACAACATTCATTCATATCTCACAGAAAATTTCTAGATTACTTACCCATCACATGCATATTAGTAGTATACAGTCATTAATGCAAAAAAATCTATCATGCATAACACATCAACTGAATTTAATCAAATGTTAAAGAAAACAATATCATGAAATGACAATTGAATACTTATCTTTTATTTTTTTCATGGGTAGACTCCATCTTTATCACTCTTCTTTTCTACATTCATGAAAACATCATTTCTTATCCAAATGATAATATGAATAAGAGGTTCTTCAAGAGTTGAGTTCTTCATATTCCTCATCGCTTGAGGGATCTTCTTTGAATGGTGAGAGCTTGATCTTCAATTGCTCCCATCTTCTTCTTAGGAGTCGAGCTTCTTCTTATTCTTCTCGAAGTCTATTGAAAGTAATCACTTCCTTCTGGAACACATTCCTCACATGAATGAATCCCATGAACCTAGGAGGCCATTCAAGGTGGCCATCACTGCTTCTGCATTCTTCACTTACCGCTTCAAGTTGTTCTTTGATTTGAGAGACCCTTGTAAAGTATGACTGCATGGTCTCTGCATTTTGGATCTTCACTTCCTTCAACTATTTTCTCAAAGTCATATTCTGATTTATGTTCTTCCATTGAAATATCTTGGCCAGGGAATCAAACATCTTCGGTGTCTTTGGGGAGACACTTGTAATACAAGTTGATTCATGATTGAATCGTCAATGATCTTCTTGGCCTTGACCAAGTTCTTCTTGAGTAAGGCTTTGAGCCTCATCTCCCTCTGGAACTAGAACCTCTCTACTCATGTAGGTGTCCAATTCATTTCTTTAGGGAGATCATATACTTCCATACTTGGAATTTGTCAACTTCAGAAAGCTTATCATCAAGCTGATGTGATAGATCACTTTGAAATGAGAACCTCAAATGGAAATAACAAAAGATTAGATCTTACCGTTTTGAGGTGTCCGTCCTGGTTCCGGAGCTAGTTGATCTAGGGATTGTTACAGAAAATATAATTTTCAAAACTTGCAATATTTCAGATATGATTGGAAATAAATATATATCTCTTCAAATGGATCTTTCCAATGTACTCCTTTTCTGAAAACAGTGGAGGGAAGCTCCCAGAACAGGAAGCCCTAATTTTCCAATTTCTTCTACAGAAATTCCTGTTACTGTTTCTATGATATCTCTGAAATTAATATTCCTATATGTATGAAATTTTTTAATGAGGTAACCTCACATGTCCCTGATCCAACACCGCATGTTTCATCAGAATTGGTTTGACCATTTGGGATTTATGATCCTTTTCCCAAGGTGACTTGTTACAGGACTTTTCAGAATAGTGAAGTTGTATGGATTGCCACGTGTCACTGGTTGATCTTCTGAGTCTGATATTTAGAACAACGAAATTATAGTCCATGGCCTTTTTGGAACATCTTCAGGAATTCCATTTGGACCTTTGCCTCCCAATATATTGCAATTCTCCCCAGGTATCTTGTTTAGGAATGAATTCTGGAAGAGGCTAGAACCCTAACTTGGAGGGGTCATATCTCCCCAAATGTAGCGAATATAAAGTTGAATTTTGGACAAAGGGTTATTACGGATGTTTTCTTCAGCCCCTGTAAGTTTTAGCTCCTGAGCCTTCGCCAATATCAGAATATAGCGAATGTACCAAAACGTAGCAGTTTTAGTATTTAGGGTTTTTCTAGCTCGGGGTCAAACTAGGGTTTGACTTTCCCAGAG
>LPNX010597625.1:11276-77192 GCA_001517045.1 Pseudotsuga menziesii
CTGAACTTCAGTTTTGATGAGTAGAAAAATCCTATGCTGGGATTAATCAAAAATTTCTCTTCTATATAAATCCCTAATTTCTGCATCGAAAACTAAAAATGCTCGAAATCGAATTCCGCTTCGACAGAAAGATGTGCCCTTCAATGGAGAGTCAGCCTAGCATACTTTTGCTGATGGATTGTGAAGAGAGACCAAAAAAGTAAGAAGCCCTAGATTCTATAGCTGCATAATGTCTTCTTCTCAGGTTAGCTCTGATACCATGTTAAATTTTCATATTCTTAGCTAAGACATCAGTATTTCATTTCATTTTCATAACAAAAGCATATAAACCGGATCACTGAAAGATAGACAAGAACAACCATACAAAAGGAACACAAAGATTTATCCTGGGAAAAGCCTAAAGGGAAAAACCCAGCAAAATATTCCTCAATATAGATGTCCCAAAAAGATAAAAGATAAAACTGGCAAGGAGATCAAAGCCTGATCCTCCTCCTTCTCCAGCTACTTCTCTTCTCCACTAATGCGCTACACAAGTGAGAGTGTGTGTGTCTCAAATGAGGAGCACTACACCTCTATTTATATTCATCCATTCACTTAAGTTAACTCATTTGACATGTAGGCTCAATTTAAATCATGTAGGCTCGAGTTACACATGTAGGCTCAAGTAACCACACTGGGGTGTTGATGACCCACCTTTACAATTAGAGGGGACTACCTCGTGACTCTTATTAGTTCTTTTGATTAGGAGCATCGGGGTACAATGTAATACAAGTGGTTCTCTTGGTAGGACCATCGGGGACCACAAAAAGATACATATAGAATATTCTTCGAAGTTACAATATTTCAACATATTGCAGGGTCAATGAAGACATCTTCGAATTGACACAAGGAGAGGAAGACAGTCTAGAGGAATAAATAGAACGCTTTGAATATAACCTCTAAAGATCCAAACAGAGGAAATTGGGGAAGGATACCTTAAAAACACTTCTACTCAAGGAAATTCAAGCTGAATATTTAGAAGTATTAAATCTAATGGGAACAGGTAATGTATTTTAGTTAGCATATGATGATATTTATGAGTTATGTAGAAGGTATTCAAGAGGAAAATTCAAGACTGGTAATAATTCTAAGGAATTTTTATCTTTATTTTTGAAATCTGCTGCAAAAACAAGAGTTTTATGAGCTGAAATCAGTAATTTATTTGAAATTCCTAAAGCTGATTCACAATTGGGTGTTTTGCAAGATAAGGAAAAGTAGGAGGAAATAAGAGAAGCAATGGATTTCCCTTTGGATAGTTTTGAAAGTTGTGGTATATGTGACTGGAATCATTCCACAGTTCATTATCCCTCCTTAACAAAGATGAAAAAAACATATCATAGAGATATGGGAGTTTGTTGTAAAGGTTCATAGATCACATAAGGTTACGAATAATACATACTAAAACATACATAAATAAAGAACAGAGACAAGAGACACGAACATATAGGATTAAATAGACTATATTATTACAATGAATCCATACAATGCAAAGAACTGAACTGAGTTCTCGTCTGGCTCAACAGCCTAATATATATGATTTACAGACGATTACAAAATAACTACCTGTCGGTTCGGTGAACCGACGTGACTTTAGATGGCCGACCTAATCTCTTAGTTTAGTCGGCCGATCGACTAAGTCGGTCCTCATTCAAGTCAACTTATCGACTTTCTCCTTCTACATCTCCCCCACAAACAAAACGTTTCTTCGCCCCGAAGAAACAGGGAGGTGCCCAAAATTTATTTGTGTTGGTTCTTCAAAAATTTATTGTGGCGGACTGTGAAGACAGATGGTTGGTCATTTCTATATACAGACCTCAACAATAGCTGGAGATGTGATGGCGAGGTGATGTTAGGAGTTTTTCCAACCCTACAAAGCTTTTTGGATATCAATGGTCAGTGTGGTTAAGCCTGACAAGATTGACATCTTCTCTGCGATAGAGACTTCGGCTATCTTCTCCATGTTGGGGCCTATTAACTTGTCCTGCACATCTGCAGTCTAGATCAGTCGTTTCATCTGCAGGTAGATGATGTCAACTTTTTCTAAGTTGGGGAGAGCTTGTTGCACCCACTAATGTGCTTCCCTTTCCAGTTTCTACAGTTTGGTGGTTTCTAGCATTATCTGTTCTACTATCATCGGTCTAAGTGCTACCTCCATGGTCTTCCTTCTCTCCAAATCCTAAATCCCTTGCCGAGTCTGTCGTGTCTGTTGATAAACTTTCCCGTAGTGAGTAGGCTAGTCTTGTAGGACTTCTTCAGTTACGACAGACTCCTCCATATGGTCATGTAATACTTTGTATGATTCTGAGAATGCAGTGTGCTATGGCAGTAGGAGTCTGGAAGTTTCCTCTTTTTGTTCCTCCTTGGTTTCCTAGAGGTGCGCCTAGATGGTCGACACCATGCTCTCAAATAGCTGGTATGCTCTTTCAAGTGGTCTATCGGTGTCGACTTCTATGGGGCCTGGTATGACGGACTGAGCTAAAGTCCTACATTTGTCGAGAAAATCAACCTATTATGTATTTTTGTCTATGAGTTCTTTGGTTTTTTGCTCAGTCCTTGTCTTTGCTTCTTTGGCTAGAGTTTTAAGGAGTTGGCCCACCTCTGTGTCGGTCAAAGAGCTTGCATCCTTCAAGCTAATCCAAAGTCTGGGAGTCTTTCCATGATGCTCCTTCTATTTAGTGTGCTTTCCAACTTCTATCTCTTGTGTACCTGCAACAGTTGAACTAGGAACCTGGGTTTGTGGGTTAGAGGCTGATGGTTGGTCTAATTGGGGAGGTGGAATGGTAGCTACCTCTAGTTGTGTCAATGTACTTGGTTGTGGTGGGCCTGTCTCTGACTCAGGGGGTGGTGGTGGTGGTGGGGATGGTGGTGGCAGTGGTGATGGGGTGGGGGAATGGTCATGGGTGATTGGTTTGGGGGAAGTATGGTGTGGACTTACGCCGGAAAATATGTCTGCTCCCAGTGGGGTAGTGGTTGGTAGGTCGGCTTGGGGTACGAGTTCAGTCGGTTCAATGGTAGAGGTCACTTGTCCAATCACATCGCCTTCTTGGTCAGATTGTTATGTGAAGGTCAACTTGATGTGTGCAAATACTTAGGGTTGTCTTCTGCTACTTGTATAGAGAGGAGCATGGGTGGAAATTTTCTAGGCCGACTGAAACAGCGCAGGTAATGTCTTGAAGAAATCCTGTAAGTCGATGTCTTTGTCAAATTTGGCTTTTACCGTCTCCGGCATTGTGCTTTTGTATAAGTCAAGGGGGTTGATCGAATATTGTTCCAGTACTTTCTCCTCGATTATTTTTGTCGGTGATGGAGGTGGAGGTGTTGACACAAGATCGACGACGTTTTCAGGTGTCATCATAGTTTTTTCTTTCTTTGGTCGACCTACTGGGGCTCCTACTTCGACAAAATGCTGAAACTGGGTTTCGACTGACACTTTATTTGCAGCGGCATCCTTTATAATGTCGAGGGCCATAGCTACCAGTTCGTCTTCATCCTCTGATGATTCAACAATGATAAGTTTGCGCTTACCTTTTCCTTGTTGTTGTTCTTTCCCTTTTATATTCTTTGGGGCTGCTGCTACTTCATTGGCGAGTTTTTGAATGATGCCTTTTGACACAGCATACTCAGGGTTGTCTAGTTCAACTTCAGCCGTCGGTGCTTGAGTTAGGATGTCGCTTGCGGGAGCCGGAGGAGTTTTTTGTTGCTATGGTTGTGGCTTTGGTTTTGTCAGCTGTGGGTTTGCTTTCTTTGCGGTCGGAGGTTTGATAGTTATTTGTAGTCGACCAGTGGGCTCGACCGGTGTGTCCTCCGACACAAATGTACTAATGTAGAGGTTGAGCTCATAGTCTTCCTCCTTTTATTGGTCGGTGAGTGGCTCCTTGATCGAGAAGTCGATCTGTTTCACCACTGCCGGTACTGGTATCTTCGTCTTAGCCTATCGAGACAGTTCTCGGACGATTTGGTCAACAAATGGGTAGTAGTCGAGGGCTTTGGCATTGGAGGCCTCGCCCTGCATATACCACACTGAGGTATGGTCGAGCTCCAGCTGGATGTGGGAGTTCCCTGGTAGATTTCGTCGGATGTTCTAAGGCACCCTCCATCTAGTTGTCTGAAATTTTAGTTGTTGGAACCAGTTCTCCAGGAATACTTTCCCACGCTCCAGTTCGTGCAGGGTTCCTTTCTGGGAGAAGGGTTTAAACCTCCACATGTCGAACCTTGATGGTTCTTGAAAGACTGGGCTCCCTTCTGGGCAGATGTGGTACATAACGATCCATAAGATGAGGGAGGGGAACTTTATGATTCTCCCCGTCTCTTGGCATCACTCACAGATGGTTTTTATCATGTCGACAACATAATGCCCCCATCTGTAGATTCGTCCATCGGTGGCAATAGTGT
Source organism: Pseudotsuga menziesii (assembly GCA_001517045.1). Classification (NCBI taxonomy): domain Eukaryota; kingdom Viridiplantae; phylum Streptophyta; class Pinopsida; order Pinales; family Pinaceae; genus Pseudotsuga; species Pseudotsuga menziesii. The sequence continues at coordinate 15,708 of LPNX010597625.1, forward strand.
CGACGGCTTCTGGCATTTCTAACTTGAGGTCATTGCTTCGACCTACTAATGTGAGTGTGATTGTGATGATTTTGGCCACAATATGTGGTGTTCAAGTTGTGATTTGGCCAATCATCAACCCTTTCGAGTTTTTTCCAGAAGGTGATCCCGTAAGCTCTTTGACTAGTCCTTCTTTGATTTCGACTGGTACAGGGTCTCCTTTGTTATATAGGCCAGTCAGTTTGGAGATGACATCCCCAGAAATGTCGATCGAGTCATCAAAGTAGAACTGACCATTGTGATATCGACTGATAATAAATTTCACAGCAGCTTCCTTTGTACCCCCAAAGCTGGCCATCAATGGTGCATTGGCATATCTAAAGAGGGTGCTGCATCTGAACTTTTCTGCTACTTGAGTCATCTTTTTCTCGACAAAGGACCACTCTTGGATCTCGGCCCATAGTTTCTGGCATGGGCCTTCCTGTACTTTGGAATTTTTTATGCTTTTCAGCCTGTGGACCAAGGGTGTATCCGCAGCCTGTAACTCTTTTTCCTTGGTCGATGCTCTAGTCTATTTGGGGGCCATTGTGTTGGTTTGGTCGGTGTTACTACAGGGTTCTTAGCTTTTGGTCAACTAAGTGTTCTAGTGTTATATGTGTAAAGTTTGTGGTGAATGAACCTTCGACGGTCTAGTATTTATAGGTGATGGTGTGGTTGTGTGCAGTAATAGATGTATTAATGGCGGAATTGACGTTCCAGCTGTAATACGCGAGTGTGAACTAATGGTGATTTTATTTTGGTGCTCGAGGTCATGAATGCATGATGGGACTATCGAGGTCGTCGGCTGGTGTCGGTGCTGAGAATGGTCGACCGAAATGGTAGGTGAAAATGGTTGAGGGTCATGATGTTGGTTGTAGAACTGGTGATTTCCTGTCATGTTTTTTTCATGTCTGGGGTATTATTTTGTTTTTGGAATTTTTAGCTTTTTATGGATTTTGGTTGCCGGGTATGGTCGTTATATGATTTTTTTTTTTAAGATGTTATCTTCTATAACGTTTCAGTCGGGCTCCATTAACGAGCTTGCGAAATACTAGGCCCTGTAACGTATTTAGTCTGACTGATCCATTGGGATGTATCTCTTCGACAACATAAGGTCCCATCCATTCTATGTGGATCTTCTTAGGTTTTCCTTTGACTCGACTATTATAAAGTAAGGCAAGGTCACCGACCGACAGGTTTTTGTTTTTGATGTTGTATTCGTTCCATGCTTTCTGTTGTTTCTTCTGTATTTCTTGGTGTTGTATAGCCATGATTCAGTGTTCTTCTAGCTTGCTGAGTTGAAATAGTTGGTCCTTTCTTGCATGTTCGACATCAACATGTAGTAGTTGTGCAATAATAGGTGTCTGCTATCGGAAATGTAGTGGGACTACTGCTTCTTGTCCATATACTAGTCGAAATGAGGTTTGGTCGGTCGACCATTTATAGGATGTTCTATATGCTCATAAGACTGTAGGTATTTTCTCATCCCAGTCGTCCTTGTCAGCATTACATATTTTAGTTAACCCTTTTTTTAATGTTTTATTGAATGATTCAATTGCGCCATTCGACTGAGGGTGATATGCTGTACTCCGTCGGTGGTCGATTTGGAATTGGTCGGTCAGGGTTTTGATAGTTTTGTTAATAAAATGTATCCCTTGGTCGCTAATCAAGGTTAGGGGGCATATGAATCTAGTGATGATATTTTCGTAGATGAATTTAGCAGCTATCTTGCTAGAACATGTATTGACAAGTGCATCTTTTTCCCACTTAGTAACGTATTCTACTGCAGTAATAATATACCTTACACCTGATATTTTTGCTGGGATAGGAAATGGTCCTATGAAGTCTATGGCCCAGATTTCAAATGTGAGACTGGGGTTTACTGATATCAAGGGGATTTCTGTACTAGGCAGGGGTCGACCAAGTCATTGACATCTGTCACATTGACTAACAAAATTTTTGCAATCTCTATGGAGTGTCAGCCACCATAATCCTGACTGTTGGATTTTCTTTGTAGTTGTGTCTGCTTGGAAATATCCTCCTGCAGGTCCATAGTGTGCTTCATGCATGATTTGGTCTCGTTCATGTTCAAGTACACACCTTCTAAGGATGTTGTCTAGTCCCATTTTGTATAAAAATCCATTAATGAGACTGTATGGTGTAGCCTTCATAGCTAAGATTTGTTTTTTCTTGGTATTCATATCTTCTGGTGCTTGTCCGTTTTCTAAGAACTGAGCTATTTCCTCTAGTTCTGTTGGCACTGCTTCTATGCGAAATAAATGTGCATCAAGTAAGTTGTCGTCGACTCCTGTCGGTTCCTCTCCTGTGTCTATTCGGGATAGATGGTCGGGCCTGACATTTAGTTTTCCTGGTCGGACAATGACTTTGAACTCAAATTCTTGGAAAAGGAGTAGCCATTGACAAATTATGCCATTATGGAGTGGTTTATTGACAAGATACTTCAGGGCTTGATGGTCGGTATAGAATATGAAGGGGTTGGCTAAAAGGTAATGTCGATACTTTTGGAGGGAAAAGACCATACCTAAGGCTTCTCTTTCTGTGGTCGAGTAGTTTCTTTCAGTCTTATTTAATTTTTGACTACTGTAAACTATAGGGTAATCCATCCCATCATCTCTTGGTTGAGTTAGGATTGCTCCTATTGCTATTCCTGATGCATTGATATGGACATAGAATTTGATTGACCCGTTTGGAAACTTTAATATGGGGGCTTCGAATAATTTTCTTTTCAATTTTTCGAAAGAGATGTGGCATTTGTCTGTCCACTTAAACTCTTGATCTTCATTTAGTAGTTCTTCAAGAGGATAGGTCATATCTGAATAGTGTCTTATGAATTTTCTGTAATAGCCTATATGGCCAAGTAACACCCTGACTTGTTTGGGGTTTACTAGTGGTTTTAGGTCAAGGATAATTTTAATCTTTGCAAATTTGACTTTGATACCTTCCTTACAGACAATGTGCCCTAATAGTATTTCTATGGGGGTCATAAATATACATTTCTTGATGTTTAGGGAGAGTTGAATCTGTCTACATCTCTCTAGCATAAGTCTGAGCCATTTGGGATGATCTTTTAAGGTGGAGTATATTGTCCAGTCATCAAAGTATACTCCCATGGTTTTATAGATGTATTCTTGGAATGTTTTGACAACAATTCGAGAAAACACTGTAGGTGCATTCTTTATTCCAAAAGGCATAACTTTGTAAGAAAAGGAACCAAATTCACACACAAATGTTGTCTCCTTCTGGTCTTCTTTAGCTATTAGTACTTGGTTATAGCCTAAGAATCCATCTGTAAATTAGTAGCATTCATGTCCTGTGACTTCATTCAATATTTCATCCGCATAAGGGGTGGGAAATGGGTCTGTCAGTGTTACTTTGTTTAGTTCCCTAAAATCGACACAAATTATTAGCCTGGTCGGGTCATGTTTCTTGGGTTGTACAACCATTGGACTTGCCCATTCTGATTGATCGATAGGGTAGATAATGCCTACTGCTAACATGTTATCAATTTCCTTTTTGACTATCTCCTTGTATTTGTGATCTAGTTTATAAGGTCTTTTCTTGACAGGTCAAACATCAGGTTTAGTATCAATTTTCAATTCTCCCATCTCTTGGAATAAGCCTTTTAGGTCTTTATAATCCCCAGAAAAGACATCTTGGAACTGTTTTAGTAAGTTCACGATCTCTGTGGTCTGTTGTTCGTTCCCGTAGTCACCAATTCTTGCTAGTTTTGGTTGATCATCGTTTGAGATGTCGAATTCTTTAGTTTTTACTTTGGCATCTAGCCACTCTGGTGCTTTGTCTTCATTGATCGGTCGACTTTCTTTTTTGAACTGTGAGAATGTGGCAGGGAAATCAGCTGCAGTCATTCTATCAGTGTCTTGTTTGTCGGTTGTTGCAATTTTCAGGATTGAGTGGATAGGTTTTGTTGTTTTGACATGGTTGGATTTAACCCTGTTTGTATATTGTTACATTTCTCTGTCTGTCGATGGTCTTGTAAGGGTTGGTTTTCGGTTGGTTGGATAAATTGTTTAATTTGTTTTGCTGTCTCAACCATATTTTCATTTTGAGGGATGAAGTTAAAGTCTTTAATAAAAATTTCTTGGAGTTCGTGCCATAAGAATGTTTCACCTCTAGCTTCTTCCATCTTATACCATTTGTTTGGTAATTCGGCTAGGGTTGAGGGGAATAAGTGTGGCCAAGCTCACTCATCCTTGTATCCCAGTCTTCTTCACTCCTTTTCACAGGTTTTGATATGTTCCTCTGGGTTTTTTCCTTGAGTGAATATAGGTATGGAAGCTTGTTGGGTTAACTTCTTTCCTCCAAACCTTTCGACAAAGTAAGTCGATGTAGTTGTCCAGGTCTGTAGTCTGGTCTGGTGGGTATCCCACCATCTAGCTGCTTGACCTATAAAAGTTTCAACTAGGCTCTGAAGTTGGCCATGTTCACCAATATTTTTAGATACTTGTTCGACGTGCATGACTGGTGATTCCCTCTCCTTATACCTTGGTAGTTGTGTAGTATTTAGGCTGGTTGGTTGTAAGGTAGGGTGCTCCCTTATTTTCTTTTTGAAGACTTTTGGGATAATTGATACTATGAAGCACTGTTGGGTGGGTTTTTTCTGTACCTTTTGTATAGTCCATCACCCTCTTGCTTGTGTTTCATAATTTTCGATCTCCCAGTCGTACAATTCAACATATGAGTTATAACCAACTGAGTCTTGGTTACCTAAGTTAAGTTCTCCATGGATGTTTAGTTCTGTGTAGTCTGTATCGTTGTGGATTTGGTAAAGTTGTCTGATATCAACTTCTTCATCAATAGGTTCAGTCCAAGGCTCCCCTTGGGATGGATGAATGGGTATAATGACCTTTTAATTTGATTCGTTCCTTGTCCAAAGATATGGATGCTTTCATCTTCCAACCCCAAGGTCGACTGACTAGCACTGGGAATGAGCTGGATCCTTCTTTTGGGTCAATAATTTCAAAATCAACCTTGGTCGAGATTCCTTTGATGGTTGTGTCGACGTTTTTCCAGACCCCAATGGGTTCAATTAGGCCTTGGTCGGCAAGTTTCAGGTAAATGCATGACTCATAGAGTCGAGGTTTTCCCATATGTTCCCAAGTATCCCAAGTCATGATATTTACTTGTGAACCGAAGTCGAGCACTACTTGTTAGATGTGGTAACCTTCGATTTCTAGGTCGACCAGTGGGTCGGCATCACTTTTGTCTTTTTGATTCAAGCTGCAGATGTTTTTGGTTTGTTTTCGGGGTTGGTACCTTTTATTCCATGCAATATGTCAATGAACTAAGATAGTGATTTGTCTATTTGAACAAGTTGGATTAGTTGATTTATTGTGTTGTGTCGATTGTTAACGATGTCTTCTTGTCGTGCAATGTTTTGAAATATGTGAGTTGCTTCTTTGTATGTTTGTTTTTCCTTCATTGGGTCAGGATAAAAATTTGTGTCTTTAATATTACTAATTCTGGGGTTATGAAGTCCTGTTTTTGTTTCTTGTTGAGTTACCATATGTAAATTTTTGGTGGTTATTACATCATTCTTTTTCACACAAGACAAGACATTAACATTTTTCTTGGTATTAATTTTTTCTAACATAGTAGGGCAATCCTCTAACGAGTGATCTCCTACCCTGCAGTGGGTATAGAATTTGAGATCAATCCTATCCTTGTATGGACAGTCTGCATACTGGTGACCTTCTTTGTAACATGTGAAGCACTGGGTGGCTCAACGCGGTCGTGTGTCGCGATTCCTAGGGAATCGACCTCTTCCTCCATATCCTTGGTATCGATTGTCATACCGATGCTCATATCGTCGACCATTGTATCTTTGTCTGTTCTGATCGTTTTCTATATTGTTTTGCTCGTTATGTTGCACCACTACATTCGCTTGGTAGACTGCCTGATATCTCTTTCGGTTCTTCAGGTTTAACTGGAAGTTGGATGTGTTATGAATTTTGGTTTCGCATATGGCACACTAGGAAACCTTTCCATTCTTCATGTTAAACGAACAGTCTTTTGTAGAGTGATATCCGTGTTCCTAGAAAATGTCACAAAAGGACTTGGTCTGTACAAATCGAACGTCTTGTTGGCTATATTCTTGTCGATGGTTATCTTTCGAATGACCGGCCATCGAGCATTTGGTACACCAGATCTCCTGATTCTTGAGGCTTATTTCCTTCAAAGACTTCTATACGTTCTCGAGCTTTTCCTCCAATCTATGGTCCGTGGGGTAAGCAGGTATGTCTTCGTCCATCTCCACCTAAAGAGCTTTTGTTAGCGCATCTTCGTAAGTTTTGAACATCTCTAGACTGATGTGTCAGCATACTTTCTATGATAGTCCTGCAAGAAACCATTGGATTAGTAACTATTCATCAATAACGTAATCTAGTTGGCTTAGTAGGTCTTTCAAATGTTTATCGTAGTCGCGGATGGTCTCCCCTATCTTTTGTGATGTGGTTTTAAGCTTCTTTGTGGCCAGGTGCTTAGCATCTTGAGTTTTAAAAAATGACAAAAATTGTGCCTTAATCTCGGCTTTTGTCACTCTGGGTTGTCTTTTCGAAAAGGCCATGTACCATGTCAATGCCCTTTTCCTTAAGGCCCCTGCGAACTGTGCCATTTGTCGATCTTCATATGTAGCCTAGTTGGCTTCCCAGGTCGACTTGCAGACAAACCAATGTCGTCTGGGGTCTTCATCTCCCTCATAAAGAGGAATGTGAGCCAATCCGTTACCCATGTCTGAATCACTGTCACTGCTCTCAGAAGGTGGCGGGGGTGGAGGTGGGGGTGGTGATGAGGGTGGTGGGGTTATTGGTGTATTCGTGCCTGCGGAATTTTGGTCGACGGAACTTCCATTTTCGTCAGTTGTCGAGTCTTCATTGAATTGCAGTCGGTTGATGTTGACTTCTGCTATCGATGGTCCACTACAACTATTTGTTCGCAGTTTGGATTGTTCGATTTCTTCTAAAGTTGTATTTCGCGGAGGGGGGGGGGGATACTTCGGAGGGAGGTTGCCGCTTGAAATGTCACCCAGTTCCCTTCCACTAGTCGATGTATAATAAGGTGTCGTCCAGGGTATGTTTCATCACCTAGTCGGCTCCATATAGTGAAGTCACCAGCTCATATTCAGAGGTCTTCTTCAACAATAGTTTGTATTTGAGTACGCAGATTCAATGGGGAAAGGGTTGTTCCTTCATTGGGAGCTCTTAGTTGGAGAGCTTTTGGCTGCTCTATCTACAATTATTCCTTCTTAGGGGATGTCTCTTGTTCTTCGCCCTCTTTATGTTGGTCATGACCTGACTCTGGCGGATTCTCTTCCTTATCGTTCTCCTTAGGGTTTTGTCCTCTGTGCAGCTCTAAGGCCCTTTCTTGTCTTGCTTCCCTTCTCTGGTGTCTCTCTTCCCTTTCTAGTTTCTGGATGTCCGACATACTTTCGTACGATACTATTCTCTTGAGGTCCCTTTTGGTCGACTTCTCATTACTGGTGACTGTTATATGGTTTGTGTCGACTAGGATCCACTATACTCTATCTTCAACACATGACCAGCTACCCCCCCATAGCCTACCCGACGCTTTTAGAAAGCTTGGATAGTTCGATTTATTTTCTTAGGAATTATTCCCACTCCCTTTCTGCAATGAATTACTCCCACTTCCTCTACTTCTCCTCCTAGTTAGTGTTTGATGGCTGTTCGTAAAGTGGTTGACGAGGTTCAACAATGTGTCCTGCTCCTTTCTCGATCAAGAATTTGAACAGCAAGGTCGGTAGGGAACACAAAAATTGTTTGGTGAAATATGTGTAAAATTTCTCTTTGATGGTTTCCACTGAAGTTCTGTCTTCGACTGCTTGCTCCCCACAGAATTCGTCGGAGATTTTTTCAAACCACTCCGAAAAATTTGTTCCACCTCCTCGAATCTATTTCTCTAGCAACTGTTGTTCTTTAGTTGCGTCTGGATTTCTCATCTAGGAGTTGCTTCAAGAGTTGGGGCACTGATTCGACAAACTTTTCATGTGTCTCTATAAAAAATATTTCTTTTGCTTCAGTGACTGTTAATCTATTCCTTCATGTGTAATTCTGCAAATATTTTGCAATTTTACGTTCCCACCAGTCCTTAATCTCCTGCTCTGGTATCATATGTGATCATATATTTCATTCATGTAGTCCCGGCAACAGAACCAATGTTGTAATCTGATAGATCACATAAGGTTACCAATAATACATACTAAGACATACATAAATAGAGAACATAGACAAGAGACAAGAACAAATAGGATTAAACAGATTATATTATTACAATGAGTCCATACAATGCAGAGAACTGAACTAAGTTCTCGTCTGGCTCAACAGCCTAATATATATGATTTACAGACAGTTACAAAATAACTACCTGTCGGTTCAGTGAACCGACGTGACTTTATATAGCCAACCTAATCTCTTAGTTTAGTCAGTCGACTGACTTAGTCGGCTGATTGACTAAGTTGGCTCATCGATTTAGTTGACTGATCGACTAAGTCGGTCCTCATTCAAGTCGACTTATCGACTTGCTCCTTCTATAGAGTTGCAGCCAACTTGCTGCAATAGTCATGTCAACCATGGCCTACATCTATGGTTCAAAATTCTATCCCTTCATTTCCTTACTCTCATACTCAATCATTGAATACTCTTCCACCATGGTAGCTATTGCAGCCTCAATTTAGCTCTTACCTACCTTATCCACAAGGTTGGAATTGCCCATCTTATGATCATATGGCCACTCTCCCTCATGCTGCAACACAAGTTGGTCCTTCAATATCAACCTCACAAATCAATCATCTACATCAGCCACATCTATTTTCTCATCAAACTCCTTGGTATCCAACACAATTTCTTGTCCAATCCACCCTCCACCCTAACTATAATAAAGCAATACAGTATGCTTACAGTGCTGAACTGCAAAATGTTCCTACATTTCCCTCTTATTCTACCTCATCTAGACCATTGAAAAAAGGATGTGCATTGTTGTAGCAAATCCATACGAGGCCTGAACATGTTTTAAATCCAAGATTTGCAGATGGAGTTTCTTTTAGTCCTCATAAGCAAGCATACAAGATCAACAAGACACACGTAATATTTGATGGATAATGAACATTGGAACCAAAAATTAAAGCATCCTTTACATCATTAGATTTGAATCTCTTGTGCATTGAGGAAGATCAGTTTACTAAGGAGATTCATGGTGTAACATCCATGAGAAATCAAGGGAAAAAAGACTATATTGAAGATTGGTTTCAATCTGTCATCGGTCTATAGCATCATTCCATACTTCACCAATTCTTGGCACCATCATTTCAAGGGAATTTGATCTCTCATATCGTAGCATTCATAAAGCTATATTTTTCTATTGGGAGTATGAGCCTGCTTGAGTCACTTCTTCGAAAGTGGCTCCATTGGAAATATGCATACACTTGAACATTAAAAACATTCATTAAATTTACATTCATTAAATTTATGGTATGGATGTGTGTTATATTTAAATTTACATCATTAAAAACATTCACACCTATTCCAATCACTTTTTGGGGTCAAATTTCATTTATTAAATTTTTGGTGACATTTTGGCTTGAAAATTTTACTAGAACACAGTCGGGACAATCCATTTTTGGGAGACCAAATGGACTTATTTTTAAAACCTGTTTACATATCAAGTATCTATTTGAATCTAGTTTCCAAAACAATTTGAATTTTTAATATTGGGTATGAAATGAAAAACTTATGGCCAAAATACTAGCAGGGTGTCAAGCAGGCATCTTAGGAACAGAGCTGGGACAGTCAATTTTTGGATTCATTAATGGATATATATTGAAAAAATATTTCAATGGTATATTCCACTATTAATATAGTTTACAATGCAATTTTAATCACTCCATTCTGTTGTCATACGCAAATTTTATGACCAAAATACCGACTTCCTATCACAAATCAGCATTCCTAAAACTCTGTTTTCTAGACTATTCATTGGCTTATTTGACCCATAAATTATTTTTGGATTCAAAACCTATTTCCCATGAATATACCTACATTAATATAATTTCATCTCCAATTGGAATCACATCAATCTATTATCAAACAAAAAAGTTAACCCTAAAACTGTGACTGTTGGTCTAGTCCAGAATTCAAAAAAACACCTTGTCATGCAGGTTGTTACTGAGTGATTTGGAACATCATTACATTGAATTTTAAAAACCTGTTTCTAAGGGAAATGGAACTATAAATTTTCTTTCATTTGGATTTGGAATCACTCAAATTGGACAAGGAATGAAGAAGCTATGATCAAAATACCGTTGGTGAGTCTAGATGGACATTGCTCTCCTACAGGTATAAAATGGATTTTGCTTTGTTCATTTTTCTTTGGATTTGTTTTATAAGTAATTGCTTGTTGTTTTTTTCATAAGTGTTGGGTGAAGAGAGACCAATCATCTCTCTTCTTCCATCATCTGATATTTTATTGCAGGCAAGTGCTAGGTTTTTGTAGGTCCTTGGAAGAACAAGGTCAATGCATGCACGAGTGACTCTTGAAGACTTTTTCTAAATTTGCAAATGGATTGAGCACATAAAAAAATGGAGAGATTGATTTGCAAACCATACAGAGTCCAATGTTCCCGAAGTCAAGTCTCATTGCTACATGCCAAGAATCATTTTTAGACACCTGTCATCCCAATTGTTGCCGAAAGAAACCCCTCAAGAAGCCAATTGAACTATGGTAGATTCATTCACCCTCCTCATTTCAAAACCCTAAAAATACATTCATGTCGAAGTCCCATTTTCCACTGCTTATGTACTCACCATAATCGTTTTATTTCCCATCACTACTACATCATGACTTCACATATACTTTCCACTTCTGAGTTTCATGTTGGTTCTATTTTTCACTATGATTCTTCACAATCATTTATTTTGTACTCATATTGGATGATGTGGAATTCATTAAGGTCCACCTTCCAATGGTCTTGTCCCATTGACTTTGACATATCATTTGGGATCAATATTAGAGTTTTTATAGTGCCCTGGTATCTGCATGAATCAATGGTAGATTTCCTTGTTAATCATGGGGATTCATCAATGCCTCTTGATTGACAAATCTTGTAGGTGACTCGACTCCAGCACATCTATTCGTACCTGTCAAGATGCACTAAGGTATTTTAGAGCTTACTGTCATTAAAGGTGAGTTGCTTCACATTGGTTAATGGCATACATTAATGACCGGTAATCCAATGATTTCTTTCCATGCTCGACTTCAGCACATTCATTCGCATGGTAAGAATTGTACCTCGGTTTGTAGCAGTTGAAGATTATGTAATCTAATGGTTTCAACAATGACTTGCAGCATCATTTGCTTAGTATTTTTGCAACTCCTTTCCATTTTCATTTCAACAGTTGATTTTCAGAATAAGAGAATAGGCTTTCTGCTTCTATGGTATAATTTCTCCTCATCAATTGTCTCAGTAGTTAGTCTTACATGCAACCAGCACAACATCATGGATCAAATTCACTCTCATCTAGTTTCAACTCTCATATACATATGTCTCAATATCAGATCGACCTACATAGCTCCAGCATACACTAGTCCATTCATGTCAACCAAGGCTTCCATGGAGGTAAAACTTGAGGTAAAATAGCATGAGTTTTTGATTTATTAAAGATTTAGGGAAATGTCATGAAGAACCACTAAGCAATAGCCATTTCCATTTTCTATATAGCATTTTATGTCCATCCATTTCCATCATTTCCCACTCAATTCTAACACTTCATCATTCATGCACATCCACTTCAAAGTCCTACCCAACATCTCACCAACCCAACTGACCAAGCATGAAAATAATCAAAGGATACCTTATTTTTGTCTCACAAGAGCCAACAATAGAAAGTTTTCTTGCTGCCACACAAGAACCAATAGTAAGAAAAGAAGTCTTGCTGCTACCACACAAGAACTAGCAGTAAGAAAAGAATCATTACTACTGCCACATAAAAACCAACAATGAGAAGAAATAAAGCAGTTGCTTGAAGGTTGTTCTTTCCAGCTTTGGGATTTTTTTTTATGCATGTGGTAACTACAAATCCTCTATGGCTGCAAATTGAGGAAATGATGCATGAGGACATGCTTTGTATTCAGTTTAAAAGGTAGTCCTGTAATCATTTGCAGCAAGTTCATGACCGGATTCAAGGTTTGCAGATTGTTTTCCCATTAAAAATGTTCTGTTGAAGTACAAGCAAAAATGATTGGGGAGTTTTCTGAATTCATTAATTATCTAAAGAAGCCTAGAAAACCATTGAAAAAATGATCTACTGCTGTCACACAAGAACCAGTTGTAGGAACACAAGGCATTGTTGTTGCTTCTTGAGAACTTACAGTGGTAGAATTCTATGTTGCCATATAACAGAGAATACATTCAGAGGTATGAGTTTCATTGTTCAGTGATGCCTACATTGGCTTACAATTGTTATCATGGTCCTTGCATATTTGATGTTGTGATTCATAATGGAAGAGAAATGTTGTTGTCACTATGAAAATATTCCCATAATAATGAAAGACAGACTAGCCTTTGGGAAAACATGCTTATATTTACATGGCAACAAACCAATTTTTTTTTTTGGGACATGATATTTCATGATTACAGGGTTTCTATCCACATAACAAAAGCATCAATTGTTAGTGTTAAGCCATGCTCATCCCACGGTTTCATGACCAGCCATCTATTTCTAGCTCATTTCATTGTTGCATCTCATAAGGTGAAGGTATATCCAAGGAAAAAATGAAGGTGATAGCATAATACATATTTCAATGATTATGTTTTAAGTAATTTGAGTTTTTGGAGCAGCAATACATAGTCATTTCCAGATCGATGCTCTGTTTTCAAAATTAGATTATTAGAAGCTACATGAATGTATGAAGTGAGATACATACATTAATAGGTTTTGTTAATTGATACAGAGATTTTTTGAATATGGTGGCTACCAACTATTTTGAAATAGCTTGGTCCTTTGAGATTCTAATTCTTAGTTGGATATGGGCTTTATGCTTGCTGCAATTGGCTTTTTGGTGCTATATGTTGTCATTAATATTTTTATAATCATGGAAATGATTGAGAGGATATCTTGAACTACTTTGAAGCAGTCCTAACATACACAACAATAGAAAAATGGTCATTTTTATTAGTAATAAATTTTATAACAGTATGGAGGATTGATGTGCAGATCAAAACTTGTTTTCTGCCTTGAAGAGTCTCATCAAAGCATGAGTACATGATGTATATCCTCAGTTTGGGGGATATGGCTATTTACATCTAATATGACAACTCTTCTTTTTCATGAGGACATGTGACATATGTAGTTTGGGGGAGTGGTTTTTGACATTCTTTGTGCATACTGATTTTTACTCATTTACAACTTGCAAAAGGGCAGAAATTGAAGTGGGCATATCTCCCAAAAGGTGATCTGGGTCCTCATGAAATTTGGTGAGTAGATGCACCAAGGTAATATGAACAATACCTCAAAGTTGCAGCCCAAGCTAGTTTGTATTTTGTGAAATATTGGTTCAAGAAATTTAGCTGCAACACACTTTTTCATGTTCATCTACAAAAAGTGCATAATTTGATTTGAGCATATATTTAAATTGGTAAGGTGGATTTTTATGACACTTGGACAGGGAATGAATAACATCAGGATGAACAAACATGGCAAGTTTTAGCTCAATCCAGTGCATGGTTTTTGAGAAAATGACCATCATCACCTATAGCCAATTCACATTTTTCTCGAAATACATGATGTGGGTTTGTCTAATTTTTGGTATGGAGATGCACTAGAATGGTAGTTACTTTCTTGCAAAATTTTAGCCCAACTCAATTTGTATTTTTTGAAATATTGGTTTAGGAAGTTCATTTTTATTCATGTTCATCTACAAAAGTGCAGAAATTGAAATGGGCATATCTTCCAATTGGTAAGTTGGATTCTCATGATGTTTGGACAGGAAGTGCATAATACCAAGATGAACAAGCTTGACAATTTTCATCCCAATCTAATGTCAAGTTTTGAGAAAATGGCCATAATCACCTACAGCCAATTTACATTTTTCTTGAAATCTGTGATGTGGGTTTCTCTGATTTTTTGTGTGTAGGTGAACTAGGCTAGTATAAACCTGCCTGAAAAATTTGAGCAAAACCTAGTTCATCGTTTGGGAGAAAATGACTATGGAATTTTTCCGTTCAAAAGGCTGCAACACCGTAAAATATTGCCATTTTTCCATTCCATGCAGCTGTAACTCCGTTTTTCATTCCATTCACCTGCTCAGCTGCGACTCCATTTTCTGTTCCATTCAGCTGTTCAGCTGCGACTCTGTTTTCTATTCCATTCAGCTGTGACTCTGTTTTTCATTCCGTTCAACTGTTTAGCTGCAACTCTGTTTTCCATTCCATTCCACTGTTCAGCTACGACTCCATCTTCCATTTTATTTAGTTGCGACTCCGTTTTCCATTCCATTCATCTGTTTAGCTGTGACTCCATTTTTCATTCTGTTCATCTATTCAGCTGCAACTCTGTTTTCCATTCTGTTTAGCTGCGACTCCGCCAAATTCATCACTAAATTTAGTGATATTTGGGCTACGACTCTGCCAAAATGTTTGCTAAAACCTTCACTAAATTCTCTGCTAAAAAATAAATTAAGAAAAAAAGCTGTGACTCCGCTAAATTTCTGCTAAATCCTCCACTAAGTGACTTGCCAATTTCTATTAAACTCTCCATTTCTTATGGCTGCAACTGTGCGAATGGTAAAATGAAGGAACAAGTGAATGAGTTCTTCTAGTTGGATGCTACACAGGTATTGGGTTGCATGAGGACATGTAGCAAGTTCAGTTTGGGGGAGATGTTGGGCCCTGGAATTGTCCATTTTTTCATCACTTATCCACATATAAATCATCAATTTTCTTACCATTATCGCCCATTTATCATTCCATTTTCCATCCATTTGTTGTAACTATGCGTAAAACAACATACTATTTCCATTGATGTTTTAAGTGGTTAATAGTGATTATTTTTTTTTATCTTTGATAAATTGAAGACTATTATGCATAATTTTACTAATGATGGTTTGTGGAGTAATTTGTTACATACAAGACGCTCATAGCTAGCTATTACAGCCTTAACCAAAAATGCATGCCACATAAGAACACCTTGATTCGCATCTCGATTTGCGAGCAGCTGAAAATGAATCTCAAAACTACGAGACAAGGGTTTTGTGCGTGACAGCCTCATTTACCTGAATCATGAGGAAATGGCCAAACAAATTGACAGTTTGGGATATACAGATGGTTCTTCGAGAGGGTATTTTCCAGATTTGGTGTTGCGCCTAGTTCCAAAGTTGCCAGCAGTTATGGCCGTGTTTCAGCTATTACAGATCACAAGTTGGGGGTTCAGTTCTTCATTTCCATGAGATAATTTTATGTATAAATATTTAATCAATCTCATTGGATTGGGAGGAGGAAGAGAAGGAGGAGAGAAAACAATGTTATGATGTAGGATTTGATCCAAATCTATTGTAATCATTCATTATGATAATACATGCTGGCAATTTCTTAATTCTGGAGTTGTAGAATTTCATTGTGGAGATCTAGCTCTGCTTAGTGGAGGAAAGGCCCTCTTCCCTGAGCAGATGCTGGTAGTGTTAATTGTAAGTGTGTTATTTGTAGATTTGTTTATTATTTAGTTCATGCTTTCATTCAGTAGATTTATCATAGTTGTTTTATTATTCAGTTCATGTTTTCATTCATTAGATTTATCATAGTTGTTTTATTATTCAGTTCATGTTTTTATTCATTAGATTTATCGTAGTGTTCTCATGTTAATTCATTTTGATAAATCATTGGACAACACAAGACTTCTTTTAGATTTATGTAATTAATTATTGTTTCATAGGAATAGAGTTTGTTTGAAGTGTGTTCGATTTACAGTTTCGATTTACGAATAGGTTCAAGGTTTGATTTACTTTAAAGAAGGTGTGATCTAGTTTACAAAGAGTTTTGATTGCATACCAATAGATAATAGTGTCAAGTAGAAATTATGCTTGCATATATCTTGCACGATAGCTTTGAAATAAAAGACTTTCTCGGGTTGATAATTTATGTTTAGCAGTCTGCATGTTAAGTTTTAATTAACTGACATATAGTGGGCCCAATAGGAAACAATTCCTTCTACCTATTGAATTCCAATTTAATACTTTTCATATGGTTGTAAAATTAGGTATGGATTTAGAAGAGGCACATAAACAAGGAATCTTACATATTAACGAATTAGATGAGATTATGAAAGATGCACTCCAAAGGAAAATGTTAATACAAAATCAATGAAAGAAATGGCATGATATATTTATTAAGCAAAAGTAGTTTAATACCAGAGACTGGGCATTGCTATTCGACTCAAGGTATAAAAATTTCAAAGGAAAATTAACTACCCATTGGATGGGTCCATATGAGGTAGTTACAACCTTCGATAATGGGTTAGTAGAGATTAAGACAATTGATGATTCACAAACTTCCCTTGTCATAAATGGACATAGACTTGGAATTTATCATCAACTAATCTCTAGACAATATTTCGTGGAGAATGCCTTACAACAGAAGGATGTGGAGCTGGTTGAAGAGGAAGTCATTCCTCCTCCTCATGATTCTTAAACTATTTTGTGTTGTTTTTATGTACATATGTAAATATATCTTTATTTATTTAATAAATAGAAGTCATTTTTGATAAGATGACTACATTTATGCAAAGAATTTGGTTGTATAATCAATTTATGGAATTTTGTCAAATAAAACAGGAAGGCTCTTTTCCTTTATCCAAACTTTGATAAAATTTATGACTTTTTCTTGATGCATATGTTTTTGTTGGGAATAAAATTTGAGTCATCTAACAAGTGGTTTTGCAATTTGATTATAAGAACCTTGTTTCTTTAACCATCCCATGAAATGTTTCCTAAAAAGGGAAGTGCTCTAAGAACTTATAATTCATCCTTTTTTTTTTTAAATAGGGAATTATAATGAAATTAAAATATTCCCTATATTATTCCTACCTACTTTCTTCGATGATTCCTTATTCTTTTATGGTGATTGATTTAGATATGTATATTTCAGGCTTATCATTAAAACAATTGCTTAAGACATATTTTAATCATCATTCGATACAATGTTCTATTTTACACCTAAGGACTACTCGTTCATCATGTACTCATTATCAAAACTTATCTCTTAAGGATTTTTGAGAAAACTTAAGAATAAGTGAAATTCCTGCTCGTGGGGAACATTACTTATTTTTTATGAAGAATATAGACTGAGTAGTCCAATAACAACTTTAAGTTATTATCTTTTGACATGATTTATAATTTAGGCCATTATAAATGCTTCTTTACTTATAAGGTTCGTGTTCAAAAATATGAATTATGTGTTTAGTAGGATTAACTCACTCTAAGTACCAACCAACTTCCACATGTTAATGAAACAAATCTTTATACAAAGAAAACCCACCAGAGTATTGAACAGGCTTGCTGGGAGTAGGTCCATGCTAAGTAATATCTTTAAAACAAGGAAGCCTGGTAAGTGCAAGTAAAACCCTCGGGGTATTGAATAGGCTCATTGGTAGTGGGGCTATGCTTGCATGGTACCAAGATAAACTCGTCGGGTACTGAACAGGCCTGCTGGCAGTGAGGAAATATCAGGTAAAAGAGGTCTGGTTAATGCATTACTATGCACATGGTTCGTAAAACAAAAGAGACTAAACAAACAAAGAAGAAAAGGAACAATACATGTTTAGGCCAATTCGTCATCATGCATTTGAGGAAATTTCAACTCAAAATGGGCCTCCTAAGGAAAATTAATAAAATAATAGTTAAAAATAATAAAATAATATTTATTAATTTTGGAGGAAGAGAAGAAAAAACTATGTTTTTGTTCGTATTTTTGACATATCGCCCTGTGTTTTTACTCAAATTTTGATCGGGAGAGCTCATTGGATGCGAAATTAAATTCTGCATCAAATAAGTACCCACTCGGTATACTTTTTACAGGCCCCTCTACCCCAAAAATAAGAAATACCTGAAAAAATGTGATGATGATGTCATCATCATGTTTTTTTAGGTATTTCTTGTTTTGGGGGTAGTGGATCCCACCAAAAGTATGCCGAGTGGGTACTCGTTCAAAGTGGAATTTAATTCTGCATCCAACGATCTATCTTGATCGAAATTTGAGTAAAAACATGGGGAGATATGTCAAAAATATGAACAAAAAAAGTAGATTTTTTATGATACCTATCCCAAAATTTATATTAAAAAAATGTTTAAGAGGTGCTCCCTTTTTGAATTTTAAAGCGTTTTGATTGGATAATACATGATGACATGGAATTTGTATTATTTTTGGAAGGCCCATTTTAAATTGAAATTTTCTCTAATGTCATTTGAGAATGGTTCTAAGTTGGACTTGGAAGTCTATCATCTACTTCAATAATATGTAGGATATAATTATTCTAGAAATGGGACCCATATTTATAGAAATATCGTAAACTTGAGGGTAAAATTAAAATATTCTTTGGATGACAAGATATTCTTAAAATGAGGCATTGATGACTAGTTTCTCCTATGGCATTTTTCACATCAATTATACTCTTGTTATTTGTATAATCTTCTGAAGCACTATTATTCTTGATGGAAATACTTATCTGAATCACCTCAATTTACTAGTTAGTATTTATTTTTCTTATTAATAATAGCAACATTTTTAGAACTATTTGTTATATTATTTGGAACTCAGTCAGATTTTCTTTGATGGCTTGAGGACATTCCATATTTTTGGTTTGGGGAAGCTTAGAATTCTTCTGAATGACTGGTTTTACTTTCTGAATGTTTATAGAAAGTTTCATTTATTTCTGCTAAAAGTATAGCTGTTTTTAGATGTTTTTCATGATAATGCAATTAACAAAAGACTGCTTTAATCTATGAAGGACAATGCAATGAAGGTTTAATAAAGCTTCTTTATATCATCATATTGCGTGCTTACAGCCTAGAAAGTTTACTACATATTTAGCAGCTGTCAGATTCAGTAAAGCGGATATTTTTATAGAAAATCCATATGAAGGATCATATGAAGGGTCGAATGCTGGTCCAAACAAAATGCCAAATGACTATCCAAATGAAAAACACGATATTATAGCACCAAAGGTTAAGTGTGTTAAGGTGTTGGATTATTTTTTTTTTTGAGTAAAAATTTAAATTAGCTGAACTAACCCATAATTATTAAATCACATCCACATGCTTACAAAAGCATTATGAATCCATTAGGACTAATTTTGACCTATGAATTTGATTACGATTTTGACATAATATGATATCATTTAAACTCTATATGAATGTGATATGATTGTAGGATCTTTTCAATCATCATTACACTATCATTACCTTTATTCTCTTACCCAATTACACGCAGGAACCATGAAGTGACCTATCATCTCGTTAATTTAGGTATTATGATTTTGAATGCATTTTATGGAATTGTACTGAGTAAGGTATTCAACCTGTCCAAATTTTACCTTTGGTCATGGTTGAATTTATCAAAACCCTACAAATTCATTAACGCATGCGTCCTTTTGACAGCACACAATTCAAGATTTTCCATGATGGCATGATCGTTTAAATGTGCCAAGTCTCTTAATATGGTCATTCAATCGCTCGAATGGATCATGTTTTAAACTAACTCCCTTGTGTATTTCGTTCCATTCTATCGCCCCCACTCACCTTCGTTCCCGCAGAGCCATTTAGCCACCATTCTCCTGTATCCTATGCAAACCTTGTAGCTTCTCCTTTGTTTCAACAATGCCTAAGCTCCTTGAGCTAGAAAAATATCAGGATTTGTTCTAGATGCCAAAATTTTGAGAATGTAGGGAGGTTTTATTCCGTGCTGGATGAAACCTATTTCTCCATTTTTTGCAGCGGTATGACGAAGAAATTTCACTAATTTTTGCGAAAGGATTTGACAGTAAAATGGCCATGGTCAATCATATTTTTTTCCAGTAGCTGAATAAACCATTGTAGTCATGACCAAGCTCCCAAGATAAGGCGGTCATTGGCATAAAAATTTGTTTCTTCCATAGTCAACCTACAATTTCTCTCTTAATCCGGGTTACCAACATGTTGTAGGTGCTAAAGGATTTCACCGAGAATGGATTAAGTCAGAATATATCAACCCTCTAAACATTATTATCTTCCTTATCACCTATGAGGGTAAGTTTAATGTTTCAAAGCTTGTCATCTTCGCTTACTAGCCCATTTTGTTAATCAGCAGTTCCTCAATTTCCCATTTTATTTTGTCAAAAGTTTGGAAAAATGTCGAGTCAAGTGAGGAAGAATACAATCAAACCTAGGGGTAGTTTGAATCACCAAAATTTGATTAAACTCCTAAAATTGCATCATCTCAAAGAGAGGAATCAGACTGGGATAATTTTGTGTTTAAAGTCTCGAACCCTCATCTAAATATTTGAAAATTCCCTAGGCATGCATGCAACTATGAATCCAGTCAAAACCATTCCCTAGAGAATAAAAGCCCCAAAATTGTGCACATTAACGAAGATACACTAAAGGAAAGTTCCCCTACCCATTCAACTACTCCTATCAAACTTGTGTCTGCTGAATTTGTACCTTTTCCCCGAGCTCGCACTAGGAACCAAAAGGCGAAGTCTGTCCAGTCCGCTGTTCAACCCATCGTCTAGACTGTGGTTTATCCCATTGTTTAGACTAATCATCTAGACAATGTGGCCAAAGCAGATAACCTCATCACTGATTCACCTTTGTTCACATTGGCTAGTTTTTCAGTCAAATTGCTCAAAGATGTTGCTTGTGAGACTGTCCCTACACCTATTCAGGGCATGAGTCCTGAAATACAAATCCCCTCTGTCGATATTGAGACACCATCCAGGGAATTGAGTCCACATCCAGAATCCAAGAAGACCATAGAACCATCCATTCCTCATTAGCCTACAGTAAACCAACTAACTCAGGAATTGTCACGGTAAGCAATTCAAAATGAGGAATATGCCAATATGATCGATAGTCTTCTCCAAGAGAACAGGGAGTTGCGTTTACAGGTCAAAGTCGTTGAGGACATTAACAAGGCCATTACTTCTTCACATGACTCTTGTCAAGAGAGGCACACTGTTTTAAAGGCATAGGCCAGAAAATTGAAATTTAAATCCCTTGTTTTATCACCTAAGTCAAAGGAAGATGCTGATGTAGCTTCGCCTTCTTCCTAAATTCCAATTCTTTGCTTAGTAGGACCTAACATCTTTCTGGTTTGGGGGAATGTTGATCTTGGTTTTGTCACTATTTTTGGATGGTAATTTACTCGTTTGGCATCTATTTTGTCACATTTTTCACATATTTATTGTCATACAACTTATCATTCAGCCCCAGGTACGAACGCATTTGGAATTTATGCAAGTCTTGGTTTATTTTTATTATTTCATGATTTTACTAAGCAATTCTGTTATAATTGGAAATATGTCTGATATATGAATTTGTTTTGTAGATCATAGTTTTTAAACGAGCCAACATTCCACACACATTCACACTAGATATGCACAGAGCATATCCAGCTTTCCATTCAGCCTCCCGATCAGCCCACGCGTTGTTAGTCGGCATATTCCCAAGTGATTAAAGCACAAAATGGTTTTCAGTTGTTATTTTGTCTAGATGTTTGATGTTATGATGGTCCTTGCTCTGAGAAGGCTTGCCATATTTCCTTCTCCATTTGACACCACGATCCAATGATCCCACGTCAATGAGAATCTATATGCTGCAGTACGCGTGAGGAGAACTGGCGTGTGAGAGAGCAAGAGGAAGACTGTATGTTTTCGTATGGTCATTTGTTTTCCATAAAGGTCGACTATTTTAGGAGTAGTCTACCACAAAAATGGTCGACCTTATCATCCTTGTAAACAATATATATAGTTTCCTCCAATCGAGAGCTGAGTTAGCTAGGTAGTTCGTAAATCTGTCAATCAATATTAGAAGAAGCTCTGTAAAAAATTTATTCTGAATGTTAATATAAGTTCTATATTTGCTGTGTATACATGTTCTTGTTCCTATGAGTGATTGATTGAAATGCCACCCTGATTGCGAAGAGGACCCCTCAACAACCAGTGGTTTCCATTCCCGTGTGTTCTTGGTATCTCCTTTCTCGCAGATAAGCAGTTTCTATTTCTATTTAATTTATGCAAATTGGTTTCCTATTAGTTGATATCGTTCATTTCTTTGTTTCCTGTAGAATATATTTCATTATGAGTAATGCTGTACCGTTAGTATAATTTCTATTTCTTGAATTAAAGTAATCAGTCATGCGCATAGTTTGTTTCTAGTTTTCCTTCCAGTTTCCTTTTCAGCTTAATATCAAATGTTATGTTTGCAGTTAGATAGAATTTAGTTCATTTCATATCCTAAGTTTAGTTTGTAGTCAGAATTATTTTTGTCAATTCTATTTAGCTATGAACTAGTTCTTGTTATATTCCAACTTGTTTCATTTCATAATAGGGAATAGTATTTTTACAACCATAAACTAGTACCAGTAATCTCTTTGTTAATTCAATTATTAACTAGGTTCAATTACCGTAATTTATGCATTTTATTCTCATATGAATGAAATCAGCTGATATTTAGATCATCTAGGGCATTTATTTCCTAATTTCCATTGTTTTCCTCATACAGACTATTATTCAGACCGTTCGTTCAGACTATCATTCAACCCTTCATCCAGTCTTTAATATTTCCATCCCATTTTTAAACCTGTTTAAAGTTCTGTTTTGTAATTAGATAATGGTTATATATATAATTAGTACCTTAGTCTAGATCATTTAAAGTATCTATCATGTTTCATCCCTATCTTTCACTTCCTCTTACCTTAGTATGTGGTGAATTGTGTTTTGTTTTGACTCTTTTATTTCTGATTTCATCATTGGTAACGTTTGGTAATTATATGTCTAGTTTAATTTAATTTGTCTTTGTGTTTAGGGTTAGACATGTTATTTTATAGCAAAGCACACTAGTACTTTGTAAATTGATCGTAGCATAGGACTCATTCCCTTCATTGTGTGGTTACTGAAAAGATTTGTAGAATAGGATTTAGAGAAGTTTTCTTTATTACTTTTTCTACTTGTTTCTTTATCAAGTTTTCTTTATTAGGTTTTCTACTTATTTCTAAGTCATATTTTCCTCACACGTGTTTCATATAAGAGCAGTATACCTTTAAATTTCAAATAATTTCTAAAAGAGTTTTGTTTCTTAATTATTGTATTAGTTGTTCATAATATCTTTTCCGTTAAATTCATTTGCTTATGGAATAAATCACAATGTTTACTATCACCTGTAATTGGACACTACTTAGTATGCATATATTTGTGGAATTTAAGTTATATCTAATCCCATTCAGTTTCTTTACTTCTTTCGAAATCCATTTTGATACACCTCCATCTCCAGTACCGATAACCATGAATGCATATCCTCAGAACAATCAAGGAGAGTGGAGCTAGATAAACTGGTTCAATCACTGTATATTCGTAAAACCACATGTATAGTTTAGTTATTGGGTTTCTTAGATTAATTAAATAATCAGAATATTATCTTTTGTAAGAATTCTAAATCTCTTCCAAACCTTTCTAATTCACAGTAGAATAGTTAGTACAATGTAAAGGAGTAGTTTATTTTCTTACAATAGTGTTATTTATAAAATACATAGTTAATGGTTGATAGAGTAGAGTAGTATAGATTGATACTTCTCTAATCTAGTAAATGCATTCCAGCCTAATTACCTTAGTAGTTTATTTTCTAGAGTTTGACTTAGTTTTTCATTTTGAAAGATCTTTCGATCTTTTCTTTATTAAAATATTTCCACGGTGCCTTAGGTACCCCTCTACCTTCGCATATACTTTGTGTCAACTCTAAGTTTACAAACATCCATCTATAATTAAATATTTGGTGAATTAATTAAGAAATTATAACAACCAACAACTTTGCCACTTAATCCTATTTCAGTAGAAGCTCCTTTTCAACAGTCGGGGTTAGATTTCATTGGAGAAATTAACTGAAATTATTCTGGCTAGCATAGATGGATCTTGACTGCAACTAATTATTTTACTAAGTGGATTGAAGCTATACCTACCATGAGGGATACTGATGTTGTTATCATGGATTTTATGGAGAATAATATTTTGTCAAGGTTTGGATGTCCCATAAGAATTGCTACTGTTAATGCACTATATTTCAAGTCAAAGAAGATGATCAACTTATGTCATAAGTATCATATCAGTTTGAATCATTCCACTGCATACTATCCTCAAGGGAATGGTATTTTATAATATTCTAACCAAAGTTTAGTGAGAATAATAAAGAAGTTGTTGGAAGAAAAGAAGAGACTCTGGAACACAAAATTGAAGTATGCTTTATGAGCATACATAATAAGCAATAAAAGAGATATTGGTATGCCACCTTTCCAATTGGTATATGGGGAAAATGTGGTATTTCGATTTTCTTTAGGTTTTTATATCATGAAGCTGCTACATGAACAGGTGGAAGAGCCAAATCACATGCAAAGGATAATAAATCATATTATTGAGCTGAATGAGGTCAGAGAAAAATCATATGATAAAGTGCAGGTACATTAAGAAAATATGAAGAAGAATTTTGACAAGAAAGTTAAAGAAGAACAATTTCAATTTGATGATCTAGTTTTTAAATGGCATGCACCTAAATAAGACAAACACGGGAAATTTGATCATATGTGGAAAGGGCCATACATCATTTCTTCTTTTAGGGGAGATAATTATTTTGTTATGCAACATCAAGATGGGGTTCGACTTAAAGGGGGTCCTATAAATGGAAGATTTATGAAACATTACTTGTCATGAGGTAGAAGTTAATTCTTTATATTATTTGTACATATTAATTTAATTTAATTGAAAAGACAGTACAGATGACAAATTGAAGGATTTGAATCCCAGAGAGAAGGCCCTAATATCCTGAAAATTTTCGATTTTCTTTTATATTATTCACAGAAAATGGAAAAAATAATTTTGAGTTGTTAAGTTTTTGAAAGGTTTTGTAAAAAAAACTAGTTGGAACTTGTCTGCGGGTTCTTTGCTATGTCGTAGGGAGGATATCATCCTCAGTTGGATATAGTTGTTAGTATTTGTTTTTATTAGAAGTTGGGAGTAGGCTTAATAAGAAATATTAGTATGGATTTTTTTTTTTGATAAAAATGATTGAAAGGTGCCAAATCCATGACCAAGGTCTTTATTCTATAGAAAAACCATGGGCTAAGCTTTGGAAATAGGATAAAAATGAAAAATTCTCTCCTGTGGTATGGGGTGAAATGTTTCAATGGTTTAGATCTATGGATGGAAATATCTATGGCTAATATGAAATGCACTCTCAAAAGATGCAAGGTGGAATTGAAATTGATGATCAGTGGAAGAGTTTAAAGAACAACCTAGATCTATGGTCAAGGGAACATGAAAAATAAATACATGGTGAAAAAATAATCTGCTGATGAAAGCTGCACGGAAGAAGTTTTTTATGATCAATGGAATGGTTTAAAGACTCACTTTAATCAATGAAAGAGATTAAAAGGTGCAAATATCTATGGTGTAGGGAGATTTCGCTATTGGAATATGCACAAAGAAAGTCAGAGTGGGGATCAATAGAATGTGTTGAAGGGTAGCATTAATCAATGGTGTAGATCGGTAGTTGGTGATTGATAGTGGAGATCAATTCCACTGCAAGAACATGGATACATTAAATTTTTAGTTGGAGTCTGGCGGAATGATTAATGCTGGAATCTATCAATGACCAGGATTTGGAGAAAATTAGATCAATGGTTTTCATACAATCCACTGATGGAACTTACACTTAGTTTAATTTTTAGATGGATAGTGGAAAGAAAAAAGGGCGATTATGCTGCAGATCTTATCTACGGTGGAAAATGAATATCTGATAGATCTATGGTGTTAAGAAGATTCATTGTGAAAAATCGTAACGAAGATATTAAGAAGGATGGGTAGTGGAATAGGTGAACAGGTGATCAAGATCAATGACTAAGAAAGAAGGTAAGCTAAATCCACGGACATAGAAGAGTTCATTTGCAAATATGCATAAAATTTAAGAGGGCATTTTATGGAGAATATTATAAAGGTAAAGGGAACATGGTAAAGGTTATTTGTCTTTTTGCATTGGAAGAAGAAGCACTATTATGCATGGACAAATCTAGGCCAGACAAATACCTATCCAGCCATGAGTGTGCCAGGTAGGATGTCTTTTTACCCGCCTCTAAGTATTTAAATATGGATGGTGGAGGAGAGGTAGACGTTCAAGACTTCGAATTTTAGAAAATTGATGAGGTTTTAGAGGACATTGATAATGGAATTTTTTATACAATTTTATCCTTTGACCCCACCATTCAGTTAATAACAAAGTTAAATATACTCAAAGGCCGTGATATAAATGTGCATAACATTTTTCAGTCTCATTTATACCACTTTTGTCTAGACCAAACCCTTAATTTTCTTGATTTCATTGGCTGGTGCCCCTCTAATTATTCTTCTTCCAAGAGAGTGATTATGGATGAAACCAAGTCCAAGATAATTTTTCCTATAAAAGAATTAGTTGTTTGAGACTACCTGACAGTTCCTCCTAACTTAACCCAAAATCGTGAAGAGTTTGTTGAATATAAAAGAAGCAACCTTTCTTTGTAAAGTGTTTCAAGTCAGATATTTCCCTTGATAACCATAATTTTCCTTTAGAAGTGAACCTATTTAAAGAAGAAACCATGATATTTGTTTCAATGATGAGTCAGTTCTTATGGTTGGGAACAGTCATGTATATTTCTGAGTTTTTAATGAGTCTATTGTTCAGAGTCAGTATGAGTCATCCAGAATCCCAATCCCTTTCAACACCATGCCTTAAATTTGATGAGTTCCAAGCTGAAAGTATTCACTCCCAACGAGTGAATTTCCACAACACTAGATACTTCATATTCTAGTCCTATTTGATCAGAATGTTTTTTTTCTTTAATGAGGAAAATTTACAGCCACCAGAAATGGTTCTCACAGATGAAATCAGTAACAATTTCTTCAAGTATATGAATTTGTTGATGGTAGAGGTATGTAAAATTTTCTTCTAGAACATATTACCCAGGGTATTTCCATTCATGGAAGATACTTTGTAATTTTCCCTAGATAGGAGGATAGGAGATTGGTTCTTATTAGAAGAACATACTATTATCAGAGTGAATGGATTTACTCATGAGCCATAAATCCTGACATCATTTTTCACTCCTAGGGTATTTTATTTGGAGCTGATTAGAAAAAAATTAATAGTTGAAAATAATCATTTCATCAACTTCAGGGAAGCATTAGAGATAAAATTCCCATGGGTAGTTAGTCCTTTTATCATAAAGAGTACAACTCCACTTCCTATGGTGGAAGGATTAGTAAAGTGGATGGATTTTAAAACAGCCTTTGCAGTGGATTACGATCATCTCCATGTGATATCAACAAGAAGACAGGTGAACAAGAATAATCCTTTTGAACACCAAGAAGTTGAAGGCTTGGATGAGAAAACAATTTGATCAGATAATCCAGAGCCTATGGAGAATGTTGAAGCTCCACATGAAAATCCATTTGCAATGGTAGAAACTACATAAGTGATTGTTCCTCTTGCAAGAAATATAGAAGCACCAACTAAAAGAACATTTTCAGAGCCTATGGAAACATAGGAAGAAGAAGCAATATTAGAGACAAAAAAAAGAAAGAAAATTGAAGCTGAAGGAGAGCTAGTGGAAATTGTCAAGAATGAAAGTCATAAAAAGTAGGTAAAATTCAAGGGACCGGTATTTGAAATGCAACATTATGAATTTTCAGAAGTTCCTTAGACATCTACTAAAAGGTTTAAGTCCATATCTGAACTGTATGATAAGTATAAGAGTGATAGAGAAACATCTTTAGATGAATTCTTTCAGTTGTATTCAGATGTCAGAAAGATCTCCAGCAAAGGTTTTTCTTTAGTTACTGTCATATATCATGCTAAGAACACCTTGAACTTAGCAGTTGCTACTAAGAATAAAGTAGCTGAAATGAGATTAAACTTGGAAATCATCCCAGTGCCAAACATGATACACTAACACAAGAAAACTGGAGATGCAATTTATAGTGGTCTGCTAAAGTCCACTCCAAAGGTATCAAAATTACAGTCTACAAAAAACAAAATTGAGAATTAATTAAGGCAGGAAAAGGGAAATGGTATAAAATAAGGAATATTAAAAGAAAATGAAATATATTCAAGGGGACATGTTGGCCATTGATAATGAAGCTAATAAAGGAGAAGTAAAACATAAAATTATTGCAGAAAAAGACAATACATTTCAGTTATTGAAGAAAAATTTGAAGATACCTACTACTCAATTTATTCATGCTACAAAATTGACTAAATTAGAAAGAGAAAAAGAGCTACCAGTGGATGAGATAAGTGACAACAAAGCTAAACTACTGAAAATTGCTAATGAGAAGAAAGAGTGGAAAAAAGAGAAAGCTCTTTTGGTTTAAAATGTTAATGCTTTAAAAGATAACCAATCTTCTTTGGAAAAATAGATTGAAGATAAAAGAAAGAGTATGAAGTACAAATAAGTCAGCTTATTGCATAGACAAATACAGATTCTATTGTGCAGGTTATGTCTCAGGTGAGTTTAAAGGATTTGGAAATTGTTGGTTTAAAAAACAAAAATAAAAATCTAGAAAATGTAGCTTTGAAAAAAGAGGAAGAAAGGAAAATTTTGGAAAACAAATTCAAAGAGCTCTTAGATAAAAATGAAAAATTGGAAAAGCAATTGATTGGAAATATTCCAATACAAGAAGCAAGACACCTCATATGGGATATGATTATTGCTGAGGCTTTCAAACTTAGACCATATTTAAGTTATATTCTGGACAGGGAAATGGTCATAAATGCTTCCAAGCAGAGCTGTACTTCTGTGAAAGAAGCTCTATATAATAATCCCATTGATACAACGTGGATACAACCAAGAACACAAATAATTTCCTGAATGCTTTATCAGAGGATGACTTGAGAACTGTGGGAATAAAGGATAGAATCATAGTGATTGCATGGGCTAGAAAGGTAGTGGGTAAAAATCAACATATAGACACTATGCAGGATACAATTGATATATGCAGCATCAAGTTAAATTTTTAAAATGTTCAAGTACCACTCTTTCAAAAAGGTTTTCCTTCTTTCTTTGAAGAAGGTAGTAGAATTTTATCTTAGGTAGAATATCAAGCTCTACTAGTGAAATTCAGATTGGATCATAAGATGTTCAAGGATATGAACTAGTCACTATTAGGACAGCCCGTGGTGGATAAATTGGCAGTGGTTTTTGAAATAATTAATACTTTTAGAGTTGTTTGTACTCAATTGTCATAAATTTCATATCTAGATCATGTAGAGATTTGAGTACTAGTGTTGGGTAGGGGGCAGACTCGGGTTCTTATCCTTTTATCTTCGCACCAACAAACAGACCCACAGTGTTGGCCCTTTTGGAAACAACCTGCGAACAGGTTGCAGTCTCACCCGAAATAGCTATGGGGTGCCGCAGAATCAGGTTTCTGCAGGAGAAAGAGGGATATTACTGTACCTTAAGCCTTAGAAAATAATAATTATGCAATACAGAGCTTCGATATTCACTTAAATAGCTTCGCAGTTTATATAAAAAGATAATTTCTTGCTTAACCCTTAACTGAGAATTCATAACGAAGTTAATACTTAGCAGTTTATCTTACTTTATCATTCATCTACTTATCAAATGCATAAAACATAACAGAAAAAAAATAACAAGAACCACAACAACACAATATATACATGGTTCACCCCCAGTATATGGGCTACATCCACATAACTACGTTTATATTCAACAATTTACAAACACACAGTTCTGATCTGTGCACTCAGTTGCATATCTTCTTGACAACCGAAAGTTGCGCACTAAGCTGCAGAACCTTTCTTCTTAAACCCTCTGTGCACTCAACTGCAGAGGTCATCCACGCACTCAGCTGGGACTTAAACTTAAACCCAAAAATAGACCTTAGCATCTTCGCATCACATCATCATAACACAAAATCCTCCTTGACTCCTTTACATAAGTGCCTATTTATACAAGTGCACTATTACAATACCATCTGCTTAAACCATGGGCCTAAACCATGGGACATTTACAAAAAGAGGGGCTTCGACCCAACCTCGAAGCCCCTAAGACTATTTTGGACCGCAACTCCGCTTACAAGCTTCGCACCAAAACCGCGGAGTTACCAAAATTAAGGACCTTCAAAGTCCGAACCCCAACGGGCCCCTAAGACTCACCAGTGTCCCATCCTAGGACACTCTGCTGCTTTTCTCGTGGAAGAATCTTGTTGGCGAAGATAGTAAATTGCTTGTTGAGTCTGGGCATGATATCTTCGGCTGCTTGCTCCTTCTCCACTATCTCCTGCATTGGTGCTGCAGATGCTTCATTGGCCTTTTCCTGCGTGAACACATCATACTCCTTTAAGACTTTGAGTTGGTTGTCTGTAGCAGTGCTCAACTCCAAAGACTCATTAATGAGGGGCTACACAGAGTTCACTAACAGTGTTTCTTTCCTTCTACAGGACTCAATTTATCGTTGGAGCTCATTGCTATGCTTCAACTTAAGCATCTTCTGCATAGGAGGCAATGTCTTAATTTCTGCTTTCACTGCATCCAGCTCTGTCTGTCACTGCTTGATGGTTTCTTGCAACTTTTTGACTTCTGGGTTGTCCTGCAAGTTTTCCTAGGCCTTGACGCTTTCATCTAGCAGTTTTGATGCACTACTCACAAGATCTGAGATCTTCGTTGCTGAAGCCTGAATATCTTTGCGACGCTGTTCCCTGACCTCTGGTGGACTCTCAGGAATGAGGAAAAGTTGAAGCTCTGTAATCTGAGCCTCATGCTCTGCTTTTATCTTCTCTATCAGGCTTCAATACTGTTGTGCATAGTCTTTTAGCTTGACAATTATTTGCTCCGGTTCTTCTTCAGCCTGCATGTCAAAGTCAAGGAGACTTCGACACGCCTCATCCAACACTCGCGCTAGTGTATCCTGCTTGTTTTCTGCTTCCCTCTTCTTCTGTTCAGCTTCTTCCAACTGTGCCGTGAGGCTCTCACTCTGCTTCGTGGTATTCTCTAACTGCATGTGTGAGTAGCTGTCTCGTTCTCGGATCTCGTTCATGATTTCCAATTGACAAAGATACAGTTTCGGCATAGACAACTTGGTGTAATCTATCTCAACTGTCATGCTCATCTCCGATCGAGATGCTGCATCAGTTATTATAAGGGCTGCACTTGGCACTTGTCCTCTGTTGTTTCTGGTTGGCCATTGTCTTGTATCTAGCTGCACACCTACTGGGGCACTGCTTGCTACAGTGCCAGTTGTTGATCTTTCCGCTAACGCCTTAAGTTCTTCAATTCACTGTGCTACGCCAGCGAGCGCATCAAGATGCGTGGATGCAAACTCTTCCCATTTGCTGGACAATACCTCTGTAGAATTTGTCAGAGCATGATCAAGATATTTAATCATCATGGAAGGATCTTAGATGATATTCTTTCCCTTCGACGCCTTAGATTTCTTTCTGAGCTGAGGCTTAGTCACTTCCTCTGCTTCGAGAGACTTGTTGGAGTAGGGCCCCCCAACTACAAGAAAAGATGCTATATCGAAACAAGAAATTCAAAGGAAATAGTAGCTAAAGTGGTCAAGAAGAGAGATCTCAACCACTACATTTAAGGCAGTGGCCGAGAAGAGAGAGCTCAACCAATGCACTTAAGGTAGCGGCCGAGAAGAGAGAGCTCAAGCACTGCACTTAAGGCAGTGGTCGAGAAGAGAGAGCTCAACCACTGCACTTAAGGTAGCGGCGAAGACAGGAGGGCTCAACTACCCTCATAAATCGAAAAGGAGCAATGGGCCAAGGTATTGAGGACAAAGGATAGAAGGGGAGCGACCGAGGAAGTGACACCTATACCCACAATCAGCGCCGGGAAGCGTGGAAGACTGCAGAAAGCTGTGGTGTGACGGAAAGCGGTAGTTCAAAGTACAGATAGGCTGACTGTCACAGTTAGGGTTTTTGGGTTACTGTTGGGATAGGCCCATAGTTTTGTATTATGGAGAGACCTTTGAGCCTCCTATTTAAGCATGTATTTTGTATTATGAAAGGTTAGATAGCTAGACATTGAGATAGACAATTAGCTAGTCAGTTGGTCTGTTAGCTCGTAGACAGTAGACATTGAGGAAGAGTCGAGTTTGGTTCTGTTATTCAGTCTGTATTTATCTTACTACAACCAGTAGTGGGCTCCTTGAGAATGAATGTAACAATCCACAGGGATTGAGAGAGAGAGAGAGGAAAGAGTATATTGTAAGAAGGCAATATAGAAGGAGAAGAGATCTAAGAGAGAAGGGCTCCCGGCTGTGTGCACGGAGTTTCCCAGAAGATCTCAAGCTGCATAATAGGTTGCA
This sequence comes from Pseudotsuga menziesii, assembly GCA_001517045.1. Lineage (NCBI taxonomy): Eukaryota > Viridiplantae > Streptophyta > Pinopsida > Pinales > Pinaceae > Pseudotsuga > Pseudotsuga menziesii. The sequence goes on from LPNX010597625.1 coordinate 48,370, forward strand.
GCAGAACTTTGTTTACTCTCTCAAGATATAATATAAAAACCAGTTCCCGTGGACGTAGCTTCCCCCCCTAGAAGTGAACCACGTAAAATCCGTGTGGTGTGCAACTCTGTCATGTGATTGTGTTTTACTTATTTGATATCTGTTATCTATTACATGAACTTGTCTTATTAGTTATTGAGTGAATGTATGCTATCCTTTAGTTTATAGTAACATAGAAGGTTAGTCATGAGTTGGATGTATCAAGTAGTCTATATAAGAGTTTATCAGTGCTTGATTCATGACAGTTAACAGCTACAGTGTTAAGTGACTTCCGTATATGAGTTCAGCAAGTTGAGTATAGTTGATGTTAAGCGTGTTAGACTGTAGAGGATTAAGTGAAGTTGTTTAACACCCTGAAGAAGGTTAACTGAACTATTATACCCAGAGAGGAAGCCTTTGGACCTTGAGAGTCATATTGAGTCTTACTGTAGAACTATCACAGTATAGAAAGGCGATATCGCACCGTCAGAGGAGCTACGGTGTGAGATATCGCAGGTAAAGAGGCGAGTAGAGGAGATTGTTTGCACATCATCTTAGAAGCCGTGATGTGATAAGAGTCAGCTCCCTATCAGACCTAGCTAGAGATAGAGAAAAAACACATCGCTGAGAGATCCCGCTGGCTAAGAAGAGACAAGCAGCACTAGGATGCTATAGAACCTGGTTGAGGAAACCTGATTCTTCATCCAACCCATCCAAGATCACTTCGGGTGAGACTTCAGGCCGTTCTGTTGTCTGTTGTCGAAAGGGCCAGTGAGCTAGGGGTTTTTTTGGTAAAATAAAGTAAACCCGGGTCTACCCAGATATGCCAACAAATGGTTTCGTTGTTGGTTTTGAACAAATTGAAGAGCTAATGTTCTGTTGGCATCCTACTAATGAAGAACTTAACCAGTGGGTTGAGTCTAAGGAAAGAGAATTCGTTGCGACAGAAAACAAGAGTCCTAGGTCGAGTATAGAGGACTGGTTACAAAAACATATCTTCACACACCTGCATGAGATATTTTTTGCGACTGATGCAAATGAGTTGTATGATTGGTTGTCAAAGTGGAATGATAAGCATATATTCAAGAAGAAAAGGAACACTGTTTGGACACCGGAGCTGATTCATACCGTGAAGAGCGTAGATAATCCCATTTCATGGGTAGTATACTTCTGGCTTGCGAGTTTGCTGGAAGGTTTCATTACAGAGTTTGCGGTTGATCAAAGAAAGAGTTTCAGTGAAGCAGAAAGGTACTTCTTCAAAGGATATCGTGGTAAGTACTTGAACTCTTTAAATTTGTCCCTTAAGATGTTATTATATGAAAGAGGAGTACTAGACATATTCTTAGATGAATAAGTTAAGTAAGTGTAATGTCACAAGAGTCTGAAAGTGATTCTGAAGAAATTGGATGTACACGTAGCGGTAAAAGATATAAATTAGATTTCAGATCTTCCTTCTTTGAAGACAGTTCAGACAGTACTAGAGAGCAGAGTCAAAGTAATATAGAAAGAACAGTAGGGGGTATCCCTTACCACCCTTATACCCCACAGAAAACAACCAGGACTTAGAATAATCCCGCAGGAACTCCATCTAGTAGTTCCCACACAGTACATACTACCTCTGCATCACCTACATTTACACCGCCGAGTGGTAGTAATACAACAAATCAGAATCCACCACGTAGAAACATAATGGGGGATGACATGAAATTACATACCTTTAAGGGTACAGGGGCAGAAGACCCAGAATAGCATTGGTTCCTATGTGAAGCCATATGGCCATTCAACAGATACAGGATGACAATACTAAGCTTGTCCAGTTGGCCACTACACTTAAGGAAAGAGCCTTAACATGGTATATGAAGTATACGTCAGCGCAGCCCAGAACGCTTGTCCAGGTCAGGACTGCCATGATCAAACAATTTAAGAAACCCAAGTCTGAGTCATAATGCATCACAGAACTTAAACACATCAAACAGTTACCCACAGAGTCAGTATGGGACTTTGATCAGAAATTTAAAGCTCTTATAGACCAAGTTATCTTTGAGTTTGCGCCGGAGCAACATAAGGAATGGTTCATCGCAGCACTGCTCCCTCATATCAGACTTCCACTAGTGCAACAGAGACTCCATATGCAGGATGAAGCATTAGAGATGGCAATGAAACTAGGGGCTTCACCTCTAGCTGAGACTAGTATAGGTAGGACAAGGTTGTAGAACCAGTTAGCCAATCTCACGTTACAATTACATGAGATTAAGAAAGGAAAAGAGGTTGCACAAGAATTATGGTGCACAAAGTGTAAAGGATAGGGCCATACCAAAGATAACTTTCCAGTATTTTTTGAGTATCTAGCAAGTGGGGCTCCTAACCCCTTAGTATAGAATCAAGGGCCATGGTGTGAACTCTGCAGAATAAGAGGACATAGACCTCAGGAATTCCCTTTAATTCAGAAGTATGTACAAACTCCTAAGAACTTATATTGTAACTTCTGTAAGTCCGTAGGACATGATGAAAATAATTGTCGATCTTATGATCTCATGATAGAGAGAAAACATGACTTCTACAGATTCCAGTCAAAAACACCAGGTCCAGCAGCAGGACCATAGCATGAATCGGCTCGTGATGGCCATGGTGGAGGATTCAGAGGACGAGGCCATGGTGGAGGCTTTGGCCGTGGCCGTGGACCGATTACTTGTTACAACTGTGGAGCTATAGGACATTATGCTAGGGATTGCTAGAACTCTACTATGACATGTAAGTATTACAGGTCCTATGATCATACTATAGAAGAATGTCCTATATTGATAGCCAAGATTAGGGATCCTAAGCCAACAGTACACCAGAATATTCAGCTTATTGTTGCTGAGCAGAAAGAACCAGAACCAAGAGTCAATATTGTGACTCGTAGCGGTGCTTCTACTAGTAGAACATTGTAGGATGTCGAAAAGAATACAGGTCTGGAGTGGGTGTGTAAAGCCACTACTAAATCAACACCACTTAACCTACAGAAAAAAAAAGAAATGTTTCAGCAAGCTAAAAATTTCTTTACTAACCCTACACCATCATGATCGTAGACATTGCCTTATAGGGGTGTACTGTAGCAAACACCTTGTGGAGTTAGTCCTGTGCAGACATCGCAGGCTACCACATCTGGAAGGTGCAAAGAGGATGAGTTGACAGGAAGTGTACAATCCTTCTTGTCAATTTGCTTAAAAATCGTAAGAAATGAGAAAGCTATTGGAGAGCTTCAGCGCATCATAGATTAGTATCAACATCCTTCTTCTGTGAGCAGTGCACAGTGTGCTATTCATAATATTACGGGCCATACAAGAACAGGAAGAGAAATGAGACTCACAGCACAAATTGGAGAATTTGAAATGGATGAGGTAATCCTAGATTTAGGATTAGAGGTAAATGTTCTGACTAAGCAGACATGGGAATAGATAGGTAGCCCTAAGTTAGCCAGATCACCTATCCATCTGTGCTTAGCTAATCAGTAGAGGGTATCACCACTGGGTCGATTACCGTAAGTGCTAGTTGATATTGACGGAGTTCGCAGCTTTGCAGATTTTGAAGTCATAGAAATTATTGGCGATAGTAGACCGTACCCATATTTATTAGGTATTGATTGGGACAATTGATAACATGGCTGTTATCGATTTGAAGAAAAGACAGATGACCTTTGAGGATAATCAGATTCGGGTCATCGCACCATTGGATCCTTTTCAGGGTCCTAGATATATTGAACCTATCAGAGCAGAGGAATAGGTGCGTAATATGGGGAGCCTCTATCAAATGAATCCTAACCAGAGTGATTACATCAATCTGACCGCAGAAGGAAATATTATTTGGCGATGCGACAGCTCATACACATCGGATTCGGAGGTTGGTTTAGAAAACTGGCAGAATAGATTTTATGAAGTCTCAGCTCGCAGATGTGCGTTTATGACTAAGTCACTGTGATGGATTGGAACAGAGATTAAGGATACTCCGTCGTTTGATGGCTTAGCGGATGTCAATGACTTTTTACAAGAGTTTGAGCAGGAAATTCCTCATGAGCAGAGGAAGTCAGTTATTGACCTTGCAGTAAGAGCCACACCTGCAAGATGGTGGCATGCACATAAAGAACATATTGCATCATGGGATGATTTCCAGATATTGATGGCGATCAGATTCTCTAATGACAAGGAGCGGTTCCAGCAGAAATATACAGGAGAAAGTGACCCCAGGTCACATATTAAGAGTTATGAACAAAATGGGTTTGACATTCTTGAGGATGAATGGGTTCAGCTATTCATTCACACTTTAGACACAATCCCAAGGAACTGGTACATTGAGACAGAGTTGCACAGAGGAATGACTACATGGCCACTTATGATAGACAGCTTTGAACTCACTTTCGCTTTTGAATCTGAGTATCCAAGCATTGATCAGGCTCTAGATAGTATAAAGATTAAGATATTTGATGATTGTACCCTATCAAAGTCTGCTCAAACTAATTGGGACATCCAGTTAGAACACGCGCTAGAGTGTTACAACTTCACAGAAGAGTCAGGCAATGAGGATGAGAATCCTCACAGTATCAACATTCCAGAGTCAGAAGGGACTCACAAAGTTGATGGACTGAAGCTAGATATTCCAGCTATCATAGAGCGTATTAATATTAAAAAGATCAATATTGGCATAGAAACATAACCAAAGTTTTCCTCCATTGGAGATTATTGGGATGATGAAATGGTAGGACACATCGCAGATTTGTTACATGACTATCAAGACTTATTTCCCAACAAGTTCATAGAGATGAAGAAAATAGTAGGAGATTTGAGAGTCATGTGGATACCTTTGAAAGAGGATGCTAGGCCATTTAAGCAGCGTCCATATAGATTAAATCCACATTATAAAGAAAAAGTTAAGGATGAGATTGATAAGATGCTAGCAGCAGACATCATTGAGCCCATAGAAGAGAGTGAACGGGTTAGTCCCATGGTTGTGCAGGAAAAGAAAACTAAAGGAGAAATCAGGATCTGTGTCAATTTACACAAACTCAATGACGCATTGCTTCATGACCCATTTTCGACACCTTTTACTGATGAAGTCTTAGACAATGTGGGAGGACAGGATGTCTACTCCTTCACTGATGGCTTTTCAGGATATCACCAGATAAGAATCCATCCAGAGGATCAATATAAGACCACCTTTGCGATAGAATGGGGCTCATTCCAGTATACGGTAATGCCCTTTGGTCTTAAAAATGCATCGGCTATTTTTTCGAGAGTAGTAGTTGCTGTCTTTAAAGAATACATCCATAAATTCTTAGAAGTCTAATTTGATGATTTGGCTGTATTTGGATTAATCAACAAGAATATAGGAGATTTAAGGCTCATATTAGAGAAATGTAGGCAATATCAGATTTCTCTTAACTTGAAGAAATGTATATTCTGTGCGCCATTTGGTATTTTGTTGGGTCATATTGTTTGCAGACAAGGCTTTATGGTAGATCCTGCAAAGATTGCCATCATTGTAAATCTTCTAGCACCCAACTCAGTCAAGCAATTGAGGACAGTGCTTGGTCATACTGGGTATTATAGAAAATTCATCAAAGGTTATGCAAAGATCACAGCACCTATGGAAAAGCTGTTAAAGAAAGACGTGAAATTCCTATGGAATGAGGAATACCAGCAAAGTTTAGACGCTCTTAAAGAAAAGATGGTTACAGCACCCATCTTAGTATTTCCAGATTGGGACAAGCCATTTCATGTACATGTGGATGCATCAGGCATCGCACTGGGGATTGTCTTAACACAACCAGGAGAAGGGGGTATCGATCACCCTATTGCGTACTCAAGCAGAAATTTATCTACCACAGAAAAGAACTACACCACTATAGAAAGAGAAGGATTAGCTATGGTGTATGCTCTATAGAAGTTCAAGCACTACCTGTTGGGTGCCCCATTCAAGATGTTCACTGACCATTCCTCTTTAAAGTACTTGGTCAATAAGCCAATGTTAGGAGGAAGGATCTGTAGATGGTTACTCCTATTTCAGGAGTATGATTTTGAAGTTATTGTAAAACCAGAGAGATTAAATGCTGCACCTGATCATCTGTTGTGGATAGACTCAGGAGAAGAACCAAGTAATCTAGAGGATAATTTGCCATATGCGCAATTGTTTTCTATTCATATTGCATATGAGTATTACGCAGATATTATTCACTTTCTCACTACAGGATGGGCACCAGTTGAGTTTAATAAACAGCAAAAGAAACAGTTAGTTGTTAAAGCAGCAGACTTCACTTTGATCGCCGGACATTTATATAAGTTAGGTCCAGATGAAGTCCTGCGCAGATGCATTATGCCACACGAGAAAGAGGCCATTATCAGAGAAGCACATTTAGGTATCGCAGGAGGTCATTTCGTAGGAAAGCTGACTGCTCAGAAAATTCTAGTTGTAGGATTATGGTGGCCTACTTTGCACAAAGACACTAAGGCATTTTACAGATGCTGCAATATCTACCAGAGGGCAGGAAAACCTTCACGGAGAGATGAAATGCTGCTGTGACCACAGATTACGCTGCAGGCATTTGACAAGTGGGCTATAGATTTCGTGGGTCCTATCAACCCACTAGGAAATTGAACTGGTGCGAGATACATCATCAGAGGAACAGAATACCTCACTAGGTGGGAAGAGGCCAAAGTAGTAAGGAATTGTGATGCTGCTACAGCTGCACAGTTAATTTTTGAAAACATCATAAGTAGATTTGGATGTCCATCAATTTTGATGAGCGATTAAGGAACACACTTTCTGAATCGCACTATTCAGGCCTTGACGGAGGAATTTCAGATACAACATCATAAGAGCACTCCCTACCACCCACAAGCTAATGGTACGGTGGAGGCCTTTAATAATATTCTAGAAAATGCTCTTGCTAAGATCTGTAACAGTAAAAGAGACGATTGGGACCTCAGGGTTAATGCAATGTTATGGGCTTATAGAACTACATGCAATAAACTTACAGGACACACACCTTTTAGCTTGGTGTATGGACAAGAGGCTCTTATGCCCATGGAATATATTATTCCCAGTTTAAGAATTGCTCAAATTACCGAGATGGCTGATACAGATACGATGAATGAAAGACTAGCAAAGCTGCTTGCCTTAGAAGAAGATAGATTCATCACAGGATTTCATCAGAAAGTGTAGAAGGCATGAGAAAAATATTGGCATGACAGGCTCATCAAGAGAACGATTTTTTAGATAGGAGACCTAGTGCTCCTTTATGATAGCAAGTTTGTTAAGTTTCCAGGGAAGTTCAAGACGCATTGGTTAGGGCCATATCAGATCTAGCAAGTTATAGAAGGAGGTGCCCTTCAGCTCAGTAAACTGAACGGGGAACTTGTTCGTACTTTGATTAATGGCAGTAGGCTTAAGCTTTATAGTGATAGCCACTCCACCTCCCATCCCTAACTCAGACATTTTATGCACGGTGCAAATGTCCAGTGTAGTTGCAAGGAGGCATCGCACCCCTAACTAGTCTACACGTAAAAAAAAATAAAAAATTAAAAAAAAATGAATGATTCAAAAAGTTTGTTTTGCGCAAGTCATAGGATGCTTGTGGCGTTTTTGAGTTTTGTGGAGTTTTACGCTAACATTTTAGCTCAGGATGATGTGGTGTGACATCGCAGCAAGACGATGCTCACCGTGCCACGTCGACGATTTTGAAAAGGGACAGAGGGCCAGTCACTTCACCTTCTGACAAGTAGTTAATGAGAATATGACAGGTATACATTAGCCTAGATTTGGAAACAGTCCAATGATTTTCCCAGATTTGGTAAATCTTCGTTGAGATTGTTGGCGCCTGCACACAACTTTCGAGGAAAATTTGATCAGATTTCAGCAATTAATGAGGATCAAGATGACAGATGTTGTCTTATCTATGTAATAAATGCCGGCAATGGGTCTAGCCTAAGTGACTGTTCCTTTAGAGATTATCGTCTTCATTATAAATACATAGATCATTCACACAGAAGGGTTACTTTTGCGATTTCTGAGAGTTACAGAGAAATTTGAAGAGTTTTCCCTGTGCATAGATACTCCAGCTATAGAGTGCTAGTTTTCCCAGTTTCGTAGCCATTGCTAGTCCAGAGTATCGCACTGGGTTGTTTCTGTCCGAGGAGGAACCTTTAGAAGACATTGTGCGACGATTCCAGCGTGGTGGTCTCGTGTCTACTATGATGATGTCGCCCAAGGTTGTGAAATTAGGTGCACCATAGGTCAGACAGACATCAAGGATGAGGAGTCAAGCTCAGATAGTAGAAGAGTCTAGTTCAAAGCAGAGAAGAAGAAAGACAAGAATATCACTGAAGATAAGAACACAGAGAAGAAACGTGAGAAAAAGAAAGAGAAGGGCTCCCGGCTGTGTGCATGCAGTTTCCTAGAAGATCTCATGAAAAGAAAAAAGGACCAAGAAACAAGCATCTGAGACTCAGAAAAACAAAAGGAAACGGGAAAGGAACAAAGCAGAGATGTTGAAAATGAGAGAGACACAGAAAATGTCAAAGAAGGTAGTTACATTAAAGCTGGAAAAGGATATGTCTCCTCATGGAAGTTTTCCCAAGAATGATGATGGCTTTGATGAATCTATTTCAGAAAAGCGCTCCAGTAGAATTTGAGGTGAATGGTACAAACCTAACCGAATTCGCAGGAGGTAAGGTCATTGCAACAAATTTAGTAGCCTATAAATATTCCACCATTTATTTCTAGAGCTTCACTTAAGGAAAGTCTTGAAACTATTTTAGAGAAGGAGGCACAAGACTGTGTCGAAGCTATGGACAAAGAAGTCGCAGGACTCAAGGAGAGATTCACAAGGACTTCGCAGGAAGCCAAGGAGAAGCCAGCTATTAGTGGCTCAGGGATGAGCCACAAGTAAGTGTTAGGGGAATGTTGGAGCAGGGCCCCGCAGCTACAGGAAAAGCTGCTATATCGAAACAAGAAAGTCAAAGGAAACAGTACCTGAAGCGGTCGAGAAGAGAGAGCTCAACCACTGCATTTAAGGCAGCGACCGAAAAGAGAGAGCTCAACCACTGCACTTAAGGTAGCGACCGAGAAGAGAGAGCTCAACCACTGCACTTAAGGTAGTGACCGAGAAGAGAGAGCTCAACCACTACACTTAAGGCAGCGACCGAGAAGAGAGAGCTCAACCACTACACTTAAGGCAGCGGTGAAGACAGGAGGGCTTAGATACCCTCATAAATGGAAAAGGAGCAATGGGCCAAGGTATTGAAGATAAATGATAGAAGGGGAGTGACCAAGGAAGCAGTGCCCATACCCACGATCAGCACCGGGAAGCGTGGAAGACTGCAGAAAGCTGTGGTGTGACGGAAAGCGGTAGTTCAAAGTAGAGATAGGCCGACTGTCACAATTAGGGTTTTTGGGTTACTGTTGGGATAGGCCCATAGTTTTGTATTATGGCGAGACCTTCGGGCCTCCTATTTAAGCATGTATTTTGTATTATGAAAGGTTAGCTAGCTATACATTCAAATAGACAATTAGCTAGTCAGTTGGTCTGTTAGCTTGTAGACAGTAGACATTGAGGAAGAGTCGAGCTCTGGTTCTGTTATTCAGTCTGTAGTTATCTTACTGTAACTAGTAGCGGGCTCCTTGAGCATGAATGTAACAATCCGCAAGGATTGAGAGAGAGAGAGAGGAAAGAGTATATTGTAAGAAGGCAATATAGAAGGAGAAGAGATCTAAGAGAGAAGGGCTCCTGGCTGTGTGCACAAATTTTCCCAGAAGATCTCAAGCTGCATAATAGGTTGCAGTGGAACTGTGTTTACTCTCTCAAGATATAATATAAAAACTAGTTCCCGTGGACATAGCTTCCCCCCCTGGAAGTGAACCACATAAAATTCGTGTGTTGTGCGGCTGTGTCATGTGATTGTGCTTTACTTATTTGCTATATGTTATCTGTTACATGAACTTGGATGATCAGTTATTGAGTGAATGTATGCTATCCTTTAGTTTATAGTAACATAGAAGGTTAATCATGAGTTGGATGTATCAAGTAGTCTGTATAAGATTTTATCAGTGCTTGATTCACAATAGTTAACAGTTACAGTGTTAAGTGACTTTCGTATATGAGTTCAGCAAGTTGAGTATAGTTGATGTTAAGCGTGTTAGAATGTAGAGGCTTAAGTGAAGTTGTTTAACACCCTAAAGAAGGTTAACTGAACTATTATACCCAGAGAGGAATCCTTTGGACCTTGAGAGTCATATTGAGTCTTACTGTAGAACTATTGCAGTATAGAAAGGCAATATCACACCGTCGGAGGAGCTGCAGTGTGAGATATTTTAGGTAAAGAGGCGAGTAGAGGAGAACGTTTACGCATCATCTTAGAAGCCACAATGTGATAAGAGTCAGCTCCCTATCAGACCCATCTAGAGATAGAGAAACAACACATTGCTGAGAGATCCCGCTGGCTAAGAAGAGACAAGCGGCACTAGGATGCTACAAAACCTAGTTGAGGAAACCTGATTCTTCAGCCAACCCATCCAAGATCATTTTGGGTGAGACTTCAGGCCATTTTTTGGTTTGTTTCTGAAAGGGCCAGTGAGCTAGGGGTTTTGTTGGTACAATAAAGTAAACCCAAGTCTTCCCAAATACGCCAACAAGACTTGCGCTTATCTGGGCGATTGGGGTCTGAGATGGTTTTGACCGATTCTTCTTCTTCTTCATCACCTCTGTCATCTCCACCCTGGTCACCTTCGCTCTACTGTGACTCATATTGTTCATCGCTCTCTTCGAGTGGTTCATTCTGCTGTGGCTGACTAGGACTTGTGCCCACATCTATTACTGGAGGGACTGGAATGTTGGGCTTTGTCTCTGCGTCCTTCATCCATTCAGCTGGCCAATGCTAAACTACTGCGAGGATGTCTTCCTGGTTTACCATGTATGGTAATTTCCACCATGCATGTTTGTCATCTGCGCGGGCCTGGATGAAGAGATTATGCATGTCGGCCTTGAAGTTGGCCACTCCAGTGTACTAAGAAAATAGCTCATTACTGAGCTGCGGTGTTTTCAAGATCTCATATGAAATGTTCATCGCATAGAAGGCAAACACATAGTTCATCATTTGCTGCAAGGCCTTATCCTGTGAAACCCAAAGAGATACATACCATACTGCGCCAGGCATCTGCGGAGGCACATCAACAAACTATTCCTTGTTAGGTTCTCTCCATCCTACCAGTGCAATAAGCACTATCAACCATGAGTAATGAAAGGGTCTACCTTTCTCCTGTGCATCGCGGACATCTTCAAGGAATTCTCTAGCAATGTACTCTGCCCATTTGTAACTGTAGCCTTCGGAATAGTTCACAGCAATATTGACGATTGGGGTAGCTGTTGGTTTGCATGGGCAAACTCGGGTTTACTGTAGTTAACCAACAACACCCCTAGCTCACTGGCCCTTTCGGCGACAGACCGTAGAGTGGCCTAAAGTCTCACCCGAAATGATTCTAATGGGTTGGCCAAAAGACTCAAGTGTCTTCGACCAGGTTCTGGGGAAACCTGGGTGTCTCGCAGCTCTTTTAGCCTACAAGATCTCTCTCTCTCTCTATGACGTGCAACCTCTTCTTACTTACGATGACTCTAGTCATTATCGCACCACCGCGCCTCGGGCAATGTGTAACTCCTTCCTACGTTGATTCTCAACCGCAGCGCACCACAGCTCCTCTGCTGGTGTGATACCGCCTCCTTGCGATATTCTACCACTGTGGCTCAGTGTACTCAGTGCTACTCATTCTGACTTACAGGACTCGATATACAAGCTTGCTTAACTCTACGACTCTTAACTCTAAGAGCTGAAACATAGATAAACTCTTATACAAAATACTTAAGGGTTTCAACTTGCATTCATCTTCTATAGTGTTGTAAACTGAATAATGCATACATACATTAAACTATAAACAAGGCCCATGTGATAACTGATAGATGCAACAGATAAACATAACACATAAATCAATCACATAACACACGATTTTAACATGGTTCACCTCCAGGATGGAAGTTACGTCCACAGAACTGTGTTTCTATTATATCTCAAGGGAAGGTAAACATAGTTCTACTATACCGCATATGTAGCTCGAGATCTTCTGGGTAACTCCGCACACAGCCTGGAGCCCTTCTCTCTTAGATCTTTTCTCTACTCTATATTGCACCTCTTACAATATACTCTTCCCTCTCTGACGATCCCTGCGGATCGTTACATGCATGCTCTATGAGCCAGCTACTAGTTATAGTAAGATAACTATAGCTAATAACAGAACCAGATCTTGGCTTCTATACAATTGTCCAACTATTGTCTAAATTTCTAGCCCACAAAATGACCAACCAACCAACCCTTTTACAATACAAAATATATCCCTTTATAGGCAGCCCGAAGGTCTCACCATTACAACACTGTGGTCCTATCCCAACAGTAACCCAAAACCCTAACTAGTGACAGCCAGCATATCTGTACTTGGGGTAGCCACTTTCCATCACACCACAGCTCTCTGCAGTCTTCCATGCTTCACGACATTGACCATAGGTACTGTGCACCGCTTCCCTGTTTCTGTCCTTCATCTTCAATATCTCGGCCTTGTTGCTCCTTTTCCTTTATGAGGGTAGCTGAGTCCTCCTATCTTTTGCCACTGCCTTCAATGTAGTGGGTGAGCTTTCTCTTCTCGGCCGCTCAGGTACCGTCGTCTCCCTTGAATTTTTTGCCCTAAAAGTCATGGTTTCTAGCTCTACTCTGTAGCTAGAAACATGCTACGGTGTCATAGCTCTATCTTATCTCCTCTCCGCCAAAACTATCTATCCGCTAAACTGGCAGCTTCTTCTGTAGCTGCGGGACCCTGCTCCAATAGTCCCCTAACACTTACTTGTGGATCGTCCCCGAGCCACTACCAGCGGGATTCTCTTGCTGTAGCTTCTCCTTGGCTTCATGTGAAGTCCGTTGAAACTTGTCCCAAAGTCTTGCAACTTCATCCTACATCGCTGTGGCATGCTCTTTTTAGTTTCTGTAACTTAGTTCAATGGGTTCTCTTATCTTTCCTTCCCTTAGTTATGCTCTCGCTCTCGTCACTCCTGAGACTTTTTAAAGATATCCAGGTCTTGAGAAGTCTTCCACAGATATCCTTTCCTCTTTTTCTGGGTTAGAACTTTTATCACAAGGAAAATCTGTATCTTCCAACCTTCTCAAACATTTCATTCAGTCTAGATCCTACTTATGCAAAATGTATACAAACCAGGAATTCCATTCCGAGAACAAGTCTTTGTCTGTATCTTGAAGTTCTACTTGTTCGGTTTGTTTTCCCTTTCACTTTTCTTCTCAGCAACTCGCTCCAAGTATTCACACTTCTTGGGTTCCAGATATTTTCATTCCTGACCTTTGGAACCTCTTGTTCTCCTCTTAGCTGATGAGATAGGTCATCTTCCTTCTCCTGTTGCTTTCTTTTTTTCATTTTTACTTTCTTCCTCCCGGGAGATTTCTTCTCATCATTCCGCCGCTCTGCTTTCTTATCTTCAGTGATTGGCTCGGCTTTCTTCTTCTCTTTAGTAGGGATTTTGATGACATCTTCTACATCCTACGCTTGAATCCTCATCCTTGGAAATTTTCTTTCCTGTGATATTCCTAATTTCACAACCCTGGGTGGCATCGTCATAGCGGACATATGGCCATTAGGGTCGAAATGCCTCAGCATGTCTTCTAAAGGTTCCTCCTCAGATAGAACCCACTCGGTGTAAAACACTGGACATGCAATGGCTGCAATATCTAGAAATCACAGCAATCTGTCATGGGATTAGTTCTGCACAGGGAAACTAATCGATGCACTCTATAACTCTCGGCTATGGACTTTTTTGCAAATGTAACCCTCCTAAATGACTAATTTCTGCTTTTATGCTGAAGACGATAATCCCGGATGCAACGGTCATCTAGACTGAATCCATCGGTCATATTAATTGCATGGACAAGACCACACCCATCATCCGATCCTCAATAAATGCTGAAATCCGATCAAATTTCCCTCGAAATGTGTGTGTACAGGCACCGGTCTCGTTGAGGATTTACCAAATCTGGAAAATTGATTACACAGTTGCCAAATCCATGGTAATATATACTGGTCATTTCTTCATTAACTGCGTGTCAGAAGGTGACTTGACTAGCCCTCTGTTTTCTTTGTGAAAGCTGGTACGTGGCATGGAGAGACATTGCCTTGTTGCGATGCAACACCGCATCCTCTGCTTAAATCAAAACTTTTTTTTTTGGCAATTGATGACTTGCACAAAATGAACCGTCCTTATGTGATTCCTTATACTTAGAATACCTGCCAGTGTAGACTAATTCCCGGTGCGATGCCTCCTTTCAACTACACTGGACATCTGCACCACGTAAGCTGTCTAGGCTAGGACTGAGAGGTGGGGTGGATTTCACTATAAATCTTGAGCCTACTTCCATTAATCAATGTGGGAAGAAGCTCCCCATCCAATTTGCTGAGCTGAATAGCACCTCCCTCTGTAACTTGCTGTATCTGATATGGCCCCAGCCAATGAGTCTTGAACTTCCCTAGAAACTTAATAAATTTACTGTCATAGAGGAGTACTAGGTCTCTGATCTGAAAGGTCTTAATCTTAATGTGTCTATCATGCCAAGATTTTTCTCATTCCTTCTGCACTTTTTGATGGAAGCCGACGATGAATCCTTCTTCCTCTAAGGTAAGCAGTTGTGCTAGCCTTTCATCCGCTGTGTCTGTATCATCCATCCAAGTGATCTGAGCGATTCTTAAACTGGGAAGAATATACTCCATGGGCATAATAGCCTCCTGTCCATACACCAAACTAAAAGATGTCCTGTAAGTTTCTTGCATGTGGTCCTATACGCCCATAATACAGCGTTAACTCTGAGGTCCCAATCATTCCTTTGGCTGTTGTAGATCTTTGTAAGAGCATTTTCTAAAATCTTGTTAAATGCCTCCACCGTACCATTAGCCTGTGGGTGGTAGGGAGTGCTCTTATGGTGCTGAATCTGAAATTCTTCTGTCAAGGCCTCAATAGTGTGGTTTAAGAAGTGTGTACCTTGATCGCTCATCAAAACTACTGGGCATCCAAATCTACTGATGATGTTTTCAAAAAGAAACTGTGCGGCTGTAGCAGCATCACAATTTCTTACTGCTTTGGCCTCTTCCCACCTGGTGAGGTACTCTGTGCCAGTGATGATATATCTCGCACCAGTGCATTTTCTTGGTGGGTTGATAGGACCCACAAAGTCTATATCCCACTTGTCAAATGTGCGCAGCGTAACCTGCGGTCGCAACTGCATTTCATCTCGTCGCGAGGGTTTTCCTACCCTCTGGCAGATATCACAGCATCTGCAAAAGTCCTTAGTGTCCTTGTGCAACGTAAGCCACCATAATCCCGCAGCTAGGATTTTTTGCACAGTCGGCTTTCCTGCGAAATGACCTCCTAAGGTTCCTGAATGTGCCTCTCTGATGATATTGTCTTTTTCATGTGGCATCACACATCTACGTAGGACTTCATCTGGACCTAACTTGTATAATTGTCCTGCGAGTAGGGTGAAGTCAGCTACTTTAACAACCAACTACTTCTTTTGCTGCTTAGTAAACTCATCAGGTGCTAATCCTATAGTGAGAAAGTGAATGATATCAGCATAGTAGTCGTTTGTGATCTGGATAGAAAACAACTGCGCATCTGACAAATTGTCCTCTAGGTTACTTGGCTCTTCTCCCGAGTCTATCCGCGACAAGTGATCAGGTCCGGCGTTCAATCTTCCTGGTTTCACAATGATTTCAAAATCATACTTCTGAAAGAGGAGTAACCATCTGCAGATTCTCCCCCCTAACACTGGCTTATTGACCAGATACTTCAATGTGGAATGGTCAGTAAACATCTTGAATGAGGCACCCAATAGGTAGTTCCTGAACTTCTACAGTGCATACACCATAGCTAAGCCTTCTCTTTCTGTTGTGGTGTAGTTATTTTCTGCTGTTGATAGCTTTCTGCTGGAATATGCGATAGGATGATCAATATCCCCTTCTCCTGGTTGCGTTAAAACAACCCCTAGTGTGATGCCAGATGCATCCACATGTACATGGAATGACTTAGTCCAGTCTGGAAATACTAATATGAGTGCTGTAACCATCTTCTCTTTAAGGGTGTCTAGGCTCTGCTAGCATTCCTCAATCCATAGGAATTTTATATCTTTCTTTAACAATTTCTCCATCGGTGCTGTGATCTTTGCGTATCCCTTGATGAATTTTCTGTAGTACCCAGTATGACCAAGTACTTTTCTCAATTGTTTGACTAGGTTGGGTGCTGGAAGATTTACGATGATGGCAATCTTTGCGGGATCTACCATCAAGCCTTGTCTGCAAACAATGTGACCCAACAAAATACCAAATGGTGCACAGAATATACATTTTTTCAAGTTCATAGAAATTTGGTACTGCCTACATTTCTCTAACATCAGTCTTAAATCTCCTATGTGCTTGTCAATTAATCCAAATACAATCCAATCATCAAAATAAACTTCTAGGAATTTATGGATGTATTCTTTAAATACAGCAACTACTACTCTAGAAAAGATAGCTAGTGCATTCTTAAGACCAAAGGGCATTACCGTATACTGGAATGAGCCCCATTCTATTGAAAAGGTGGTCTTGGATCGATCTTCTGGATGGATTCTGATCTGGTGATAGCCTGAAAAGCCATCAGTGAAGGAGTAGACCTCCTGTCCTCCGACGTTGTCTAACACTTCATCAGTGAATGGTGTCGAAAATGGATCATGAAGCAATGCATCGTTGAGTTTACGCAGATCAACACAGATCCTGATATCTCCTTTAGTTTTCTTTTCTTGTACAACCATGGGACTAACCCATTCTCTCTCTTCTACGGGCTCAATGATGCCTGCTACTAGCATCTTATCGATCTCATCCTTAACTTTTTCTTTGTAGCGCGGATTTAATCTATATGGACACTGCTTGACTGGTTGAGCATCCTCCTTCAATGGTATCCTCATTACTCCCAAGTCTCCAACTATTCCCTTCATCTCTGTGAACTTGGTGGGAAATAGGTCTTGATAGTCATGTAGCAAGTCTGCAATCTGTCCGACTATTTCATCATTCCAATAGTCTCCAATAGAGGAAAACTTTGGTTCTGTGTCTGTGTCGATATTGATCTTTTTAATCTTGATGGGCTCTGTGATTGCTGGAATTTCTAACTATGGTCCCTCAAAATCGTGAGTCCCTTCTAACTCCAGAATGTTGGTGTTGCGAGGATCCTCATCCTCTTCCTCTAGTTCTACTTCAAAGTTATAGCACTCAAGCACATCTTTTAACTGGATGGCCCACTCAGGCTGAGTTTGTACTAATAAGGTACAATCCTCAAATATCTTGATCTTTATTATATCTAGGGCCTGGTCAACACTTGGGTACTCAGATTCAAAAGTGAAGGTGAGTAGAAAGTTGTCTATCATAAGTGGCCATGTAGTTGTTCCCTTGCGCAATTCAGTCTCTGTATACTAGTTCCTTGGAACTGTGTCCAAAGTGTGAATGAACCGATGAACCCATTCATTCTCAGGAATGTCTGACCCATTCTGTTTGCATGCCTGAATATGTGATCCGGGGTCACTTTCTCTTGTGTACTTCTGTTGGACATACTCTCTGTCGATAGAAAATCTGATCGCCATTAGTCTCTTAATATCATCCCATGATGCGATATTCTCTTTATGTGCATACCACCATCTTGTAGGTGTGGCTCGTACTGCAAGGTCTATAGCTATGATCCTCTACTCGTGAGGAATTTGTTGTTCAAAATGCTTGAGGAAGTCCTGGATATCTGTTAGACCATGAAATGATGGAATCTCATTGATCTCTGTGCCAATCCATCGCAGTGACTTAGTCAAGTACGCGCATCTGCGCACTGAGACTTCATGAAGTCTGTTCTGCGAGTTCTCTAGACCAACATCTGAATCTAATGCGCATGAGCTGTTGCATCGCTAACTAATGTTCCCTTCCACAGTCGGATTGATATAGTTGCTCTGGTTTGTGGTCATCTGATAGAGACTTTCTATGTTGCGTGCCTCTTCCTCTGCTCGGATAGGTTCAATATATCTTGGACCCTGAAAAGGATCCAACGGTGAGATGACCCAGATCTGCGCATCCTCAAAGGTCATTTGTCTTCTCTTTAGGTCAATAATGGCCATGTTACCGATCACCCAATCAATGCCTAGTAGTGCTAGATATGGTCTACTATCACCAATTATTTCTATAACTTCAAAGTCCGCGAAGCTGCGAACTCCGTCAATGTCAACTGGCACCTGCGATAATCAACCCAGGGGTGATACTCGCTACTGATTAGCTAATCTCAGATGAATAGGCAATCTAAATAACTTAGGGCTACCCATCTGTTCCCATGTCTGCTTAGTCAGAACATTTACGTCTGATCCTAGATCTAGGATCACCTCATCCATTTCAAATTCTCCAATCTGTGCTGTGAGTCGCATCTCTCTTCCTGTTCTTGTATGTCCTGTAATATTATGAACAACACGCCATGTACTGCTCATGGAAGAAGATGGCTGAAACTGATCTATGATGCACTAAAGTTCTCCGATATCTTTCTCATTTCTCATGAGTTTTAAACAACTCCGCAGGAAGGATTGTACACTTCCTGTCATCTCATCCTCATCGCATGTACCCGATGTGGTAGCCTGCGATATCTGTACAGGGATAACGCCATAAGGTACTTGCTGCGGTATGCCCCTAGATGGTGGTACCTATGATCCTAATTGCATAGGATCATCAAAGAAAGTCTTAGCTTCTGCACGGCCAAAGCCTCCTCCACTTCCTCGTCCTCTAAATCCTCCTCCACGACCACCATAAGTCAGATCATGTTGTGGTCCTGCTGCAGGACCCTGTGGTTCTGATTGGACTCTGTACATATCTTGCTTTGCTCCTACCATGAGATCATAGGCTTGGCAATCATTTTCATCATGGCCTACAGACTTGCAGAAGATGCAGTATAAGTTCTTAGGTGTCTGCACGTACTTCTGAAGTAGAGGGCACTGCTGAGGTAGATGTCCTCGCATTTTGCATATTTCACACCATGGCCCGTGGGTCTGTGGTAAGGGGTTTGGAGCCCCTGTCGCTATATATTCTACAAAGACTAGACAGTTGTCTTTAGTATGGCCTTGTGCTTTACACCTTATGCACCATATGTCTTACGCAACCTCCTTTCCTTTCTTAAGCTCATGCAACTGTAACGTGAGATTAGCCAACTGGTTTTGTAGATTTTTCATGCCTGTGCTGGTTTCCACTAGAGGTGAAGCCTCTAGATTCATTTCCATCTCCAATGTGTCATCCTGCATCTGGAGTTTCTGCTGCATTAACGGTAGTCTGATGTGAGGGAGCATCGCTGCAATAAACCATTCCTTATGCTGATCTGGTGCAAACTCAAAGCTGACTTGGTCTATAAGGGCTTTGAATTTCTGATCAAAGTCCCACACCAACTCTGTAGGTAACTGTTTGATATCTTTGAGCTCTGTAATGCACTATGACTCAGACTTAGGTTTCTTAAACTCTTTAATCATGGCTGTCTTGATCTGTACAAGTGTTTTGGGTACTGTGGTATACTTCATATACCATGTTAAGGCTCGATCTCTTTGCGTGGTGACCAACTGTACAAGTTTAATGGTATCGTCATTGATGGTTTTAATGGTCCACATGGCTTCAGATAGATACCAATGCTGCTATGGGTCCTCTGCCCCTGTACCCTTAAAGATAGGTAGCTTCATATCATCCCCCATTCTATTTCTATGTGGTGGATGTTGATTTGCTGTGCTACTACCACTCGACGGTGTAGCTGAAGGTGATGTAGCGGTAGTAGGTACTATCTGCGAGCTACTGGCTGGAGTTCCTATGGGATTGTTCTAAGTCCCAATCTGTTTCTGTGGGGTGTAAGGGTGGTAAGGGATACCCCCCTGTGTTCCTTCTATGGTACTATGACTCTGTTGTCTAGTATTATCTGGACTATCTTCAAATATGGGAGATATGAAATCTACTTTATATTTCTTTCCACTACGTGTTCATCCAATGTCATCAAAATCACTTTCAAACTCTTGTGACATTACTATCTTTACTTATTCATCTGAAACCAGATCCATTGTTCATTTTTCATGTAATAACATCTTAATGGACAAGTTTAAAGATTTTAGGTACTTACCACGATATCCTTTGAAGAAGTAGCGCTCAGCCTCACTGAAGCTTTTTCTCTGGTCGAATGCAAACTTTGTGATGAAGCCTTCTAGAACACTCGCAAGCTAGAAGTCTACTGCCCTTGTAATGGGATTATCAAGGTTCTTCACGGTCTGAATCAGCTCTGATGTCCAGACAATGTCTCTTTTCTTCTTCAGTATGCTTGTATCAGTTAACTTTGATAACCAGTCGTAAAGCTCGTTCCCAAAGGTCGCAAAAAATATCACATGCAGGTCTGTAATGATATGTTTTTGTAACCAGGCCTCTGTATTCAGTTTAGGACTCCTGTTCTCTCTTTCAACAAAATCTTTCTAGTTAGACCAAACCCACTCATTGAGTTCGTCTCTAGTAGGCCGCCACCAGAACATCAATGCTCAGTTTGTTCAAAACCCGCAATGGAACCATTTGTTGGTTTGCATGGGTAGACCTGGGTTTACTGTAGTTAACCAACAACACCCCTAGCTCACTAGCCCTTTTGGTGACAGACAGCAGAATGGCCTGAAGTATCACCCAAAGTGATTCTAATGGGTTGGCCAAAAGACTCAAGTGTCTTCAACCAGGTTCTAGGGCAGCTTGGGTGTCTCGCAGCTCTTCTAGCCTACAAGATCTCTCTCTCTCTGCGACGTGCAACCTCTTCTTACTTGCAACGACTCTAGTCCTTATTGCATTTCTGTGCCTCGGGAAACACGTAACTCCTTCCTATGCTGATTCTCAACTGCAGCACACCACAGCTCCTCTACTGGTGTGATACTGCCTCCTTGCGATATCCTACTGTCGCGGCTCAACGTACTCAGTGCTACTCGTTCCGACTTACAGGACTCAATATACAAGGTTGCTTAACTCTACGACTCTTAACTCTAAGAGCTGAAACATAGATAAACTCTTATACAAAATACTTAAGGGTTTCAACTTGCATTCATCTTCTATATTGCTGTAAACTAAATAACGCATACATACATTAAACTGTAAACAAGGGCCATGTGATAACTGATAGATGCAACAAATAAAAAAACACATAAATCAATCACATAACACACGATTTTAATGTGGTTCACCTCCAGGATGGAATTTACGTCCACAGAACTGTGTTTCTATTATAGCTCAGGGGAAGGTAAACACAGTTTTGCTGCACCGCATATGCAGCTCGAGATCTTCTGGGTAACTCTACACACAGCCTGGAGCCCTTCTCTCTTAGATCTCTTCTCTACTCTATATTGTACCTCTTACAATATACTCTTCCCTCTCTGCCGATCCCTGTGGATCATTACATGCATGCTCTATTAGCCATCTACTGGTTGCAGTAAGATAACTATAGCTAATAATAGAACCAGAGCTTGGCTTCTATACAATTGTCCAACTATTGTCTAACTGTCTAGCCCACAAAATGACCAACCAACCAACCCTTTTACAAAACAAAATATATCCCTTTATAAGCGGCCTGAAGATCTCGCCATTACAACACTATGGGCCTGTCCCAACAGTAACCCAAAACCCTAACTAGTGACAGTCGGGATATCTGTACTTGGGGTAGCCTCTTTTTGTCACACCACAGCTCTCTACAGTTTTCCATGCTTCTCGGCGCTAACCATGGGTACTGTGCACCGCTTCCCTATTTCTGTACTTCATCTTCAATACCTCAGCCTCGTTGCTCCTTTTCCTTTATGAGGGTAGCTGAGCCCTCCTATCTTCCTGTTAGTTTTTCAACATTTAAGCTAGCATTATGTTAAGATCTTTTCAGTGAGAGAATAACAAGCACAACAATCACATAAGCACATCACAAGAGACAAGAGACACAAATATTTTTAGGAGGGGAACCATAAATGGAGAAAACCCCTCAACTTCCTCTAAGATAGTATCACAAAAAGATGTGATCCCAAAACAGTAAGATGACCTCCCAACACAACAGCAGCCTTCTGTATTCTGTCAAGACAAAGTATTTCCTTCTCCAAAGGTGCACCACACTTGAGAGAGCAAGTGATGTAATTCATGAGTGATAAATAGAGAGACTCTCACTCTCTATTTATATTCTTCCATTGACTTGAAGTGCACTCAACCATGTAGGCTTAACTTGCAATTACTTACTCGATCCTACACCTTAATTAGTGTATAATAGCCCAAGTGCCCCGAAACTATGGGGACTTACCTAATGACTTGACAAGACTTGTTTACATTAATAATCCTCCCGATTGGAACATCAGGGTAAGACAATATGACTCAAATACATAATAGAAACATCCCGGAATAAACATCGGGTTACAATATATAAAATACATATAAGAATACATTCCAAAGTTACATATACATCAACACTCCCTCTTAACTAGGAGGTATTCTTTCGACACAATTTTCAGCACTGGTCTTCTTCTCTGTATCAATGGATCATGTTCGTCTTCAAGTCATCTCTGTCATTAAGTCTTCTTTGTCTTCAAGTCATCTTCATCTTGAAGTCATCTGGATCTGGATCATCTCTCGATCTGGATCATCATAGAACATCATCACATGATCTAGATCATCACTCAATCTAGATCATCACTGCTGGATCTAGATCATCACTCGATCTGGATCTCTCGGAGTCATCATAACTGGATCTGGATCATAGCTCGATTTGGATCTACACTGGTCATCATCATGTGTGTACTATCTCACCATAGAAATTTCTACAGATCTATCCCTTTTTCATGCTGGTTGTAGGCCTACTTTCATGTAGGTCTTCACCCAGCACTTACATCTAACCTGCTCATCAGAAAGGCATGCCTAGCACTCACATCTGTTCATGTAGTAAACTACAATCACATCAGAAATGCCCAACACTCACATTCACTAGCATGATAGGACACATCAACTATCATCTGTGAAATGGCTTAGCACTTATATTCACCAGCATGGTAGGACACATCAACTATCATCTGTGAAATGGCTCAGCACTTATATTCACCTGCTTGGTAGGACACCTCAACTACCATCTGTGAAATGGCTCTGCACTTATATCTGACCTACTCGTCAGAAGGGCGCAATCCCATCCAGGAAGGAGCCACCTCTGCCACAATGATGGAAGACTCTCACCCACAATGAGGAGAGATTTCTGCACTTACATCTGACCTACTCGTAAGAAGGGAACAATCCCATCCAGGCAGGAGCCACCTCCACCACAATGATGGAAGACTCTCACCCACAATGAGGAGAGATTTCTGCACTTACATCTGACCTACTCGTCAGAAGGGCACAATCCCATCCAGGCAGGAGCCCCCTCCGCCACAATGATGGAATACTCTCACCCACAATGAGGAGAGATTTCTGCACTTACATCTGACATGGAAGGAACTAAATCCTTTAGCCATGAACAGAATGGAACTGCCCTTACATTTGACCTGCTCATCAGAATGGCACAATCCCATCCAGGCAGGAGCCACCTCTACCACAATGATGGAAGACTCTCACCCACAATGAGGAGATATTTCTGCACTTACATCTGACATGGAAGGAACTAAATCCTTTAGCCATGAACAGAATGGCACTGTCCTTACATCTGACCTGCTCGTCAGAATGGCACAATCCCATCCAGGTAGGATCCACCTCTGCCACAATGATGGAAGACTCTCACCCACAATGAGGAGAGATTTCTGCACTTACATCTGACATGGAAGGAACTAAATCCTTTAGCCATGAATAGAATGGCACAGCCCTTACATCTGACCTACTCGTCAGAATGGCTCTCAATCTCAGCACTCATATCTGACATGGAAGGAACTGAATCCTCTCACCATGATAGAATGGCTCAGCCCTTACATCTGACCTCCTCGTCAGAATGGATTTGGGAAACATCACTGTCTCTGGGAGGAAGCCTCGATCTGGAGAACACCAAGTCTCTCACTGAAGTACTCGAACTTCAGCCTAGCCAATGGCTTCATCAATACATCAGCTATCTGTTCCTCCGTCGCAACATACAGGAGCTTCACTGCTCCTCTTTGCACCATATCCCTGATATAGTGATATTTGATCTCAATATGCTTCGACCTGTCATGGAACACTGGATTCTCTGACAACTTCACGCAACTCTAGTTGTCACAATGTATACAAGTAGCATCCAACTGGAGATCAAATATATCAGACAGTAGCTTCCGCAGCCATACTGCCTCACAACTAGCTAAACAAGCTGCGACATACTCTGGTTTAGCTGTACTCAGTGCCACATAGGATTGCTTCATGCTAAACCAAGAGATCACACCCGATCCCATACTGAAGTAACATCCTGAAGTACTCTTCCTATCGATGGCACTACCTGCCCAATCAGAATCAACATAACCCTCCAGGTTAATCTTTTGATTCACATCGTACTTGAGCCCATAATCAACTGTACCCCTGCATGCTTTGCAACCATCAGGTGAACATGTCTCAATGTGTTCACAGTAAATTTGGTCTCAGGTACATCAAGGACCCAATCATCTGACGATACATCGTAGTATCAACCGTCTCTGAAGAAGCATCACTCAATAGCTTCAGGTTCGATGCCATAGGTGTAGCCATAGCCTTGCAGTCCATCATCCCGAACCTCTTCAGGATCTCTACTGCATACTTCCCTTCTCCAAGGAAGACTCCATCTATACTCTGCCACACCTCCATACCTAGAACAATAGTGCATCGACACATAACAGGAGTATCACTGGTCTTTCATCTTCAACCTTGAAGAAAAGGTTGGAATCCACTTTACTCTCAGTACCATGTCGATCCTCAGGATATTTTGTAGCCACTCCCTCCAAAGCAGAGCAACATACTCCCTCTGTCTTTTGTACTCTATGCACTAAAACATTCTGTACTGGAGTGACAAGTAGTATCCATCTAGGATCATTGGATACTAAGATCCTCTATCTTGAACTTCTTCAAAAGTTCATCTTTCACCCATCTGTGAGCTTGTCATTCTCTATCAACCTTGTAGCAAAGCTTAAGATATTCATCAAGCTCATCATGTATGTGATATCCCATGGGTGTCTTCTAAACTCATACAAGGCCTTCTTTCATTTGCACACATGATTATGCATGTCATGTGGCTTCACTTCTATTAGCTGTAAATGTTTCTTCGTAGACTATGCCTTCTCTTCGTGAGAATCCTCATGCTACGAATATTGTTTTGTATCCCACGATGTTTCCATCTACTGCATGATGGAACTATGAACTTCTCTTCAGGTCTCGATAATATGCCCTGACATCATTCTTCTTGAACTGGAAGGTTCTACATCAATGATTTCACTGCATTCATCATATTATTCTTTGTCTTGAAACTGTCGTCACTTGTTCTTCGGAACAAGTCTTCATTCTTCTTTGCTTGTAAGCGATTATGTATGCGATCTTTCCTACAATTCAAATGCATTTGCATGGTTAGAAACATTTCATAAGGAAAATTCATACTGGCAAATTCTTATGCATAAATATATGATCATGCAACTACTTTAGCCAATACAACATTCATCCATATCTCACTGAAACTTTCTATATGCCTTCCATCTCTACCAGGACAACATTGAGATTGTGCACTAATCCAATATGTCAGCAAAGAGGTTTCATTCTAGATAAGTAGCAATGGAGAATTTGTATAGCCCCATGAGCTACTTACCCATCACATGCATATTAGTAGTATTCTTTCATTAATGCAAACATCCTATCTTGCATAATACAATAACTGAATATAAACAAATGCATAACAAAATAATATCATGAAATGACAATTGAATACTTATCTTTATTTGTTTTGAGGGTAGACTCCTTCTTGATCCTTCAGCTTCATCGTCTTCTTCATTCATAATAGCATTGTTTCTTATCCAAAAGCTAAGGTGGATAAGAAGTTCTTCAAGAGTTGAGTTCTTCATATTCCTCATTGCTTGAGGGATCTTCTTTGGATGGAAATAGCTTTATCTTCAGTTGCTCCCATCTTCTCTTCTCTTCTTATGATTCGAGCTTCTTCTTCTTCATGGAGTCTTCTGAAAGTAATCAATTCCTTCTGGAACACATTCCTTGAATGAATGAATTATACGATCCTGGGAGGCCATTCAAGGTGGCCATCACCACTTTTGCATTCTTCACTTTTTCTTTTAACGCTTCAAGTTGTTCTTTGATTTGAGAGACTCTTATGACTGCATGGTCTCTGCATTCTAGATCTTCACATTCTTCAACTGGATTCTTTAGGTCATATTCTGATTTTGTTCTTCCCTTCAAATAGCTTGAGATTCAGGAAGACCTTCAACAGCTTTGCTTGCAATAGGTAGTGCTCTGTAATGCACATGTGCAAGCCTTCTATGTCAAAGCTCATTTGGCTCTACTGTGTCATGGATCAAGGCTTGTTCTGGATATCCCTTCAATTTATACAAGCCTCTTTCATGTTCTCCAATCACTACCGCATCATCGATAGTCTTTCCTTTTGGCCACATGATGATTTGACCATCTATGAATGCAACCTGCATTCCAGAGTCTATCTTGTATGAAGATTCCTCACTACCTTTTATTGGATATTGGTAGTCATCTACAAGTTTCACCTTGTGAGGTGATTCATGTTCTGATAGTCTTACAAAGGATTCCTTGAATCCCATCATATGTTTGGAAGCCCCACTATCTATAAGCCAATCATCACTTCCATGAGTAATGTTACCTATGAGAGCTGATATTAGAACATATTCATCCTTGCTTGAAGAATCTTCACTTTCATATCTGGATCTCTTTCTGGATGGTTCATCATCCTCTGCAGCATGAGCATGATGTCTTCTTTGGCCTCATCTCCCTCTGAAACTGGAACCTCCATACTCATGTATGTGTCCAATCCATTTTCGTCAGAGAGATCATATACTTCCAGGTTTGGAAGTTGTCAACTTACGCAAGCTTTTAACTAAGCTGATGTGATATATCATATTGAAATGAGAACCTCAAATGGAAATAGCAAAGGATTAGATCTTACCGATTTGAGGTGTCTGTCCTTGTCCCAGAGTTCGTTGATCTAGGGTTTGTCACAGAAACCCTAATTTTCAAAACTTGGAATCTTTCAGATTTGATTGGATGAACAGATAGATCTCTTCAAATGGAGCTGTCCAATGTACTCCTTTTCTGAAAACAGTGGAGGGAAACTCCCGTAACAGGAAGCCCTAATTTTCTGATTTCTTCTGCAGAAATTCCTGTTACTGTTTCTATGATATCTCTGAAATTACTGATCCTCTATGTCTGAAAATTCTCACTGAGGTAATATCGAATGTCCGTGATCCAAAACCATAGGTTTAATTAGAATTGGTTTCACCATTTGGGATTTATGATCCTTTTCCCAAGGTGACCTGTTACAGGACTGTTCAGAACAGAGAAGTTGAACGGCATTCCACGTGTCACTAGTTCATCTTCTGAGTCTGAAATTCATACCACAGAAATTAAAGCCCGTTCACTTTCTGTAACATCTTCAGGAATTCCATTTGGACCTCTTTAACCCAAGATATTGCAGATATCCCCGGGTGTCCTGTTTATGGATGATTTCTGGAAGAGGATGGAACCCTAACTTGGAGAGATCATATCTCCCAGAATATAGCGAATCAGAGCCTGGAATTTAGATATAGTGTTCATCAGAATTTTATCCTTGGCCCTTGAAATTTTTAGCTTCTGAGACTTTTCCACTCTCGGAATATAGCGACTGTACCAAAACTTAGCAGTTTTAGTATTTAGGGTTTCTCCTAGCTAGGGGTCAAACTAGGGTTTGACTTTCCCAGAGATTTACCCAACCAAATTTCTTGATCCAGGTCTCTAAATTTCGGTTTTGATGAGGAGAAAAATCCTATGCTGGTATCACCCAAAAATTCCTCTTATGTGGAAATCCCTAATTTCCACATCGAAACTGAAAATGCTTGAAATTGAATTCCGCATCGACCGAAAGATGCACCCTTCAATGGAGAGTCATCTTAGCATAATTTTGTCGAAAATATGTGGAGGAAGATCCAAAAAATAGGAAGCACTAGTTCCTGTAGCTGCACAATGTCTTCTTCTCAGTTTAGCTCTGATACCATGTTAGTTTTTCAACATTTAAGCTAGCATTATGTTAAGATCTTTTCACTGAGAGAATAACAAGCACAACAATCACATAAGTACATCACAAGAGACAAGAGACACAAAGATTTTTAGGAGGGGAAACCATAAATGGAGAAAACCCCTCAACTTCCTCTAAGATAGTATCACAACAAGATGTGATCCCAAAACAGTAAGATGACCTCCCAACACAACAACAGCCTTCTGTCTTCTGTCAAGACAAAGTATTTCCTTCTCCAAAGGTGCGCCACACTTGAGAGAGCAAGTGATGTAATTCATAAGTGATAAATAGAGAGACTCTCACTCTCTATTTATATTCTTTAGTTGACTTGAAGTGCACTCAACCATGTAGGCTTAACTTGCAATTACTTACTCAAGCCTACACCTTAATTAGTGTATAATAACCCAAGTGCCCCGAAACTGTGGGGACTTACCTAATGACTTGACAAGACTTGTTTACA
>LPNX010597625.1:77247-115828 GCA_001517045.1 Pseudotsuga menziesii
CAGGGTAAGAAATATGGCTCAAATACATAATAGAAACATCCCAGAATAAACATCAGGTTACAATATATAAAATACATATAAGAATACATTCCGAAGTTACATATACATCAACACTTCCGCCGTTGGCTTCAATGCAGTGGATGAGCTTTCTCTTCTTAGCCGCTCAGGTACCGTCATCTCCCTTGACTTTTCTTCCCTAAAAGTCATGGTTTCCAGCTCTGATCTGTAGCTCAAAACATGCTATGCTATCGTAGCTCCATCTTATCTCCTCTCTACCAAAACTTTCTATCCGCTAAACTGGCAGCTTCTTCTGTAGCTGCGGGACCCTACTCCAACAGCAGGTACTTTATTGGGTCTGCACTTCTACATTAATTTGCATGCTAGGAGCTCTATGGAAAAGCGAATGTTTTGGTGCTGAATTGTTGAGGTTTGATACCCTCGCTTTCCTTACATCAAACCGAAGCGGTCCTTCATGTCCTGCGCCAGCTTCGTATCTTCGTGCTTCCCAATGAATTCAATCGTAGGATCAGGCCCTTCCTTCAGCATGCCTGTAATCCTATGAATCAACTCTCCATCAATAGTGATTTTCTGGATTCCTATCCATAGGTGCCCATCATGTACCAATGCCAATAGCTGCTTGACCACCATGGTAACATGCGTGCTGTGACCAAAGTGGGGGACATTCAGCATCTTCAACAAGCCAGCTTGCTCCAAGCCAGCAACCCACTGTTTGACTTCAAGTAACATCGTTCCTTCCTCCGGATAATGGAAGGAGTGCAAGTATTTCCCATGTGCAAACTATGGAAACTTCCCATGATCATTCGTATCATGGTCTATGTACTTGAGCCGGTCTAATTTTCCTATCATTGTGCCGATCAACTTCACACCCTGTGGCAGCGACGGGGTGCTTAACGTGAACTTGGCTGTTCGCTGAGGTGGTCGAACTCCTGTTTGAATAGGTGGAAGATATGGTGGGTGTTGTGATGCAATGTTCTCGTCCTCACCGAAGCCTTCAAAACCTTCAGTTGGGAGCTCTGCCGAACCACAAGGATTCATCGCGGGATCCTCTAGTGTCTTTCCTGATGGCTTGTGCCTTTCTTTGTTCTGCTTAGAGCGAACTTCTGCCTTAAATTTATTTTTGGTTGATCATGTCTGCATCGGTTGATCCGATGCTGGGGGAGTCTCTTCACAGGGTGCAAATGTAGGTGGGTTGCTCATAAGGTTCTGCAGACCTCTCTGTCTGAATTCTCTCAACAATTCATGGACTTCGAGATCAGCTGACATGGACTCAACTCAAGAAAATGCGTAATGTGAAATTCGCAGGACTGGGTGTCTTCTTATAGAATCCAATGACCAACTCTACCATAATTGTGCATTAAAGACACCAAATCTGACCGAACAGCAGTAGATCTTGTCCAAACGGCGCTAGATTTCCCAAAATCTCACCATTACAGGTAGTTAATACGGTTAACGTACTGATGCCGCCAAATCTGATTTTTTCCAACGGTTTCATTTTAAGCTGCGACACACCTTTCTTCTTCAGCACAACCACTAAATTTAGCTTCACCACAATAAGGACCTTTGACACAATATAGACCTTTGACACATCCTGACACAAGCTTCGACGCTTCATAAGTTTTCCCACAATCTGCCCAAGCTCTCTGAGAACAGCTTCATTATAGTCTAGTACCCAATTTCAACTGTTCTTGGTACTTAGACTCTTCTTCTTGCTATTACTTCTGATCAGGGGGTACAGGCTTGTCCTTGTACTTCTTTAATCTACTTCCATTCACCATGGAGGGAAAAATTTCTCCATTCAATTTAGCTAACTGAACTGCACCACCATCGGTAACTTTCTGAACTATGTATGGTCCTTTCCAATGTGTCTTGAACTTACCTGGTAACTTCATGAATTTACTGTCGTATAAGAGCACAAGATCACCATTCTAGAAATGCTGGAAGCCTGCAATGAATCTGTCTTCTTCTAGTTCCAGTATCTTCGCTAGCCTTTCATTCAACATAGTTGTATCATCCATCTATGTGAAGGTAGATATTCTGAGGCTAGGAACAATGTAGTCCATGGGCATAACTTCTTCTTGTCCATATACCAGCCTAAAAGGTGTGTGGCCTGTCAACTTCTTGCAAGTGGTTCTATAAGCCCATAATACTACTGGAATTCTAAGATCCCAATCATTCCTGTTAACATTGCAAACCTTCGTCAGAGTGTGCTCAAGAATCTTGTTAAAGGCTTCAACATTTCCATTTGTTAGAGGATGGTAGGTGGCACTCTTATGATGATATACTTGAAATTATTTGGTCAATGCTTCAATATTCTTATTCCAAAAATGTGATCCTTGATCACTCATAAGAATTATAGGACACCCAAACCTTGACAAGATATTATCAAATATGAACTTCAAAGTTGTGGCAGTGCTACAGTCCTTGACTAGTTGAGCTTCGGCCCAACGAGTAAGGTAATCAGTTGCTGTAATAACATATTTTGCTCCAGATTTCTTTGCAGGGGGATTGATTGGTCCAACAAAATAAATAGCCCACTTGTCAAATGCTTGTAAATTTACCTGTGGAACCAGAGGCATCTCATACCTCCTGGATGGTTTGCCTATCCTCTGACAGATATCACAGTTGTGGCAATACTCTCTTGCATCCTTATGAATCGTAGGCGACCATAATCCAGCTGTTAGAATCTTCTGTGCTGTAGCTTTTCCTACATAATGACCTCCTGCTGCTCCAAAATGTGCCTCAACCAAAATCAATGGATTTTCATGCTCCAGGACACATCTGTGCAGTATTTCATCTGGTCCCATCTTATATAGCTATCCTACTATCAAGGTAAAGTTAGCTGCTCTAACCACTAGCTGCTTCTTTTGCTGTGTTGTCATCTTAGAGGGTTCAAAACCTGTAGACAAGTACTGAACAATATCCTAAAAATAGTCATAAAACATCTATATGGCAAGAAACTGGGCATTAGGAATACCTTCATCCAAACTAGTGGGATCTTCTCCTGACTCGAGCCTCGACAAGTGGTCAGGCCCCAGGTTAAGTCTTCCTGGCTTAACTATGATCTCAAAGTCATACTCTTGAAACAAAATTATCCATCTGCATATCCTTCCACCTAACACAGGCTTGTTAACCAAATACTTCAAAGTATAATGGTCAATGAACATCTTAAAATGAGATCCTAACAAGTAATGTCAAAATTTTTGCAAAGCATAAACCATACCTAGACCTTCTTGTTCTGTCGTAGTATAATTCTTTTCTACTGTGGACAATTTTTTACTTGCAAAAGCAATAGGGTGATCAATATTACCTTCACCTGACTGAGCCAATACTACACCTAAAGCAATGGAAGATGCATTGACATGAACATGAAACTCCTTACTCCATTCAGGGAATACTAAGATAGGGTTAGTAAACATCTTTTGTTTCAAAATGTCCAAGCTCTCCTGACATTCAGGTGTCCATTCAAAATTAATATCTTTCTTCAATTTCTTTTCCATAGGGGCTGTAATCTGAGCATATCCTTTAATGAATTTCCTGTAATATCTAGTATGACCAAGCATAGTGTGAATTTTCTTAACAGACTTCGGAGGTGGTAAGTTCACAATAATGGCTATCTTCACACGATCCACCATCAATCCTTGCTTGCATACAATGTGACCTAGAAGAATTCCAAAAGGTGCATAAAAGATACACTTCTTCAGGTTCAATGAGATCTGATGCTGTCTACACTTGTCCAACATAAGTATTAAACTGGCTATATGATCTTTCAATAAACCAAAGATAGTCCAATCATCAAAGTAAACTTCCAAGAACTTATGAATAAATTCCTTAAATGCAGATATGACTACTCTGGAAAACATAGCAGGTGCATTCTTCAATCCAAAGGGCACAGTAGTATACTGAAAAGATCCCATTTCTGTAGCGAAGGTTGTTTTATGTCAATCCTCTGGTGCAATTCTGATTTGATGGTAACCTGAAAATCCATCAGTGAAAGAATACACCTCTCAACCTCTGACATTGTCTAAAAATTCATCTATAAAGGGAGTAGGAAAAGGATCATGTAAACAGGCATCATTCAGCTTCCTCAGATCAACACAGATTCTGATTTCTCCCTTGGTCTTCTTTTCTTGTACCACCATAGGGCTAACCCATTCGGACTCTTCGATAGGCTCAATGATACCTGCAGTGAGCATATTATCTAGCTCCATCCTGACTTTTTCTTTATACTTAGGATTCAGCCTATAAGGGTGTTGCTTCACAGGCTTTGCATCAACTTTCAAAGGGATTTTTATCACTCCTATATCACCAAGGATACCTTTTATTTCCAAGAACTTCGTCAGAAATAAGTCTTGATACTCATGGAGAATTTCAGTCACTTTTCTTACCATTTCTTTGTCCCAATAATCTCCAATGCTAGAGTACTTAGGAATTTCTTCTGATCCAATGTTTACTTTCCTTGTTTTCAAGGGCTGAGTTACTTCAGGTGATTCAACTGCTGGTCCAGGTACTTCGCAATGTCCTTCTGACTTAGGAATGTTAATGTTGTGAGGGTCATCGTCTTCATCAATGGCTAGGTTATAAAATTCTACTGAATTAGCTTCTTGTTCCTTCCAATTAGGTTGGTACTCAGCTATTTCTTTATCATCAAACACCTTAGTATGGATCACCCTAATAGCTATGTCCAAAGCAGAGCAAACCTCATTAATAGAAAATATGAGCACAAAACTATCAGCAAGGCTAACCCAACTTACAGTACCATGGCGAAGCTCCACCTCTGCATACCAGTTATTTGCTACAGGTTCCAGAGTGTGTGAAAACCTATGTACCCATTCTTCACAAGGTACATGCTTCCATGCTTCATAACACTGCTCCAAATGTTCCTGAGAGCTGGTCTTACCATTAAATATTCTTCGTACCTCCTGAGGTTGATCTATGAATCTCAGGTGAAGAAAATTTTGACAAGCTCTCCAATTATGAATATACTTTTTATGACCATTCCACCATTTGGTAGCTGTGGCTCTAAATACTGAATCTAGAGTCTCCATCTTCTGTGAATTTGGTACTTGCTCTAAGAATTGTACAATAAAATCTTCTAGGTCTATCAAGCCATCAAAAGTAGGTAAGATCTTTGTCTGTGAGCCAACCCATCTGATAGACTTGGTAATTCTTGCACATCGATGTCCATGTAGCTCATAAAGTCTATTCTGCCAATTCTCTAGGCCTTCGTCTGAATCAGTCATGCAAGAACTGTCGCACTGCCAATCCATTATACCTTCAGCAGTAGGGTTAAAATAGTCTTGTTCTTTAGCTGTGATGTTGTAAATATGATCCAAAACATCCTGATCTTCATCTCTAACTGGCTCTGTATACCTTTCTCCTTGAGAAGGGTCCAACGGTACTATGAATCTCAATCCTTTTCCTTCAAAAGTCATATGTCTATTCTTAAGGTTGATTACTGCATAATTGTCTATTTCCCATTCAATTCCTAGCAATGATGGATAGGGGTTGCTATCATCAATTATTTCAATGACTTCAAAATCTACTAAGGTACCGACTCCATCAATATCCACTGGTACGCTAGGGAATATTCCCAAGGCCATAATATTCTACTGATTGGCTAATCTCAACTGTATAAGGGACCATTCAAGCATAGGTTTTCCCATTTGTTCCCATGTCTACTTAGTTAGGACATTCACTTCTGAGCCCAAGTCTAAAATGATATCAGTCATGTCATAATCTCGTATCTGAGCATGCAATCTCATTTCTCTTCCAGTCCTTCTAACTCTACTAACATTTTTTCCTCTATCATAGCTTTGCTGAGGTTTGCAAGACGCAATAACTTTCTGTAACTCATTCAAAGAATTCTGATTTCTTAATAGCTTCATACAACTCTGTAAAAATGATGTCAGTGTACTTACTTGATCCAGCGAAGCTTCTTAGAACTGTAACTGCTGGTGATGCTGTTGCGTAGTTGCTACTGATGTTCTTGGATCAGCAAAGTATTTTTTAGCTTCCATAAACGTTCCTTTTTCTCTTCCAACATCGAAGGCTGGAATTTTCTCTGGGGTCTTGCGGACCCAAGCCTCGTCAGGCTGTTTCCCCTTACTCTGCACTTGTGTCGTAGCTCCACTCCTTGTAACAACGTTAAGGGCTAGGACAGGTCTTTTCTCTACAGCAATCATCTGAACATTCTGTGTAGGAGTGACATTTATTTCTTGTATCTTGGCTATCAATTGTGGGCATTGCTCAATCACATGATCGACTTCTCTACAAATATCAACATGTCGTAGCTGGGTTTTGACAGTCTCTAGCTACGTGTCCTGCCTGATTATAGTTATAGAAAATAACCTGGCCTCGACCTCTTCTAGGCATACCACCACGACCTCGACCTCTGAAATTACCTCGACCTAGTGTACTACCACGGTAACCATATCCATCATTGCTTTGTGCATCGGGTTGTACCCTATAAGCATCATAGATTCGCTCTCTCATGAGGTTAAAGCTGCGACATTCATCTTCATTGTGTCCAACTGACTTACAAAACTTGCAGTAGGGATTCTTAGGTACTTGAACATATCTCTGCAGCAAGTAGCAATCTTCAAGTCGATGTTGTCTAGTTGTTTTACAGATCTCACAATATAGGACATTAGGGTTAAACGGGTTCGATGCACCAGTATTCAAATAATTTCTTAATGCAGGACACTATTCTTTGTCATGACCTTCTGTCTTACATCGTGTACACCAAACCTCTTCTCGAATAGATTTCCCTTTTTTCATGTCGTGAAGCTCCAAATCCATTTCTTCTAACTGTGCCTGTATTTGGGCTATTCCAGAATTGCCTCCAATAGGAGCTATTTCAAGTTTCATAGCAATTTCCAGCGCCTCTTACTGATCAACAACCTTCTGTTGCATAAGTGGAGTCCTAATATGAGGAAATAGTGCTGCAATGAACCATTCTTTATTCTGTTCTAGTCCAATAGTGAAGCTAACTTTATCCAACAGAACCTTGAACCTCTAATCAAAGTCCCACACTGATTCACCTCGCTTCTGCTGAATTTCTTTCAGTTCAGTTATACAGTGTGACTCTGATTTAGGCTTCTTGAATTCTTTAATCATTTCTTTTTTAATATCAGCCAAGGCATAGTTTTGAGTACTGGAAAAATTCATAAACCAAGTCAAATCTCGGTCTCTGAAAGGGGTGACCAGATGCGCTCTTCTTGTATTTTGATCCATAATATTCTTAGTAGTCCAAACAGCTTCGCATAAGAACCAAAACTGCTTTGGATCCTCTGATCTAGTTCCTTTAAAGACTGGGAGCTTGATATCATCATTCACATGGGCCATATTGGATAGAGGGGGGGGAGGAGGGGGAAGAATGGTAACAGGAGGAAGGGAACTTTCTGAGGTAGACTGACCTGTGATAGGACTACTCGGGCTAGGGTTACTTTTAGACTGCGAAGGGTTCTCAGGGATAACAGATCTTTGTTGCGAAGTTATAGGAGGGTTTCTAACAAAAGGGGTGTCTTCAGATTCAGATTCTTCTGGATTTAATGAGGTATAATTGGTATTCTGGCCTAGGTTATAGGATCTAAGAGTTCTCTTGTATCTTTTACCGTTGCGAAGCAAACCACTTTCCTCGTCGAAGTCACTTTCAATTCCAAACATAGGTTAGTAGCAATAAATCTAGCAATCTGATTCGATAAGCAATATGCATTTCTCAGCCAAGAGCATTTTAATTTTTCAGACTTAATGAATTCAGGTACTTACCCCTTGGTCCTTTGAAAAAATGTCTTTCTGCTTCACTGAAAGAAGTATGTGTGTTGATGGCGAACTCCATCACAAATGCTTCAAGGTTTCACATTATCCAGAAGTCAACAGCTCTTGATACCGTGTTGTTCACACTTTTCAACAGCTTAATTCTTTCTGGGGTCCAGGCAGGAGACTGATCTTCTTTGAAGTTTGTCTTTCTTTCTGTCAACCTGGATAACCACTAGTGCAATTCTATGTGGATACTACCAAAGAAAATTTCATAAATATCAGTAAAAACGTAGCTTTGCAAGAAGTCGTCTGAGCTATGACGAGGATCCTTATTTTCTTGTTCAGCAAATTTTAGATAAGTATCTTCAATCCAGTCACTGATTTCTTTTACTGAGGGCCTCCAAAACATATCCCTCGAGGTATGACATAGATCCCTCTTTAAGAAGATACTGGTTCAACCGACAACAGAACCAATTTGTTGGGCAGGGGGCTGACCCGGGTTCTTATCCTTTTATCTTCGCACCAACAAACAGACCCACAGTGTTGGCCCTTTCGGAAACAACCTGTGAACAAGTTGCAGTCTCACCCGAAACAGCTATAGGGTGCTGCAGAATTAGGTTTCTGCAGGTAAAAGAGGGATATTACTGTACCTTAAGCCTTAGCAAAGAATAATTATGCAATATAGAGCTTCGATATTCACTTAAATAGCTTCCCAGTTTAGATAAAAAGACAGTTTCTTGCTTAACCCTTAACTGGGAATTCACAGCGAAGTTAATACTTAGCAATTTATCTTACTTTATCATTCATCTACTTATCAAATGCATAAAACATAATAGAAACAAAATAACAAGAACCACCACAACACAAGATATACATGGTTCACCCCCAGTGTAGGGGCTACATCCACAAAACTGCGTTTATATTCAACAATTTACAAACACACAGTTCTAATTTGCGCACTCAGCTGCAGATATTCTCGACAACCCAAAGCTGTGTACTAACCTACAAAACCTTTCTTCTTAAACCCTCTGTGCACTCAGCTGCAGAGGTCGTCCACGCACTCAGTTGGGACTTAACCTTAAACCCAAAAATAGACCTTAGCGTCTTCACATCACATCATCATAACACAAAATCCTCCTTGACTCCTTTACATAAGTTCCTATTTATACAAGTGCACTATTACAATACCATGGGATTAAACCATGGGCATAAACCATGGGACATTTACAAAAAGAGGGGTTTCGACCCAACACTGAAGCCCCTAAGACTATTTTGGACTGCAACTCCGCTTACAAGCTTCGCACCAAAACCGCGGAGTTACCAAAATTAAGGACCTTCAAAGTCCGAACCCCAACAACTAGCTAAATAAATGGCCAGTATAGAGCTTCCAACTGATGATCAATGGAAGACAATGGAGAAATTTGGAAGAACAAAATACAAGTTGCAACAATGAAGTAATCTTGAGAATTGTTGAAGACTAGTTTATTTAAATTTTGTAATAAATTTATGAAGCAGTTAGTTAGTTAGGAAGCAAATGAAAAATGTAATAAGCCAGTTATTTTGCCTATTATTATCATAGAAATAGTTACCAGCTCAAGGCACATTTTTTGTATTTAAGCAACAATTTGTAATGTATTGAGGGTTGGAACCCGTGAGAAAAAATGAGTATTGTAAGAGAGTTCTAAAGATCAATAAAATTTCAGAGCCGAGCAAGCGTTTTTTATGGAGATTCTTGTGTTATCTACTTTTAAGTCTATACTTTCCCCTTCTCATATGTGAATTTGTTTCCTGTTAATCTTTCCAGTCTGTCATCTTTTTCATGCTTGAATGAATTTATATTGGATTGGAACTCATAATCATATTATCTGCTCCTTTGCTTTCAAGTATTCACAAATATTTTCCTCTAAAGTTAATATTGGATTCATCCTTGTTAGATTCCAATATTAATGGATTGTTTCTAAATTCCTCTTTATCACCAGTCAACTAGTTTTTTTACTGTGAAGAATTAGCTACCTTTCCTCTGTTTAAAATTTCATTGCAACAACACTACCATTATTTTTTATCGTATATGAATCCATGCCCAATGAGCACCAATTTCAGCTACATTCATTATTAAATTTTATTTCATTTTCTAATGTTTCCAGCCCATGAGTTTATTAATTGAGAGATCCCTCTCTAGAAAGAAAGGATCCAAATTTCTTCCTAAAGATTGGTTTTGTGGTTATCCTGGGATTATCCTTTCACTAATGGAGATAAATTCTAAGTGCTAACAACACATATGGGAAACCCACCTACAGGAAACCCCCATGGCAAATCCACCCATTGGAAATTCCCCCAGGGGGAACCCTCCCTTGAAAAATCCTCCACTTAGATCTCCCACGACTACGAGTTTTCCATTTATGGCTAGCCTAAACCTTCCTAATTTGGAGAATTTGATCAACGATCTGATTCACCATGGTCCAAACTGCCCCTCTAGGCCAACCAAGCTCCCATCAGATATCCCAAGATTTTAAGGGAAGGATGGGGAAGGACCCCAGAATAATATCATGTCATTTCACCTATGGTGATCATTAAATGTCAATGTATATGATTCCATCAAGGTACACCTTTTCCAATGGACCCTCACTAGTATCCCTGCCAAGTGGTATATCAAACAGCCCCATAGAACACATACTGACTTTGTGTTCTTTGCATCCACCTTCCTAGAGTTCTTTTAGTTACCCATCCAATATGAGGATAGAGTAGAAATCCTTCTGTTATCTCTAGAGTTGTTCCTAGGGTATATTTTTGAATTTTTGCTTTGCATTGGTTTTTCTTGTTTTAAATTCCAGCTTGTTTTGAGCTTTATGATTGTTTGTTAGCCTTTATCATTCCTTTAGATACCTTAAATCATTAACAGTTCCATTCAGCAATTAAAAACCTATGTATGTGTAAAGAATTATGTGTTACATGGTAGATTTTGCAAACTGGCAGCGAAATTCCCAAACTGGCAGCTTATTGAGAGCTTGCAGCATATGGCGTTTTGATGGTATAATAGATATATGGTATGTTTTGGAAAAGTTTATGGTTTATGATATGAAACTTTTGATTGATATAAGCTTTGATTATAGTATTGAAGATATGCTTTGAGCATGAACCTTCGGCATTCTTATGTCTTAATGATTTTTACCATAAAATGATGACTCAATACGGAAGTATAATAAAAGGATACAGGTGGTGTCTTTTCACCAATATAAACATTCATGCAATGAATGCTAATGGGTTATCGTGGCAAAAAACAGCTAAACACCTAATTTTCCCCCAATTCATGTTTCATTTGGCTGCTGAAAAGAGGTATGAGAGCACTGGTTTTGTTCATAGTTCACCTTCACGAGCTGTGTTATATCATGTTTAGGATATTTTGGTTTAAATTCGAACCCTAGAGTTTGCAGGGTTAGGATTGGAATATATTCATTTGCTTATATGCATCTACAGCAGTACTGGGTTCAGTTACAGCGTGAAGACTCTACAGCATTATAAAAGCTCCTGTGTAGAAGATACATTTTGAGGGTTTTTCTTTATTTACAGAGTTTTCATAGTAAAAGTAGTATCATCTGAAGGTTCAGAAAATCAGGTTCGCGTTGCAAAAGTCTAAAACATGTAATTGCAAGGTTATATGTATGGTATATATTTTGACCTGCATTTTCAGTTTCAACATTATATTGCTTCAGCACGCTACAAATAATATGAGATACTCTGTTTTTTATCATACCCTGTTCAAGGTTTCATAAGGGTTTGCAAGGATAAGACTTATCACCAGTTTTGATTCAAAATGTCACCAGAGTTATCACTTTGCTAGTTTTTTTAAAGTTTTGCTTTCAGCACAGGAAGAGCTATATTCAGATTCCAGGTTTTAGCATAGAGCCTTATGAAGTAAGCTGCTTCTGTTGGTTGAAACATAAAACTCTATCACTTTACACAGTTTAAGTTGAAAACATTCTAGGGTTTTCAGGATGTCAAGAGAGATTGAAGATGATGAGCCTAAGCTGATTGAAAAGAAAAGACCAGGAGGTTTTATATGCCGACTGGATCCTAGTAATACTCAGTGGATTAAACAATTTCCATGATCTGCAAAATTGATTCAAAGATCAGGCTGGTATAATTTTTGTGACAGGTTACAGGGGTATCACTCTCAATTAACCATGTCCTTTATTGAAAATTATGATGAGGGTAGAGTCCAGTTGTAGATTTTGACTGTAAGAGTGAATGAAAACTCCATTGCTGAAGCAATTAATGTGCCAGCAGAAGGTGAAAAATGGTTCAAGCAAAAGAAATGCAAAGAAGACTTCAGTGAATTTCTAGTCCTTGGAAATGAAAAGCTTGATTGGAAGAATGGTGTGCATGTTAACAGGATGAAGCCAGCATGGAGAGTACCCTTAGAAGTTGTCCAGAACT
Source organism: Pseudotsuga menziesii (assembly GCA_001517045.1). Lineage (NCBI taxonomy): Eukaryota > Viridiplantae > Streptophyta > Pinopsida > Pinales > Pinaceae > Pseudotsuga > Pseudotsuga menziesii. Next base: position 89,461 of record LPNX010597625.1, read on the forward strand.
ACATCACCTGTGATGGAAGGTATGATCGAGTGTTAAAGTGTCATTTGAAGCTTTTACTGCATATTCATGGTGTTATACAGCTAAATCTCCCTTTCTACTTGCTTAAAAGTCTTCAAAAGATGATTTTAAAAGTACAAAAGTACCCATCACATACAGCTAGATCAATCTATCATCAAGGATTGATCAAGCTGTTGGTTTTAACCCAGTTGGAAAAAGAGGGAAGGTCATGGAGTTCTTTATTAACAGAACTTGGTTTTAGTGAAAACCCTAAGGAAAAGGGTAAAAAGATGATGGAGGATGCTCATCAGCATTTAACACACCCTACAGAAACCAACCAGAATGATAAAGATAAAGCAATAAATGTTGTTAATGAGCCTGTAAACCCTGAAACACCCTGCATACAGGAGGATTCTGAAAATTTATGTGATATTTTTAAAAGTATTTCATCCAAAAAGACAGTCTGCAAACAGTTGTTTAGGGCAGATAAACCCAGGACTAGAATGAGGGAAAAATTGCAGAAAGATGAAGAAGGAATAACACAGGCAGCTGTCAAAGAAATGATGATTATCGAGGATGCAGCTAGTGAAGGTACAATAAATACAATGGAAGACAAACATTCTGAAAACATGGAAGAATTCATCGACATGCAGGGAATAGCAGGTGCAATACCTGAAATATTTTGTACAGGTGAACACAATAAACTTGAGGAGGGTTCAAAACTACAAGGTCTGTCTGAAGAAAAGGATGATATGAAAGAAGAAGATGTAGATGTGACTTCAGAACTCAGTCAGTGTCAAAGATCCCTGCAGACTTATAAAGAACATACCAAATATTTACAGGATATTAATGAAAAACTTTTGGTGGCAAATAAGAGGCTAAGAGAAGATATGGAGGAAAAAGAGGCCGAGTTTCAAAAGCTTTTGATGGTTTCCAGGAATATTCTTAAGGAAAAGCGAGCTATGCAGAAGCAGCTTGAACATGTCAAAGCCCAGGTGAAGGAAAAAGACAAGGACAAGGAATTGGCGAGACTTCAAAGGCGCTCCCAGGTTCTCAATGAATTGGCTACTTTAGCCGAAGCTTCTAGAAGCTTATAGATATTTGAAAGTTGTTTTATTTTGAATTTGTAAATGATGTGTGACAGCTGTAGGACACATGTAATGTAAGATCATTTTGAAAGGGATTTGATATCCCATTTTGTAGGGGGTCGATCCAAACTTATAAGATCTATGGTTAGTATTAGATAGAATATTTTTTGATATAAAAACATCTATCGGGCTAGTAAGAAGAGGTTGGCAATTTTGGGGATGATGCTGGATGAATTGTAAACAGCTCTGTATAGCATAATATATTTGCAGCTTCAACAGGTTCTAGCTTTGAATGAAATATAATGATGATTTGTTTCTGTCCTACATGAACTGTTTCTTTGGTAATTATTTTAGATATATGGTCATTCACAATCCATTATTGTAATTCTTATCAGAAGAAAGAGTTATCTTTAATATTCGTACACAGTCACAGTTTCACTTTATGTTATCAGGATCATAGAATCCTTTTATTGAATGCTGTTCTATATGTTTATGTTATATAATATCTATGATTTTTCTTGCAACCCTCACTGTTTTACCAGCCTGTCATACACTCTGTTTTTCTTGTGAATACTTGTGTCTAATTCTCTGTGACATATACCAGCTGTATATATCTGTGATATTATGATCTCATACCTGAAAACTGTACAAACATATGATATCAGCCTAGTACCCTATAGTACTGTGAGAATATATTAGTTACCAGCTTTTATTGTGAGTTTGATTTCATTTGATTTAATTGTTTTCAAACTAAGATTTCCTTAAGCTTGGATCCCGTAGTCTAGGTCCAACTTTAGGGATAACACCTTCTCTCTTATTGACATAATTCTTCCACCCACATCATAGACCACATCCATGAGTGACATAGACACAAAATTCTGTGCAATATCAAAGTTGATGACTAGGTATTTTTGGACTGGTTCCTAAAGTCCCTACTCCCCACCATTCCTAAGGACATGACCTCTTAATGACCTCAAAGCGAGAAAGAGGCTATCATAAATTCTCATCATTTTGACCTAATCTATGCATAGTTAGTGTATTTATATATCATCATCCCCAATGTGCCTCAAAACAAATCCTATCAGAAATATCTACCATACGAATCCCATGCTGTAAATGGTATCATTGGCACTATCTCATTAAGAACCAACCCATACATACCTTACCCTCCCCAAGTTAGTGTTTATGCATATGGACCTATTCAAAATGTAGTGTATCCTAATCAGGTCTTGATTGCCACTTCTATTTATGTTGATGCCACGAATTGTAATTTGCTGGAAACATTACAAGGAAATCAATAGGCAGAGAAATCCCAATCTGAAAGGAGTCAAATAATCCTACGCAAGGACCATCCTATCCCCAAATTGTTTTGTATATATAACCCCCATGCATATTAGGCCTCTGCTAGAACTTTGTAAATAGATCCAAATGGATCTCCTCTTCTTGTCTAGACGATTTGAAGGATGTGCAGTAACAAGGGAAGCTGATCTAGGTGTTAAAACCAAAACTATGAAAGATGATAGTATGAGATAGAACAATCATATTAAAGATACATGACAAATGTTTTCCAATCTATAAATATATAAATAAGATTTTAGCTTATCAACTTTAAATAAAATAAAACAATTGCAATTGAGTCATTTCATCCAAAGAATTTTAAACATATGACTGTTCTGTCGGAAAAAAAAATGTTAATTGAAAAATTAACATTTAATATGAACACGTATTTAATAGTTGCAAAAGTAAGCATATGAATTAAATAAACAAATTCATTTAATACATATTTAACACAGTAACTGAGTAATGAAAAATAAAAACAGAATTTAACGTGTTCAATAATGATGCAACATACAATTAAGTTGTATGAAATATAACATAGAAAACAAGATTCATAAAATAAATTTGATAAGTAAACCAAGAGATGATAGAAAGAAACTAACTTGATTTTATTCAGAATGCAAAAAATTACAATCACACAAAATGGAGAGTGTCTCCAGTCCTTGCCTTCTGGTTTTTCTCCTCTCTCGTTCGTCCATGCATCCCCTTATCTATGAGATCTCAGTCTCTTTAAATAATAATTACAAATATTACAAAGAAAGGAGTCTCCATAGAAGTAGGGATCATGAAATAATGTTTCAAGTTTTGACAAGGGAAGATTATGATGCAGGCACCACCTACCTTTCTCTAAGAAGACCACCTTTTTTTAACACAATTCTATCTTAACTCTCATTTCCACTTCATCTATAGGAAAACTTCCTGATTGATCCCCAAAGGCACTATGCACTGAACTAATACTAAATTTCTTGTACACAATCTCAAACCTCACTCTTGAACTCAAATCATTTCCAATCAAATATTTTTACTATCCTTCAATTCTGATACTGAAAGCTTCCCATACTTGCCAACCAACATTTCCTTGAGACTCTTTTCGTCTACATATATTCCAAATGTGTATACATCAATATTCCCTTCTTCCTCACTCCAACTCCAACAAGCCGCTTGGTTTCATCGAGCAAGGATGGGAAATAAAAGACCACAATATTGGGTTCTGTAATGGTTTTAATTTTCTCTATATGGCAATGTCCATTTCTGATGATAACAAGCTAAAGGACTCCAAAATTAATTTGGTAGGCCATATGACAGGTTGTTATGACCACTTAGATTTTAAACGCCAGCCAACACAATGTATATATCAAGGACAGCAACAAAATAAAGTTTTGGCAGAACGGTTTCACCATATTTGAATCTCAGCCATTGATTCACTGTGTGTATTCTTGTCGTTTTCCACCACACGATCGACCCTCTAAACTACACAGGGACCATCGATTTACTATCTATGAACTCTGGCTACAGAAATTATGGATTTCCTATTCTTCTCAATGAATTTCTATAACTCCTCAATTGATTTATGATCTTTGTTCAAATCTTTTTGAAGTGCCCCTTAATTCATATACAATTCTAACCGAGGTTCAATCACTATGCATGCATAATACGATTTGAACAAGGATTTGTTCCTATTCCGATTAGAATAATTTATCACTATGTACCAAATGCACTATGATTACATATACTCTATAAAACTTCATGAATTATACCCTGTATGCAAATTGATATTCAAATATTGAAATCAACAATCATACTTACATAACTGTAACACTAGAATTTGATTCAACAGAGTAATAAACCTTCTTTACAAACTTGAATTCTCCAATAGATCTTTACAAACAGAGCAGTGTGTCTCCATGCATGCTCCAGGGATTAAATTCTGATATTTTTCCCTTGATCTACACTCAAGCTTCCTCCTTGCGCTCCTAGAGCTATGCAAGCTAAAACTCCCAGTTAAGCTAAGCTACCTCCTACAACACTTAAAACTTGTATTTACTTATAATGGAAAATCTATTTCCAGATCCTATAATTAAGGAATAGAGTCCTTAATAAACTCAACTGACCCCTATGAGTCATGAGTGACTCACTAACAAACTAACAACTCTTATCCAAACATTTGCAAGTGGAAAGGAGAAGTGTCCTCTTCCAGATTATTCAACTTTTAATCAAGATAAAAGAATTTACAAGTGTTGAGACCCTAGGTCTCTCAATTCATATGACTTTGATCAAGCCATGGATGAATTCATTTCCATGAGCCTATGCTCCTGCATCAAACTCCTAAACTTGAAAAAAAACTTTTCATGGGCTCCTGTCCATGAGCTCCCTTCCTGCTACTTTTCTATAGGTTTGCAACAGATACTCAAATGTGAATTTGAGTAGTGTTCTAATTTCAAACAACCCCTTCCAGCTGTCATTCCATCATTGTGTCAACAATAAGTCTCTTGAATCCTCCAGTACTGTATCAGCACAGTGTCCTGACTGTAAATATCAGCCACTTTTATCCTTCACTTATCCTGCAATCAAAACAGATTAATCCCTGTCATAGAAACAAACATAATTAAATATGTCATAAGATCAATTCTGACATTTTAAAGAATTCCTTGAATGAATTCTTGTTCAGTCTCTTCCTTGTTTGCTTCTTCTGATGTCACCATCCTTGCTTTGTTTTCAAAAGAATCCATGAACTCTGGGTCATGTAACTATAGTGTTGAAACCTCCTAGGTCCCATACTTTAGTATGCAAATCACCATAAGTTTTACTTATGTAGATCTGTATAGTTAATTGCTATTGTTCATCAATTCTATAATGATCTTCACAGTCTTCTATAGTCATCAAATTAACTATCTGAACCTCATTGTCATTGTTCTTCTTACACCTCTGCATGAGTTTCCATAACTCATCAATTTCCTTATCCAGTATGCTTCCTTTCTGAAACATTTCTATCTGGATACCTTTCTTTAATTCAACTTCCACTTCATCAAAAGTATAGAAAACATTCAATTCTTTCCTTCTCTTATCATCTTCATCTCTATTCTGTATTGCTATACTATCTATGAAGACATCTTCTTCCCCTCTATTTTCCTTTAACCAATGAAAGGAAATTTTAATGCCATCAGGCAATTCTGCTTCCTCTCGACACCCTTCAAGAAATTCATCAAATTTCTGAGCACCATCCTCTTCATTCCTTCTTCCTTCCATAACAACTTTCAGTAGTTGTTCTCTTTCATCCTTGATATCATTAGAGACATAACTTTCTTCCAGAATGTTATCTTCAGTAACCTCACATTTCTGCTTCACAGAAATCTGTTCTTCATTATTGTCTTTTAAGACAATCTTCCCTTCTTCATTGTCCATATCTGCATATGATTGATCATAAAAAATGTTTAATTCTCCAATCATAAAACTCTTACCTTGTTCACCATAGATTTCAGCATTCTTTTCATCATTTCTAGAAACGACTACTTCTTCACATTCCTTCTCCAATTCCAGCTTCACATCTTGAATGGACTTCTGCCGATTTCTCAACCTTACTTCCAAAATCATTAACTCTTCCCATAAGCTGGTCAATTCACTTGGAATTTTTACTGAAAATTCCACACAATCTTCAGTATCCTTGATCAGAATAAAACTCTGGTCTTCCTTACTATAACATCACTAGATGTCTGTCTAATAGTGTTTCCTTCCTCCTGATTTGTTTCATTGTCAACAATCATCAGTGATTGTCCATTTCTTCCTTCCTTCTCTGTAACAACTTTGAATGGCTGTCTCTCTTCTTCACAATTTTCCATAGCAATGTTCAGTAATTGCTTTTCCTCCATCATAATGTTATATGAACCTTCTTCCATTTGTTGGAAAAAATGAGTTTTTCCTTTGGCTTCTGAAAATCTTCCTTCACTTGAGAACATTCAACTTGTCCTCCTTGTTCCAACCTTTAGCTAGATACTATTAGGTTCACTGCCATCTTCCTATCCTTTCTCACTGCTGCTACCTGTGCTCAACAATATTTTCACAATTTAGTTGAAACAGAAATAAAAGACCATTACCTGTCAGATTCTGATAGATCTTGTACACAATCTCAAACCTCACTCTTGAACTCAAATCATTTCCAATCAAATCTTTTTACTATCCTTCAATTCTGATACTGAAATCTTCCCATACTTGCCAACCAACATTTCCTTGAGACTCTTTTCGTCTACATATATGCCAAATGTGTATACATCAATATGCCCTTCTTCGTCACTCCAACTCCAACAAGCTACTTGGTTTCATCGAACAAGGATGGGAAATAAAAGACCACAATATTGGGTTCTGTAATGGTTTTAATTTTCTCTATATGGCAATGTCCATTTCCGATGATAAACAAGCTAAAGGTCTCCAAAATTAATTTGGTAGGCCATACGACAGGTTGTTATGACCATTGAGATTTTAAACGCCAGCCAACACAATGTATATATCAAGGACAACAACAAGTTTTGGTAGAACGGTTTCACCAGATTTGAATCTCGGCCATTGATTCACTGTGTGTATTCTGGTCGTTTTCCATCACACGATCGACCCTCTAAACTACACAGGGACCATCAATTTACTATCTATGAACTCTGGCTATCGAAATTGTGGATTTCCTATTCTTCTCAATGAATTTCTATAACTCCTCAATAGATTTATGATCTCTGTTCAAATCTTCATGAAGTGCCCCTTAATTCATATACAATTCTAACTGATGTTCAATCACTATGCATGCATAATACGATTTGAACAAGGATTTGTTCCTATTCCAATTAGAAGAATTTATTACTATGTACCAAATGCACTATGAGTACATATACTTTGTAAAACATCATGAATTATACTCTGTATGCAAATTCATATTCAAATATTGAAATCAACAATCATACTTACATAACTGTAACACTAGAATTGGATTCAACAGAGTAATAAACCTTCTTTACAAATAGAGCAGCATGTCTCCATGCATGCTCCAGGAATTAAATTTCGAGCTTTTTCCCTTGACCTACAGTCAAGTTTATTCCTCGAGCTCCTAGAGCTCTATGAGCTAAAACTCCCAGTTACACTAAGCTACCTCCTACAACACTTAAAACTTTTATTTACTTATAATGGAAAATCTGTTTCCAAATCCTATAATTACGGAACAAAGTCCTTAATAAACTCAACTGACCCTTATGAGTCATCAGTGAGTCACTAACAAACTAACAACTTTTATCCAAACCTTTGCAAGTGGAAAGGACAAGTTTCCTCTTCCAGAATATTCAACTTTTAATCAAGATAAAAGAATTTACAAGTGTTGAGACCCTAGGTCTCTTAATTCATATGACTTTGATCAAGCCATGGATGAATTCATTTCCATGAGCCTATGCTCCTGCATCAGATTACCACTTTGAAAATACATCAAAAAAATCTATTATGTCCTAATATTGAGCAATTTCTAATTGCAACTGAACTTTGCAGATGAGTGACTCCATCTCCCTCTTTTTTACCTTCTCTCATTCTCATAGAAAGAGATGGATCCTCATTTGCAAAGTTATGGATGACTCGATCAATTCCTTGATTTGTGCTATATGAACATGATCGAGCCACTCAAACTTATCCTTAGATTTCAAAAATTCCCCTTCAACCCGCTCCATCATGATCTTGCATGGTAAAGCATTTCTATTGGATCCATGAGGGGTAAGTCCAGGAAGCTTAAAAGGTTCTCCAATGCGAACCATATTTTCTTGCAGGCTCTCTATCCATCCTAAATAGTTGAATCATCTTATTCACATACATTCCCCTGGGATTCAAAAAGATTTTGATCGTCCTCAACTTGATCTTGTATAATATTTCCACATATTTAGGTTTATCTTTAATGTATCTCTGCAAATATACCACATTATCAAAATATTTGGTGGCCTCCTTCATCCTTTAATTATGATCATATAGTATATCATATTGATTTTCAAAATATTTGAAGGTGTCCTAAATTTCATTCAACTTTTCAAACAATTCAGTCAATAGATCCTTAAGATCATCTTGAATCTTAGAGGCCAACTACTTGAACTCTTCATTTGTGAATTTAGAAAAGGAGGAAGCAACATATATGAACTGGAAATCATCCAGCTCTTGTTTGAGAGCTATGATCTCTTTTTTATGTCTCTCATTAAGCCCTCATGCTTCTTCAAGTTGTTGTTTGAGCATTTCATTTTGTTCTTGCATGCGTCTAAGATGGTCTTAATAATTAGTCTTCAAACATTGCAACTCATTTTGATGGTGCTCATTGGCCTGAGAGTGCTCCTTTTTAAACCTTTGTAGTTACTATTCTTTTTCCTCAATTTATTTATTCAGTGGGGCCACTGAGTCATAATTTTCCCTTGCAAAGGCTCTCATAGTAGATGGTGTCTCCAAACCTTCTTGATTGACATATATTGATGCCCTCTTCCATATAATATGGTTTGGGACAGTTCCTTGATGAATGTCCCTTCTCTAGCTCGATTGGACCCTTTATTTACCACATAATACTTTGACCTGCTCCAAAAATATTTCCCAAGGGAAACCACTGCATCATCTCCAAAATCTGTTGTCTCCTCCTCTGTAGGTGTTTTTCACTTCAAAAACTATGACCAAAGGTACAGGCTGGGAAACAATAGGAGTGGGAATGGGAATGCTTACTTGAGAAATGGAAATGGATGGAATGGGAGGATGAGAAGTTTATGGTGGAGGAGTGTAAATAGTGATCAGAGTAATAATTTTTGTAGAGGTGGAAGAAGTAGGAAAAAAAAATAGGATGTAAAGATAGTGAGGAAACTTTTGCTTGAGATACATGTGAAGATGTAAGCTAGATAGGAGAAACATATTGATCGGTTACTATTGAATATGACACAATAATTGTGGACAAAGTGATAAAATAAATAGTGGTTGGCATGGATAAAGGAAAATAAGATGCCTCCATGGTAGGGGTGATGATCTCTAGGAGATGGATATTAGAGAATGAATCATTATCCACTAAACCTTCAATTGGATCCATAGATGTCTGGGCCACTAAAACAACTTGAGGTAAGGTAACAAGGGTATCAATTGGGCATGAGAAACTGGTGGGATGTGTTTCCTCTTCAATATCACTGTCCAAAATTTCAAACATGTTTACATGTGGTTTTGGATCAACCTATGGTGTTGGCTCTTCAATTATTTGTTTCTTTGGCAGAGGGGAAGTAGTTGTTGCATGTGCCTCAACCACTGAGCTCATTAGTTCTAAAAGTTTCTTCATTTCATCTGATCTCAACAAATAATTAAAAATATATTAAGTTTTAGGTCATGAAGGATGCTCCATCACATCCTTTCCACGGTTTTCTACTTGATCGGTCTGCGTGGAAGAAGTGCTGGCTTGTGATTTCTGAACTTCATTTTCCACCAATTGCTTCTGTTCCTTTTCCTCTAGTGACAGTTCAAGGATTACATAATGGATTAAGTTGGTATTAATCTCTCACTGGTACTAGAAAATAAAATTCATCTCATTAGGAGAAGAGATTCTGCTCAAAACCTATGAGAAAGAATTGGCCCCTTAATAGATAGAATCGTCAGGATCCACTTGGTAAGCATAAGTTGTATTCTTATGTTCTTGATTGAAATGGTTATCCAAAAAGGTATTTGGATCATGCATCCTTTTGCAGCCTCTCCAAGCTTCAAAGTGATGATATTTTTTCAAAGTATACCTGCATGAGTGGAGCTCTGTATTACTAGGGGTGCAAGGTTGAGGGGAAATTTGGGACACCCTTTCCTTTTGGCTGCAGTTAACTTTGGAAATAATTCATCAATAAATTTCTGGAATGCTATCTATTCTAGAACCATTCTATCAGGCATAATTCTGGGGAACAAATGAACAACGTTTCTACCTAAAATTCTGATATAGGTAAAATACTCACCAACATACCAAATCTCCCATGGTGGAAATCAATGCTTTGGCTCTGGCTGAAAATGTGGGAGAATCTTCCTTGAATATTTTTTGATTGATAGAACCTATGAAATGATCACAGATATCATAGATAAAATGAATGAAATTATCCTCCCATAATGTTGAGCAATAAATGCGGCCTGGGGGTTTGGCCCTGGTCCAATTCCATCCCATGGTCGAGAAAGGGAGCGATGAACATAAAATCCCATCACATAGCCATAAAGATAGAATGTAGGTTTCCTTGATGTTGGAGTATTTTTGTACTTCTTAATGTCTTCTTTGAATATGACCAACAAGATTTGAGCCTAATTAAATGATTCCCATGTAGTGAGAATATGATGAGCAAGAGGAACCCATTCCTCTTTGAAAACTTTACAATGTCACAATCCATACAACCTGCATAACATTGCTCCTAACAGAGAGAAAGGTTCCCTAAAACAAGAGATAGGGTAGATCTTGTCGGGTTTAGGTAAAAAGGAAGCGGGGTTATCCATCCATGACTTAAGCATTTCTTCGAACTTGAACATGGTTGTAGATGATTCAAGGAATCGCTTGTTAAGAAACTGTTGGGATTTCTTGAGGCCAACTGGGTTTGTGCCTGATTGTTGAATGAGTAGTATTGGGGTTTTGCATGGTCAATTATCCATTTCATAATGTTGGTATAAGGCATTAAAGCGGGCCTATCTTCTATGGCATGAAGTTGAGACTTTATAATACTCACAAAAGTTGGCCGGTAAGGTTGAATCCCTAAAAAATCATTGTTATCAAAGATTGAGTAGATTCTGGACCAGCCGAGGTGATACGTTTCAGACACTCATCCATTTGTGTCAGAGAAAATGTTAGAGTTTGGGTCTTCATTTTTCTGCTCGTTAAGGGTCATTTTAGATATGGTATTTCTTGACATGGCTGATAGGAATCGAGGTAAATTCTGGTAAAAAAAATGAATAAAATTAATTAATTTTAACCCGAATCAAATTTCTGAAATTAGACCAATGGAGGTTAATAGATTCAAAGAAATTACCAATAATGAGCTTGGGAGAGGTAAATATGTTGACCTGGTAAGAATTTGTAGAAAAAATATTTCATATAGGTAATGACAACAACAATTCCAAATATTTAAAAAACTGAATTCAATGGTGAAACGAATCTGGATCATATATTTTCAAATGATCAACAATTGAGATCAAAGCGGGAAAGAAAATTGCAAGGGATTTTTTTTGGAAATTTTTATTTTTTGATTTCCGCAATCCGCAATCAGAATTGCGGGTTACAGAACTACAGAGTGAAAGTTTCTATTATAAAATAATTGTTACTTCCGCAATCTGCAATCAACATTTGCGGATTGCAGAATCACGGAAGTGTGATTTGTGATTTTATTATATTTTTTGGGTTTCTAATTTCCGTAATCCATATTGCAGGTTGCAAAATTGCAGGAAGGATAATTTGATTTTTTTATTATGAAATATTTTCTGACATCCAGAATCCACATTGTGGGTTGTGGATCACGGAAAGGTAAAAATGAAAACAAAAAAGATTCCATCATCCGTAATCCGCATTTGCGGGTTGTGGAAAAATAAATTTCAAAACCTCCAAAAAAGGACTTCCGCTATCCTCTTTGCGGATTGAAAAATTAACATATTTGAAAGAAAATACTATTTTCCACAATCCACAAAAAAAAACAAGGCTTTGAAATAAATTTTATTCAAACCAAAACATGAAAAGAAATAAGAATAAATATAACAGTGAATAATAACCCCACAAGCAATATAATACCTTAAAAATATTACCTTAATGATGGGTAGATGGGGTTATAATTTTATCAAATAAAATGGGATATGTTGTGCCAAAAACAAGCTGCAACCCAGATTTATCACGTGCCTTGTCACACATAGGAACAAGTACCACATACCCAACTCCTTCCTCACTCCCCCCATGTTCATGTTCCCTCCTGAAATGGAACCATATGTGGTGGTGCTTTGACTTCCTTTATGGTCCCTCCAACCATGAACCTATACTATTCTTTTCCCAGCCAACTGCTAGTTGCTCCAGTGCAACCACACACTGTTGTTCCCCATTCTTCACAAGGGAAATTATACACCCAACAAAACATGCCCCACCAAGCTGTTCCAAATACCTAATGAGAAAATCCCAAGAAAAAGAATTTGGGATAGAACAAGGGAAACAACCAATGATAGGGAGGTGGAAAAAAACATATAAAACCACCTGACACCATTACTGTGAATATCGTAGACCAAGACTGTGACAAGATCCCTAAACAAGTTAGGAATGTTGAACTATGGAAAAGCCATCCATATTCTTTCCGCGATGTGTATAGGAATTATACCCGTCATTGGCCCCACTTTTCTAAGTCACACCAACTATAAAATGAGTTGAATCAATGTGAAGTGACGGTGAACCCACTAGGGAAAGCCATCCCACCCATTCCTTAAACCACCCAAACTCAACCTGTGGTTTTGAAAAATTTCTTCCCTGCATAAGGATTTGTGATAGGAAAACCAATGATTCCTTACCCACCCCATTCAGCTTCATCAAATCAACCACCTAACTCTGGAATTCTTTTCCTTCTTATGATTTCCTTTGATGTGAACCTCCAAACCCAACATAACCATTATGGATCAATAGATAAAATTTTGACTAATGATAAAGGGAAAGACACCACTCCTATGTATGACACCTTACACCTTCCTAGGAATGCTATTGATGGTATTCCAAAATTCCATAAGTTTCCTCCATGCCACATTCCAAACAATATCAATGCTTGTGCTTCTCCCAATTATAGTGTTGTTGATGAGTTAGTGCAACCCCCTGCCAACATGTCAACTTTGGAAGTTCTTAGGAACTGTCTAGTGTAATGCAAATCCTTATTGTCAGCCCTTAGTGCAATGAATCCCTTTGAATCTTGTTTGATGGATTTTTATTTGGATAAAGTGGAGCCATGAATTCCCTATTCAAAATCCTTCCTTGTCTTGGTGACCTTTTGTAACTTGGTCATTCATCAATGTGTTATCGATGAAGGTTCCTCGACTTGTGTCATGTCAAATCATGTTTGGAAAAAGATCAAATTCTCTAAACTAGAGAAATTTCTCATGAATTTATGTGCTTATGATGGTCATACAGTTCAACCTCAAGGCATTGTCTCAAATTTCCTTGTAGAATTAGCTAGAAAAATGGTGTTAATAGACATTGGGGTTGTCAATGGAAACACTGACTACAACCTCCTTCTTGGGTGTAGATATATGTACACAATGAAAGATATTTATTTTTTCCATATTTTGACTTATGATTTTCCCTCATGAATGGGATATTATTAATTTATAAAAATTAATGTACTATGATCCCAAGGGGACAACAGGTACAGAAAAAATTTTACCCACTTTTGAAAGAACTTATATTAGTTGCTCCCCCATCCCATCTTTTACCTGTGTTGGGCCCAACATTCTTCAAAATTCCCCCTATGATTGGAACCTTTTAGGATATTCCACCTCCAGCCCCAAAAGTGGAAATATATTAGATATACATACTTTCTTCCAATAACGCCATTCCCCAACCACAACCTTCACCACAACCACAACCCTTTCCTACCCCTTCTATTGGTTACTTACATAGAAATCAATGGGAAGCAATGCCTATTTATAAAATCCACTTTTTGTTTCTACTATAGAGAATTGTTAGAAAGCCAGTCATGACGACTCTTGATCTCTATCATGTCCCCATCCAAATAAAACTACTAGCAAACAATGTTTCACCAACCTACTTGTTCCCTAGGTTGAGGTGAAGGAATAAAAGTTTGTAATTAAGAATCTATGAGACCCAAAATAACTTCAGTTTATCATATCCACATTAAATTGGGTCATATAAATAATATATGGGAAGAAAATAAGATGAAATTGGTTCAAGGAGACACTTGGAGGCTCATGGAGTCCTTGGGTGGCTAGATTCCCCCTACACTTGGCATGATCTTCATCCAAATTAGAATCCATGGGGAATTAAATGTTCTTGGGAGGTGAAGTGGTGTCAATTAGCATGTCATGAGCCAAGGAATTCAAGTTGGTAAGGTGAAGTAACTCCCATGGAAGAGAAAGAGACTAGGAATACAATGTGTGCCAATTAGACGGAGATTCCCTGCACTCTATGACAAATAATAATGAAAGATTCTATGAAAAATATGAAAAATACAGACCTGATTTCAGACCAATGAAAAATATTCCATGATAGGTCTTAAAATATCCATTGAGAGGGCACATTTTTGGGTTATAGGTATCCATTCGAATTGGGGAAATAATTGGAGCATGAGGAAGAGGACAAGTGTCATAGGAGTTACTAAATCACAAAGATGAGTTGGAGGAAGCCTATGGAGGGAATTTAGACCTTAGGAGTCCCCATGAAGTTAATAAAAGGATTTCATCAGGAATTAGAATGGATTTTTATCATTTAATAATTTTCCTTTGGTATTTTGGAGAGATTTTTCTTTTCCACTGCACGATGAGTGTTCACTCTCCCTTCTTGTGAACCAATTTCGAGGGAGTTGGATTCCTTTCCAAGTTTGTTGATGGAGAGGCCATTAATACCTCTCATTTGGATCTGAATGAAGTTTTTTAGTTTCATGTTGAAGGATTATATAGTTATAGACTTATCTATTTCTGTGGCTACGGTTTTACCCCTAGCTTGTGCGAATGAGCACCTACTAAGGAGAAGGGACTCCTTAGTAGCAGTTCAATATGTGTAAATTAAAAAGCTAAAAAAGAAACTCTAACATGTGCATAAAACAGAAAAACAAAATGTAAATAATGGTTTTGGTATTAATATTACCTCCAATGTGAAGGTTGGTGAAGCCCGTTGCGGTGATCCAAGAGGGTTGCTCCGAGCTCCAACTTGCTCCTTCTCTTTCTCCAATGGTGGAAATGGGCCAAAAAGGGGCTCTCAAGGTGAAAGTAGCTCAAGGGTGAGTGTCACGTCCCCGTCCCTCAACCGGCGAAGAGGACGCGATGAGCACATCAAAATACAACCGGGAAAAACGCCCCATGAACATAAACATAATTCAAATGCTGAAATCGAAACTTACAAGCATACACAAATGCATTTATCTTTGAACATACAGTGGAAGCAACACAATCACATCCCAGCATTCGAACATCAATATAAATTACATAGATGCAGTAAACAACAGTACTTATCTTTTGATGAAGAATTCACCCGCAACCAGCTACGTCACTGCAACGTTCCACCCAACCATAGGACAGCTTGCTCATCAATCTCTCAGCAACGCTTCCACCCCCGAGCTGGGCATGATTCCTCTGGAATAAGGGTTAATTGCAGGCTTATACATAGCCAAGGGGACATAAACGACAAACCAATCACAGCTGGGTTTCACAGGCTGTCAACAAACAAGCCAAGCCAGGGTAGTCCAATGGACAACCACTGCATACCAGCAGCCATATCAACCCTTCACAGCTCTGTGAAGAAGGAAAAACAACCAGGGACAGCCCCAAACAATGGATGACCACAGCTTAAACAGGGAAAATGAATTCTTGAGTCATTCTTGGCCCTATCGTGGCCAAAATGACTCTCACTCGAATTTACAATGGCGCCCAAACGTAACAGTAAATACATTCACAACATGGGGAAGACTACAGCCCCGAAATCTACCAGTGAGCATAACCTACAGCAGGGAAAACGACCCAATTAATCTGTGAGACAGCCAAAAACGTGAATGGCCCTTCACAGTCAGTCGTGGATGCAAGAGCACAGCTCTCAGCTCACTATGTGCGCCCCAAATAGAAGAATGCTTGTGCGTGGGTAAACAATCCGACCCAGCAAGGAAAATAACAGACAATGGAGGCCCTGCGTGAGGAAAAACGAATCCATTTTTTCCCGTGGATGCACCACTAACAGGAAGGACGTGAATTTGTAGTTCGTGGGTGCTCAGCAACTTGTGGGGGAGAGGAAGAAAACCTGTGTGAGACCAAAAATGCCCCAAAACCTGTGCGTGAGGAGAAAAAACAAAACCAAAATCGTGGTGAGAGTGAACTGACCAGGGATGAGTGCGTGAGGGAGAAGAATGGACTGACATGGGTGGAATGGGAAAATGGGTAAGGCTGACGGCCTGCCACAACCACCACCACTTCAGCAATAACTCCCCCAACCACCAGCTGAAGCATTAAAGAGGTTGACAAACAACAAAGGTGGCAAAACAACAAGGCAATAAAACATGGGTTTTTCCCATAACCAAGGTTTGACATCCCCCACCCCTTATCCTTTGGAACCATGCCCTTTTCATTCAACGTTGCACTGCCGTAGCTGGTTGTGGTTTATTTTAATTGATGTGCGGGTTTACATGATGCCAAATGAAAATGTACTGGATAGCACAACATACCATCGGCAATTATCCCCATTGCCGAAACATACACAGCCAAATCGATGGTGGGGCTTTTGCCTTGAGCTCCTCACCACGATTAATTACAATATATACATCATGCAAACGGGGTCGAAACCGGGGACATGACAGTGAGCTAGGGTTTCAAGAGCTTATTTTGGTAGAGTAAGGGTGCTTATGATTGTGGATGTGAAATAAGGGGTCTCCATCACCTATTTATAGTTTTTTAGTGGTGGAGTGCTGGCCCATGGTTTTGGAAACCATATGGTTTAGGGCAGCTGTATAGGGTTTTTTCCTCTTTTTCCTCATTATTTTATATTTTTTTCTTCCCTTTTTAGGGGATTTTTGCTATTTTAGAGGAATTTTGGATATTTTATGGCCTTTTGGAGGCATTTTAGGCCTTTTGGAGGCTTTTTAGTGGGGTTTTCAGGGTTTTCAAGGGAAATATGGTAGGAAAATGGACAAATGAGCCATGTAGTGGGGTAGATGAGGTAGTGAACACTTTTTGGGTGTTAACAGATTGCCCCCTGATGTGCGAGGGCAGGAGCTCATCGTATGGCCGATGGACATCATAAGTCATATATGGTTTTCCTGGGGTGTGGAGAAGAGAAGAAACAAACTGAAGCTCGGAACAACGATCCCAAACCAACTGCAAGAACTAAAAGTACATAACCTCAATAATGGATGAGGAATCATCTGATCATATGGACGAGGTGGGCATTCCCATGCTCGTATTAGGATATAACATAATAATAACAATGGGGTCCAAAATATGGGGACCTCACATATACATGGCCTCAAATACTGAATGAGGAAGAATCTCAATATATGGACGAGGCGGGCATACCCATGCTCGTATCAAGATACATAAACATAACTGTGAGGCCCAAAAAGAGGGACCTGTAGGATATATGAAAAACCACTGTGTATATCATAAGGGTCCAGAAGGGACATAAATCTGGGACATACTGCTGGGCTGACCATGTCTGAGCTGAAAAACTGATGCACTGGAATGATAGTAGTGCTACTGAATGTGGTACCAAAGGAACTGATGAGCTGCTGTATCAGAGTGACAAGGGTCATACTCGCAATGGTACACTGAACTGGGTACTCAAGGAAGCATGGAACTGAAGGGCTTCCAAATACAATCGCCAATGCAACCCGGACATCCACGGGAACATATAACTAGGTGTTCCGAAGTGACTCACCAATGTGCTAGAGTCAGGGGAAATCCAGGGTCTTCGACAAATAATGGAAGGGATAGAAATCCTGCACGATTCTCAACAATGCGATCAAGGTGCTGAAGTCGAGCATGTGAGAAACAACCATTCGGAGAGGCAATGATGACTCCTCCCAAAATGGTCCGTAGGCACTCACCACAGATGGTGATGGGTCCAAGGCGCAGGGGCCTCTGGGTCTATCCTCTGGAATAGAGGGGCTGTCGTCGATAGAGGGAGACCTGCAACTATCAAGGAAAATGATGTTTCCTTGACAGGAGCGTGAGGTGGAAAACCGAAATGTGATAGTACTGATGGTAGGATTGAGAAACTTGGGGGAATAACTGGGCAAGTAGAGTGGGTGGACTCAAAATTCCTTTGTTCAGAGTATGTTGGTGGGGATGATCGGGCAGCATATGAAATTGACTGGTGGTAAGGGGATCATAGCTGTATTGGATCTGGGAGGGTGACTGGGCTGAGGGAGACTCAAGCTGTGGTAAAATGGCAGGAGACAGCAGAATACTCTGAACAAAGGCGACCTAATTGGGGGTGCTGCCGAGAGGATCGATCACAATGCCAAGAGGCATGGGGGGACTTCTTCATGGGTTAGGGAACTAGAAGAAGTGTGTATATAAAATGGTACTGTCGTGTGGATTGATACGAACCCAGGACAGTTCATGCTCATGGTTGCTTTCAATTTTAAGGAGTCTGAAAGCAATAAGAAGTCTCGAAAGTAATGGAATGGCATTGTCGTGTGGATTGTACGAGCCCAGGACAGTTCATGCTCATGGTTGCTTTCAATTTTAAGGAGTCTGAAAGCAATAAGAAGAATCTGAAGGAATGGTACTGTCGTGTGGATTTTACGAACCTAGGACAGTTCATGCTCGTGGTTGCTTTCAATTTTAAGGAGTCTGAAAGCAAATAAGAAGACTCTGAAGTAATGGAATGGTACTGTCGTGTGGATTTTACGAGCCCAGGATAGTTCATGCTCGTGGTTGCTTTCAATTTTAAGGAGTCTGAAAGCAAATAAGAAGACTCTGAAGTAATGGAATGGTACTGTCATGTGGATTTTACGAGCCCAGGATAGTTCATGCTCGTGGTTGCTTTCAATTTTTAAGGAGTCTGAAAGCAATAAGAAGACTCTGAAGGAATGGTACTATCGTGTGGATTTTACGAGCCCAGGACAGTTCATGCTCGTGGTTGCTTTCAATTTTAAGGAGTTTGAAAGCAAATAAGAAGACTCTGAAGTAATGGAATGGTACTTTCATGTGGATTTTACGAGCCCAGGACATTTCATGCTTGTGGTTTCTTTCAATTTTTAAGGAGTCTGAAAGCAATAAGAAGACTCTGAATTAATGGAATGGTACTGTCGTGTGGATTTTACGAGCCCAGGACAGTTCATGCTCATGGTTTCTTTCAATTTTAGAGAGTCTGAAAGAGATAAGAAGACTCCAGGGGGGTTGCTTTTTCGTGTGTTAGTCTCCAAGGCCCGAAGAAGCATAAAAAGATGCAATGAAGAACTCTTCTAGCCGATGTGACTAGAGTATTCCTTTTTCGTAATTAGTCTACCAGGTCCGGAAAAGGGTTAAACTTATACCATATAGACGCCCTTTCAGGTTCTTTAACGATCATGAAAGGAAGCAAGATTGCTCATCGATCTCTTCATTGTTTTAGGAGTCAGAAAAGAGCTTAATAGAAACTCCCTAAGTGCCTTTTTCGTATAGGACTTGTCCGGCCCAAAAAAGGGATAAAATTATACCGAACAAAAGGAATGGCCAGGTAAGGAGGAAGTGTTCAATCAAGGAACATTTATGATGACCAGGAACGAGGGTGAGGGGGAACACTGGTGGGCCTCCTTGCGGGGTGAATGAATGGTGGCAAAATAATGAAAAATTGATAGTATGACAGGAGTGGATGGCTCATGTAAAAAGTGTGGAAGAATCTAATGGCGGCCGATGTGGCACGTAAATCAAGGCAGCAAGGTGTCGGGACACAATGTTGAAATTGTACCAAGTGAGAGCGAGAAATGATCTCAAGCATCATCACGAGTTTGGAAAAATGAATCCGGCGATATAAAAAGTGTGAAAAACGGAGAACGGCCGAAGTGACGTGCAAACCGAGGCGACTAGCAGTGTCTAAAAAAAAGGGGCAAAAAATGATGTAGAAAAAATAATGCAACGAGGTGATCATCGTGACGATCTCGTCATGCTAAATCCAATGGTGGAAACGGTGTAGAAAATGGACTCCGTATAGGTTCAGAATGGCCAAAACAAGGAAAAGGTCAATGGACTATAAATAGTAAGTGGGCCCAACATGACAAGCTGTAAGGTCATCAAGGTAGACGAGTAGGATGTGGACCAAATCATGAAACCAATAGGTCATGGCCCGCTGGAATGTGGCACCAGCATTTTTTAGGCCAAAAGGTATGATGCGATAGGCGAAGTTGCCCCATGGGGTAGTAAAGGCAGTTTTGTACTGGTCTTCCTTTCGGATTTGGATCTGATTGTATCCAAAAAAACCGTCCATGAACGAGAGGACTTCATGCCCCGCACATGCATAGATGAGCTGGTCAATAAATGGCGTGGGGAAATTGTCTTTGGGATAGGTGCGGTTTAAATCTCGGAAGTCAGTGCATACTCTAATGGTGCCTTGTTTTTTGTTAACGGGAACAGGGTTTGAAACCCAGGTGGTATAGGCAATAGGATAAATGAATCCTACCTTGCAAAGTTTCTCAATATCTGCTTTGATAGCTGGGAGTTTTGAGGGATGAACAGGATGCTGTTTCTGACGAACGGGGGGTACATCCAGCCATGTGTTAATGTGGTGCTCTATAATGGCAGGGTCAAG
This sequence comes from Pseudotsuga menziesii, assembly GCA_001517045.1. NCBI lineage: Eukaryota > Viridiplantae > Streptophyta > Pinopsida > Pinales > Pinaceae > Pseudotsuga > Pseudotsuga menziesii. The sequence continues at coordinate 110,332 of LPNX010597625.1, forward strand.
ATCGGGCATTTCGGTATAGGACCAGGCAAAGACATCACGGAATTATCTAAAGAGTCTTTTGTATTCCTCAATCTCTTGCTCACTGCAAGAGGCTCCTAAAGTAATGAGTTCGGGGGTGCTTCCTTGGGTAGTGATATCAATTTGGATGACAGGTGAGATGTTGGCCATGTTACCCTCCTCAAAGGCATCAGGAGCAGGAATAGGGTTCTTGAACCAGTCGACCTTGGGGGGAAGGAAGTCTTTGGATTCAACTGCAAATTGGGTAGCAGTGTTAGAGGAGGATTCATCTGGGAGGAAGTAGGAATGATGGTGCATGTCATCCCAGGGATACTCCGGGGTAGTGAGAGCCTCGAGGATTTCCTCATCAGTACAGAAAGTTTGTGTCGTCAAAGCGGTTGACGAGGGAGTAGTGATGGAAGAGATCATATAAATGGTATTATCCTCTCCAGAAGGGGAAGAGACTAGGGGGTGGATCTCCTCAATGGTGGGTGGTGCCGTCTCAAGATCCAGATTGTTCATCTCAAAGAGAGCTGCTCTATAATTGGGGAGATCGGGATAGTGATGGGTGTAATGCCCGTAAACACAGCATTTGGCACAGGGGTGGTTAGTGCACAGGGATTTGTCGCAAGGCTTAAGGGTTGGATCAAATTGGACAACCGGTATATCGGGGTCATCGTCAAGCATTTGCATGTGTGCCTGTACTACCGATAACTGAGGACATTGGTGAGTCGCATGGCCCAACTCATCGCACAACAAGCATTTGGGAGGAGCACGAAACACAGGGGGGTTTTTGACTGTCTTGGGAGGTGGGACAGCAGAGTAAGGTTGGGGGCCTCTGCCCTCAGTTGGTTTGGTAAGAGGAGGGGGGGGGGGTTCGTGGAGGACGACAGGGTAGCGACACCGGGAGGTGGTTGACTAGTGGTGACAATGGGTTGCATCGGTTGCAGGACGACATCTGGCATCGGCGGGGGAACGGGAGGTGAAAGATACCAAATGGGTAATCCTAAGGTTAACCCAGGGAGGCTGAGGGTAGCCATGACCGGGGCGCTAACTACTCCTGAGGGAGGGATGAGGAAAGGAATGGTATGGATGGGTGTCGCACCAATGTGACTAGGTACCAAAGAGGGTTTAGGCAACAAGGGCGGTTGATGAGGAGGAGTTTGCGTGCTATGGGACATGACACATGTAGAGGCACCTTAATCAATAATGCATTGATGGATGACAAAATTCCGAATGGAAACAAAAACTTGGAATGATAAAGTGGAAGGCATGTGGGGTTCATATTGGTCCAAATCAAATGTCATTAAATTCGAATCATTTGGATCGATAGCCCCAATGGCTGAGAGTAAAGTCTTGCGCTATGAAGGGCAGTTTTTTTAGGACTTCTAACATAGACATGGCTGCAGGAGATTGGGATAAATCATCGACAATGTTGTGGTTTGACGCAGCCCGCACATTGGGGTTATTGTTGATACGGCGAAGCGGGAAACGAGGTGCTTTAGGAGCGCCATCTAGTGGAGGTGGAGGTATATGTAACGCCTAATCAATGGGCTGAGCGTTAGTGGGTTTATCAGTGGGAGGGGCTTTAGGGGTGGAGCCATATTGGTTCCGTCAGGTCTGGAGGTTGACCTCATTGGAGGACATCATCAACAAGTGGTGGGTACCTGAGTCAAATATGGGTTGATCAGGAGCAGTGTAAGTGATTTGTTGTTGGGTTGGCTCATTTGCTTGAGGGGGAGCCAACGGTTGAGTGTTCACTATGCCTTGGTTTGGTAAGGGGTTTCACAGCACCAAAGGTGGCTGCTGAGGTTGTGGGGGGTTGGGTGGTGCTTGAGGAGCAGCATGCCCTTGGTGGTGGGCATCATCAACCCAAAGTTGCCGAGCTCGCTCCAAGTGTGGACAAGCATGTGTGTAGTGGCCATAGACCCCGCAAATAGAACAAGGATGGTTTGTTCGCAAATTGGGGTTTTTAGCTTGCTTGGGCGGGCGATCAGGGTTTTGATTAGCAGGGGCTGCATTAGTATTATCAGGGGGATTAGGGGGTTGACCAGCTTGGTCTGTAGGTTGGTTGTTTCCACGATTTCAGCCCCTACCGCAGTTTTGTTGGCCCTGGTTGCGTTGGTTGTTCTGGTTTTGTGGCGGGTTTTGTTGGGCGTAAACTTTCCCTTGGGAAGTAGGTGGATTCTAAGGTTGCGCAGGTGCTGGAGCAGGTTGCGGTGGATGATATGTAGGTGGAGGCTGCGCAGGTGTAGCAACTTGAGGGGGTTGCTGATAGGGCTGTGGAGCAGGTTGTGGGTTTGCCGCAGGGGTTTCCTGTGGTGGGTAATAAGTGAGTTGGGCTTGTGAAGGTGCAGGAGCTGGTGCATCTTGCTGGTGGTAGTAGGGCTGAGGTGCGACCGGGGGGGGCGTAAGCAGGAGTCGCATGACCGAAACACTGAGGTGGACATGAGGGTCCATGGGAATGGTGGTGATGTGTCATGGGAGCATACGAGTTGGTTGCTCCAGACTATGAGGTAGCCTGCAAAAGGTCAGGGCCAGGGGTAGGACGTGCTATGGAAAATGGTTAAGGATGCGAAGAGACACGGCCAATGATGTCGTCGGCGGTGTGGGATGCCCCTGGGGCATCGTGCTGGGAGGAATCGCTGCGAGGGGCATCAGGTATAATGGTATAGAGATAACCCGACTGGGCATAAATGAGGTCGAATTGTTGGGCCTTAAGGATGGCCTCTTCTTCAGACTGCGGTCTTTTGGATGCCACATCCTTAGCAATGACAGGGAGAAGGGATTTGAGGAACCAATCGAGGAAGATACGGTCGTCTAATTTGATCTTGCATAAGCTATGGCGTCGACGCCACTCATGAATGTGGTCCGTGATGTGGGTAGCCGTGTTTTGTCTGCATGATAGGAGGATCTCAACGCCCGCGTCATAGCGGACAGGAAACTGGAAGAACTGCAGGAAGGTTGAGGTAAGGGAAGCAAAGGTGTTATGGGTTCCGTGGGGTTGTTCGATATACCACTTGGCTGCAGAGCCAGTGAAGGTGCACTATAAGAGACGGAGGTGAATAGAGTCGTCCACTATAGAGTTGGAGGAACACCAGAGATGGAAGGACATAATGTGGTTTTGGGGGTCCTCACCTGCCTTGCCCTTGAACTTAGGGATGTTAGAGGGGAGCTTGGTGGGCATGTGAGGCCACGCAGGGTCGTGTCGAATAGGGTCATTGGTCAATCTGGCTAGGTCAGGTAGGTTGAGGCTAGCCATGAATGGCAAACTGGAAGAAGGATGTGACATAGTAGTGGGTTAGACCAAGTTGGGGCCAATGCCCCCAAGTGGAGGGGTAGGATTAGGGAGGTTGCCCCCAAGTGGGGGAACTAAGGTGGTATGGGATGGTCCTACACCGCCATGGGTAGTGTGATCCACTGAGGGAGTGGGAATAGGTATTCCCACTGTGGGAATAGGTGCCGTGAGGGGAACAGTAGATGGGGGCCCCATGGAGGGCGTACCCAAAGCAGGTGTGGTAACTGGTGTAGTGGTGGATGTGCCACCAATGGTCCCTACCAAGACAGGAGTGGAAGTCATGCCAGCCATGGGGCTAGTAGGGGCAGTGTAAATGGGATTTTCAGACTCTGGCTCAGAATCATAGGTAAAATAAGGGGCGTCAATATCTGGTGATGGAGTCCTATGCCATTGACGAGTGGAGTCAAGTGAGAAGGCTCGAGATCTATGATAAGTGGTATCAAGTGAAGATGATCTGTGTCGATGACAGGTGGTGTCAAGTGAACCGTGCTGTGGGGATTCGCCCTTGAGACGCCAAGAATGTCTCAGGGACTCAATGGTGACAGATGGTGTCAAATCTCTATGGGTTGAGGTGGGTAAAAAACAGCTCAAAAATCCTAATGCAACCGAGTGTGCAGAAGGAGAGCTCAAAAAATAGGTCACTCAGGCCAACAACCAACTCAAAACACCCACTGTAACAGCTGTGCTACAATAGGTGGAGTGTCAAAAGAAATGGTCAGAATACCAACAAGCAGCAGGTTTCCTAAAAATAAAAAATGGTGGACTCACTAGACCAAAAGGAGGTAAGGGAGCATGCAAACACTTAACTAAAAGTTTTCTGACTCAACTAGACATATCCTCTACAAGGTGATGAAATCCAAGTCAGACAATATGAATAGGAAATCCAAGTGGCTAAGATATCCCCCTACCAGGAGGGACACCGGGTAGTCAATCCTAGAAGAATGGCAACTAAGATACCCCGTTCATGACACGTCCAGAAAGGTGAATCTACCATTTGGTCCTTTTACCACAATACCCCTATACAGGGATATCCCGAGAACTACGAAAGGTAGCCCTTCAGTTACTGAATGGAGTGCGATATTCCACTCAGGCCTCCGGAACCAGTCTCGCGACTTCAACCCTCCTAAGGGAGAGGCCCTTTGGTAAACTGGTGGTGACCGTGCCAAAAAGTACTAGGGGATTTTGGTTCCCTAATTGGACAATAGCTATGTCTCAAGTGTAAGTAACCGGGGGGTGTTATTGGAAGCCTATCCCCCCGATCCTACCTAACTACAAAGATTCTTTTGTGTTCCCCAAGTGGGGTTAGAATATTGGTTGAGTTAACTAGTTTTTTAAGGCTCACTTGAATTAGGTGACAGAGTGTGTGCTCGTGAGGTGATGAACCTGAAATAGAAGTGCCACACAAAGGGGCAACTTTCTAATCGATAATACTGAACTCACAACTTTAACATGCAAAATTTTCTGAATTAAAATGCTGAAATTTTAAACAGATTCTGTAAAAGGGAACATAAATGATGTTGCAGAAAAGGCTGTAGGGAAGTAGGGCTGCAGGTGGAACAGATGGTTGTGCAGATGCAGAAAATATTGTAGCAAAGGGGCTGGGTTCAAAAACAGGACCGCGGGTCTGTGGCGAAATCGTGCGGTCGAACTGCGGGTTTGAGGGAAATAGGCACGGACAGGTCGTGGCTTCCTGGCCGACAAAGGAATTCAGACCGCAGGAAATAGGGAAAAAAGTGTAGTCGAATTGTGGGAAAATGGCAGACAGACGCGGTCGGGTCGCAGCAAAGGGGTTGAAAGTCGTGATCGGGACGCGGGAAAATGGCCGACAGGCGCAGTCAGATCGCAGTAAACAGGCTGATTAGCTATAGTCGGATCGCAGGTAACAGACTTGAATCCGTAAGCAGGGCACCAGAAACAATCTGAGAGCCACGGTCGGATCGTAGGTAAAGGCCTGAAAGACGCGGTCGGGACGCGACTGCAGAGGAAAAAGATGCGGTTTACGGCAGCCGAAAGGGATAGCCGAAAGGAAAAAATGGGAAACTATTGCAGAAAACTAAACAGCGGAGTCGCCAAAACTGTGGCTAGGGTTTTACCCCTATCTTGTGCGAATGAGCACCTACTAAGGAGAAGGGACTCCTTAGTAGCAGTTCAATATGTGTAAATTAAAAAGCTAAAAAAGAAACTCTAACATGTGCATAAAAC
>LPNX010597625.1:115981-161129 GCA_001517045.1 Pseudotsuga menziesii
TTTCTATTTTAGAGAAATTTTGGATATTTTATGGCCTTTTGGAGGCATTTTAGGCCTTTTGGAGGCTTTTTGACGGTTTTATGGCCTTTTGGAGGATTTTTAGTGGGGTTTTTAGGGTTTTCAAGGGAAATATGGTAGGAAAATGGACAAATGAGCCATGTAGTGGGGTATATGAGGTAGTGAACACTTTTTGGGTGTTAACAATTTCCCCCCTTCTCTCATTCCTACTTCACCATTCCCCAAACTCTCATGTAATGGCACACTTGTTGGAGTGTTTCTAGCGTCTGGATGAGTCTAGTTGATGAATAATAATGGGTACACAATGTTTGTATCTATAATATTATGTTCATATTCTATGTAAGTATAAATTTCAAAAATACATATGCAAAAATTCTCACCTTTCCAAGCTCTTGATTAACTAGGTTTCATGTGTAACAACCCTCCATGGGGTTCAAACATTTCTAACACTAATATGCATGAATATAAAAACCTATATAAAATTAAACACATAATTTAATTTTAAATATTGACTTAGAAAATAAACAACATAATATATCTGACTTGTAAAATATGTCGAGAACTACTAGTGTTGCTGAAGGCTATTTTTGTTGCCGAAATCCTTGCTGTGAGCTCTTGCAGACTCATCGAGATATGTTGGTGCTACTAGACTTGTTTGCTCCTAGAATCTTCAATCTACACTCTAGACATATTTCCAATCATGATGGATCCACTGGTTTCCTCCCTACCATACCTTGACAGGTACTCTCCTTCCCCCGAGACCCCCGAGCTCGATGGGGATGACAATACATTGATAGAAATGGAAGTATGACATCAGAATGCTACAGGTAGGATTCCAACCTCACTCACATTGTAATGAACCACAGCCTTCCATAGTCTCCTTAAAGTGACCCAAATGGTTTGGGCTCCAAACTATGGCAGGACCGAAGAAGATCATAGAATAAGATCCATCTTACTTCCTTTTCTTTAGCTTTTATTAACCACCTCGTTAATTCCCATCCATTCCATGCACTGATTTCAGTTAACTCTTTAGTTTAATTTAATTAATTAATTGTTTTATTTTATTTACCCACCCACTTCTTAGTTATTTTAGTTCTCAGATTCTTTTTCGATTAGTTAGGGTTTCACTTTTGTTCAAGTTCCTTAATTTGCTCTGTTAACTGATTTCTTAATTTAGATTTATTTCAGTTTATTTTTCTTTAATTATTTATTTTTCGTTTATTTATTTATCATTTCTTTATTTATTTATAGGTTTATATATTTATTTACTTAGTATTTATTTATTATTTATTATTTTATTTTATTTTTTTACTTAAAGTTCTTTATGGTCAATTTATTATTTACCTTACTTCAATTAGTTGTTGATTACTGTCGCATTCTCGTCATGACCAGAATTATCAAGGTGTTATGCTCCGAGTATTCCCTTTCTACAACTCCCACATGCGGAGACTTGGTTATAATGACTAAGCCAATGTCACCTCAATTCACCTACCTTGGGAAGAGCCCGGTGGTTCCCGGGGAATAAGTCCAAATCCCTATTGTGCGTCACCCATTAATAATCTTCGTGAGTGACTGACTCACGACCCACCCTCACGGTACATGCATCTGATGAACTAGAGTTTTACTCACCCTATTCAAATTTCATCGTACCATCCAATTTTCTATCCATACATGTATAGTTTTTAAGCCCCGTCACCTGATGTGGACCGATTGGAAATCACAATCCCATCCCCTGCAAATAAAATAACCCATGCATTAAATATCATAAATAATATTTCAAAAAGCATCAATTGACCTCAAATGTCGAGTTTTCTCAACTTATCCAGAGTCCATGCATTCTAGTGCATCAAACATATAACAATTTAATCATGCTATGATCCAGGTCGTTCCTAGGTGCATGCTGGGGACAACATTTGACTGAATGAGTTGAGTACTATTATGGAAGAAGCATATAAGAAGAACCAATAAAGCAGGAAACACAGCAGGTTAACAAGAAATATACACACAAACAATATGCAAGACTCTTCGAACCAATGTATTACTTCTGCTCCATGAAAGATGGAGGAATTAGATGATGTCTATATTACATGAATGTACATTCTTATATAGGGTGCTGAGATGCTTGAGTGACTACCCACTGCGTTTAGTTGCAAAAGAAGTTGTAATGGTTCAGAAGTTAAACCATCGAGGTGGACCTGTCGAGGAGAACTTGTCAAGACTGATCTGTCGAGGTGGACCTGTCGAGGCAAACCTGTCGAGACGGACCTACCAAGGCAGGAAAAGTAGTCGAAGTGCTAGATTTTTTCAAAGCTTAACAACATGCCAACTGCTAATTGGATCATTCTTCCTTCCTTAAGAAACAATGGTATGCATTGTGTATTCATTCTGGTGAGGAAACTTGTTGGCTAGTTCAGTAGTAGAGTACCATTTTCCTTGCACATGAAATTATAAAGGTTTAGCTAGTTGAAACAAGGGAATGGAGTTTGTCCTTGTATGGCATATGTGTCATACCAAAATGGTGTCATAAAGAAGAGGTTCCTGAACATCTGGATGGATGTCTTTGGGTTCTGTTGTCTGCAAGTCATTCTATTCCAACAATGGTGGATGGTATGGTCAAAATATATATACATTGAAAACTAGATGTAGGAAAAGGCATCCATGAATGTCGAGCTGAAAAGTGTTTTCTCCAATCTTTTTAAGGATATTGTATGGACCATATCACAAAGGTTTCATCTTTTTGTATGGAAGAATTGAAGCGCTCCTTCTTTAGATGTAACCAGACCTGATTCCCAATTTGGAATGAATGAGGAATTTGATGCTTGTCATGTCAGGCCTTATATTTTGCATTAGCTGGTTGCAACATCTCCTATGCTTTCTTCTAGATGTTGTAGATTTGATCTCTAAACTTCAATGCTTTATCCACTTCTCATCCTTCAAAGTCGGTATCGTTCGACTATGTCGAGGAACTGATTAAGTCGATAGGAGTTGAGGGTTGAATTCCATAATAGATCTCAAATGGACTCTTTCCTGTAGAGCTGTGTTGAGCATGATTGTAGCTATGCTGTATGTATGGAAGGCTATCATCCCATATTCAATGATGCTTGTGGTTGTACATGCGAAGCATATGTACAACTAAGCAATTTACAACTTCTGTCTATCCGTATGTCTATGGTTGAAAGGATGTCAACAAATAAAGACTCGTGTTGAGTTGTTTCTAGAGCATTTGCCAAAAGGTGCTGAAAAATATAACATCTCTGTCAGAAATAATGGTCGTTGGGAGGCCAGAATGTTTCCACACATGTTCAAAGAAGAGCTGAGCAGTTTGTTGTGATGTCATAGTCTTCTTGCATGGTATGAGTATAGCCATATTGGAAAATCTGTAGACTACTACTAGTATTGCATCATGCCAATGTTTGGTAGTAGGATATCTCATCAAGTAGTCCATAGAAATAGATTCCCATGGTCGACTAGGAACTGGAATGGGTGTGTACAATCCTTATCGTCAATTCGACGGTTTAGAAATGGCACAAACCATGCACAATCGAATGTAGTTTTTGACATCAGATTTAAGTGAAGGCTAGTAGAAATAAGTTTGGAGGATAACAAGTGTTTTTGCGACTATAAAATGGCATGCTGTCTTGCTGTAGTGCATGTACCAAATGAGATTCTATCGGTGATCACTGGTCGGTACACAAAGTTGTCCAAGATTGTATAGCAAGGTTTCATTCAGGAAGTAGTCAACAGTCGACAACTTGTTGGTCTAAATATGTCTATAGATTGTAGAAAAAAAAATTATACCGAATACAATTATGGCCAAGTAATGGTGTCATAACCCTGCATACTCATCACTATAGAAAGTAGAGTAACGGGTGGTAGGATGAGACAATCGGCTGCACCATTGGATTTTCCTTTCTGATACTTAATTACCAACTAAAATTGTTGCAGGTAATTAATCCACTTGAGTTGTTGGGTTGTTTGTAATTTTGATTGGGATGGAGCAAAATGCAAAGGTTTACGGTCAGTGAGGATGGCCGTTTCCTTGCCAAGAATGTAGTGTTTCCATTGATTAAGATCTTGCACAATGGTGTATAGTTGTTTGTCATACGTCGAGTACCTTCTAACAGTGTCACTGAAATTCTCAGAATAAAACATGACTGGGTAACCTGACTAAGTGATCACTGCACCGGGGGCATAGTCCAACGCATCCATCTCAATCTCAAAGGGCTGATGCAGATCAGATAACACAAGTATTGGTGTAGTACAAAGATTTTTTTATTTTTTCAAAAGCTTATTGTTGTGTCGGTGTCCATTTGAAGACAATTTTCCCATTTCCTTTCTTCACGTGATTCAAATTCCATGCGATGTGAGTGAAGCCAAGTATGAATCGTCGATAGAAATTTTCCAAAACAAGAAAAATTCTTAGTTCATGAATGTTTTGAGGAATGGGCCAACCTTTGAGGATATGTACTTTTTCTAGATCGACATGGAGTCAATTACATACCCCAAATATTTGATGTTGGTCATCGCAAATGATTATTTTTCCATGTTCATATACAACCGATGTTGTTAGAGAGTGTCGAAGACTTGTGAAAGTTGTTTGACATGTTCTTCCCATGATCATGTGCAAATAAAGATATCATCGAGATATACAATGACACATTTACCGATGAAAGGTTGTAGAAGGTCATCCATATATATCATGAAGGTTGCAGGTGCATTGGTTAAATCGAAAGGAATGAATAACCATTCAAACAATCCTTCCTTGGTCTTGAAAGCCATTTTCCATACATCAGTGGACTTGATTGGAATTTGGTGGTATCCTGACTTGAGGTTGAGTTTCGTAAAGAACTTATAACCTTTAAGATTGTCGATGAGTTCATAAATCCATGGAGAGGGTATCTATTCTTCATTGAAATTTTGTTGAGAGCTCGATAGTCGATGCACATGCACCAAGTCTTGTATTTCTTTGGAACTAAGATGATTGGACTTCCAAAAGGAGAGGATCTGGGGAAAATATGACCCTTTTTTATCAAATTATATATTTGTCTACAAATATCTTCATTTTCAAGAATGGATATTCTATAACTAGATGCATTAGGTAATGAAGAACCAAGAACAATTTCAATGGAGTGTTTTACCTGATAATGCAGAGGTACTCTGTCTAGTGCTTGAAATATGTTCTAATATTTCTCAAGAATGTTGTCAATATGTTTTTGTTGTTGGGAGCTGCGTTGGTTAGTGAGTCGACTCATTAATGTAGTCATCCTGGAATGGTGACGCTTTATCATGATTAATGCAAAATTTTGAGAATGATTGATAAGCTTCTTTTCTTTTTTGGTAGATATCATAGCAACCATTGATGTGGGTTGTCTCTCTGGTATGCCATACCATTTATTCCATATTTTGACAATCACCTTATAAGGTCGTTACTGATATGTACCATGTTGATCCCATAAGTAGGGTTTACCGAATAGTGCATCGACTACAAACAGTGGTGCCATGTCACAGAGCGCTTCATCTTCAAAAGGATTAATGAAGTAGGTGAGTTGTCATTGTCATGTGATCCTTAGTTCTTTCCCATCCTTCTTCCAACTGATATTATAAAGCTGAGGATGTCAAGTGGTGACAAGACCTAATTTGTTCACAAGAACTTCAGAAACAATGTTCTTCTGGCTTCCATTATCCACAATCAGATGTAATGGATCGTTCAAGACCCACATCCGTGTATGGAATAGGCTCTCTCATTCCTCCTCATCGATGATGGTTGAGGTCAAATAAAGGAGAGTTGATGCATCTAGATCAGATTCTACTAGGGTTTTGTCGGACAAGTCGGATATCGGAAATTTTGCCAAAAATGTCTTCTGAGCTTTTCATTCTGACGTATCATGCCATGTTGAACTATGATAATCACACCATTTCCCTATAGGACTTTGTTTGCTACGATTCCTCTTTTCTTTTTGAAATTTCTTCTTTTGATGATAGGGCCTTAGTAGAGTTGGGTGAGAAGGCTTCTTGAACTTGTCGAAGTCGGCTGGTGACTTCTTCTCGGATGTTCGACCTATTGGCTTGTTTGTGAAACATGATTTTCCTTTATTTTTAGCTTCAAACTTGATGGCATAATGAAATGCATCTTCAAGCATGCCGATAGTTAGAAAATCCATCTCTTCTTGAATGTACAGAACAAACCATTGATGTACTTCAGGACAAGCAATTTCTCTTCTTCTTCGATGCCAATTCTAGCCATGATTCGATATAACTTAGTGTAACTCTGTACGGACTAGTATTTCCATTTCCTTAGCTACCGCCACTTCTTATACTGCTGTTCAAGGGACTTGGGTGGGTAGAATTCCTTTCAGAGAAATTCAAAAAAATTTATCCATGTGTCTATGGGGTCTTCTTCCTTTTCCATCTTTGTCGATAGATTCTCCCACCAGTAGTGTATAGAGTTTGACATATTTAAGGATGCAATGGTGATCTTTTCTACTTCGGAGAGTTGATTCACTACATAGTAAGACTCCAGTTGTTGTACCCAATTGTCAATGGATTACGTGTCAATCTTACCTTCAAGGTTCAGTATGTCCAGATTCATTTGCACTTTGAAGGGGATGATTTTATCAGAGTGAGGTCATGTTGAGGATTCCCCATATTTTGTAGTGACTCTCATGAGAATCTCGTTGAACTGGGTGAACATTTTAGTTTACTGTAGAGCTAGTGTTTTTTTTATGAGTTCTTATGTCTCGTCATTTGCATGTCTATTGTTTGTGAGCGTGTTTGAACAGGCATAAGTTAAATAACTTTGATGGAATTGATTATGTAACTTAATCTATGAACATTATCTTGCTCTGATATCAATGATCTAGGTCATTCCCAGGTGCATGTTGGGGACAACAATTGACTGAATGAGTCCAGTACTGTTATGGCGAAGGAATATAAGAAGAACTAGCAAAGCAGGAAACACACCAGGTCGAAAAGAAATATACACAAAGGAAATATGCAAGAATTCAAACCAATTTATTACTTTTGCTCCATGAAATATGGAGGAATTATATGATTTATATATTGCATTAATGTACATGATTATATAGGGTGTTGAGACGCTTGAGTGACTACCTGCTATGTTCAGTTACAAAAGAAGTTGTAACGGTTCAGAATTTTAACTGTCAAGGTGGACCTGTCGTGGAGAACCTATTGAGGATAACTTGTCGAGACTTATTTGTCAAGGTGGACCTGTCGAGGCGAACCTATCGAGACAGACTTGTCGAGGTAGGAAAATCAATTGAAGTGATAGACTTTTCTAAGCTCTATGACCTGCCAACTGCTAGTTGGATCATGCTATATACAAGAATGACATCACCTCCCATATTCATCTACTCAACTAGAGTCTTTGCATATCGATGCTTTCTTGAATTTCATCATGTACCTTCCTTTCCTATAACACTCGACAGACCATCAGAGTACATGCTACATAAAATTTGTAAAACCATTATACAACTTTAATCCTTGTTGATAAATTTACATGATTTTTCATTCACAATTAAAATTCTAATATAGTTACATACATAATTGCCCAAAAGTTGACATTATTTTCATAATCATAATTACTCAACAATGTGTCAAATAATCCTTCTTAGGTCATATCTCATCAACAATTCCTTGCTTCACACAAGTCTAGTTCATCCTAAATTGGATTCCATAAAAAATACATCCATACAAAGTTATTGTAGATTTCAAAATTGTAACTTAGTTGGGTCATTCGTCATAGAACGCCCTCAAAGATTAGTCATAGTAATCTTTAAAATCAAGGTAAAAACAATGTGTTACAGATATTTATATATTTTAGCTGTATTAAGGAATTTCTATGATTTTTAATGTTTTTGGGAAGAAATTTATATGATGTATATGGTCTCCATTTATCATGTCATTCTATGAACTATTTGATTTACATTTTTGGAGTTAAAATGGAGCTAACAATGTCATTTCCCCTTAAGAATTTTCACTAAAATTTACTATTCCAATGTTTCACTCTATAACCCATTTGCATAGCTAATAACCATGTCTAATGAAATCCTCTGATGTATGATATGAGTCACCATAATCTGTTAATAAATTTGGTAGGGACGTACATGAGTTGGGAATCCAATTTGGCCTATACCCTAGGCGGGATTTAACCATAATTTCCTAGTAATTTTTTTCTTTCTGTCATTAATGTTAGAATAATAAAAAAACCCATTCCCATACTTAGTATACATTTATTAATATTTATGGTTAATTTCCTAGGTTCTAGACTAGCTAGTTGGCATCCATTTACAACACTTGGTAAAAAATTGCCAAAACAACATCTAGGAGTGCCCTTCATAGATCATGGATAAGATTCTACCAACTATACATAATTTCCATTTTAGTAAGTGCGCTTTCCTTCCTTATCCGGACTTAGACTGATTTTCAACAGCTTTAAGGTAAAAAGCTGAAAACTAGTCACATGGAAACTGCCTTGTTTTTGCAAAACTAATCCTCCTTCTTTTTCTCTCTTGAAAGCATGAGTATATTGAATTTCCATAACTTATCAGCTTACATACATCATTCAGATAATTCATGACCTTCCTGGACTGACTTGGAAAGTGTTTTATGCACCTAGGGGAATTTTTCACTTTTAGTAAGCCTGCTATTGTGAGGATTCAACTTGCCTCATTAGGAATTCAAATCTCTGATGTAATTATATATTTGGATATCCTATTCTTTTATAAGTTTGGATGATGTACACTTATGCAATTAAATTTAGTGTTATGCACCAATTTGAGTCTCCAATTTTCAGTGTATCTTTGTATGTCTTCTAGCAATTTCTTGTGGGTTCAATTATACTAAGGCTGGGATTAATTTCCACATGGTATCAGAGCTTATTTATATTGATTTCTCCAAATCTCTTATTTATATTTCAGGATTGATCATCACTCTCACAATTAGCACATTCAATCTACCTCAGGGCGCAATTGCTGAAGAAACAGATCAATCTTACCATATCATCTTGAATCCATTCAACTACAAATGGAAGGAATAGATGGAGATTCTGATGAGGAGAAACTATATGGAGATTCTTATCCTAATATAGTAGCATAGAAGATCAAGTATCACAATAGGATGGATGAGGCTTATGGTCTCTTGTGTCTCAGTATTTCCATAGACCTTCTTTACCATCTAGATGGATTGACATCACCAAATGAAGTATGGGAGAAACTACAAACCTTATTTGGAAAGAAAAATGAAATTGTGGGACATCAACTATAGAATGAGCTTCTCTCACTGAGTCCAAGAAAATTCGAGTCCTTACAAGTCTACTTCTCAAAATTTAAATCTCTTTTTATTCAGCTAAAGCAATATGGTATTCAAAAGAAAGATGAACAACTAGTCTTGGCCATACTTTCGAAGCTTGTCTCTGACTATTATGTGTTTGTATCAACCTTCCATGCCACCTAATTTATAGTTCAAAACTATAATATTCCTTCACTTATAGAGTTCATTGAATCCTTAACCCAAGAGAAACATAAGTTGGTCATGATGGGCACCATTAAACCTTCCAAAATCAAGCTTTGGTTACTAAAAATTCAAAGATGGATTCCAAAGGCAAGAAGAAGGCTAATCCCAAGAAGCCTCCCAATCAAAAGAAAGACAATTCCAAGTCTCATGAGGACTCTTTTAGCTCCAAGAAGGATTCCTAGAAGAAGAAAGGTAAAGGTGAAATGAGCAAGTGCGCATACTGTGATAAGGAGTTCCATCCAGAGAGCTCTTGCATGAAGAAACAAATTGATATGTTGACTAAATTCCTTGAAAAATGCAACATCTCTCTTCCTTAAGTTGTAAAGATGACGAAGGGTGCATCAAATTTTGAATACAAGGAGAGATTCCATGCCTTGATTGAAAGCACTATAATATCTCGTTCATTTATCATTGATTTTGGAGATTCAAGAAACATGGTTTCGATAAGGGAGGCCTTCTCCTCTCTTGATGCTCGAATGGTACAAAAATTGTATTGGGAGATGATTTGAAACTGAAAGTAAAGGGAAGGGTAGAATATATCTAGACCATGGTTAATTCAATAATATTTTTTATGTCCCAGGTCTTGCTTCCAACATCTTGTCATTCTACCAGATGACCCACACTGGGTCTCCTACGAAGGTTGTACTCACTCCCAATGATGAAAATCGCTGAAATGTCGAATGGTAGAGTCAAAAAAATGTTTTGTTGATCATAGCTCTAAAGTGTGCATGTTATCACATTACATGCCCTTCTAAAACCCATATGATATCCTTATTCATGATAATGAAGCTAGACATATATGGCATGAAATGTTTGGAAATCTAAACTACAAGTCCCTATTTGATTTGTGTGACAAAGAGGGTTACCCAAAATCAAGTTTTCTGAAGGAGTCTCTCAAGGATGCATCCTAGGAAAACACCTAGAGCACAAGTATGAGAGAGTCAGTCATGAGCGAAACTCTACACCTCTTGAGCTTATTCATAGTGATATAGCTGGTCATTTCCCTCATATTTCAATGATCCAATCCAAATATGTTCTAACCTTCATTGCTTAATTTTCTAGATATTGTTGGGTCTTCTTCCTCGAATACACATCAAATGTTTTTACCTCTTCAAGGGTTTTAAAGACCTAGTAGAGAACCCATCTAGAAGAAATATCAATGTTCTAATATCTGAAAAATGGTGGTGAATATTCCAAATATGAATTCATATAGTATTGTGAATATGAAGGTATCCATATGCAACACTCTATTCCTTACACACCTCAACAGAATGTTGTTGTTGAGAGGAAGAATAGATCGCTCAAAGAGATGGGCACTTGCATTATGGATTCTAAAGCCATTCCACCAAAGTTTTGTGCTGAAGAAATTAATTGTGTATCCTATATACATAATAGGGTTCCTCAAAAATCCTTGTATGGAATCACTCCTTTTGAATCTTGGAGTGGACACAAGCCTGATGTGTCACACTTTAGGATTTTTGTCTCTAAAGCTTAGGTTAGAATTCCACCTGAAAAGAGAAAGGGTTTGGAACCCCAAAGTCAAGAATTCCTATTTGTTGGGTATTAAAAATATTCCAAAGGGTACAATATTATCAATATGATCACTCAAAACTCTTTCATTGAAAGGAGTGTTCATTTTGAAGAAGAACCTATGCCAACAACAAAAAATGGAGAATCCGCTTCACCACTACCACCACTGATTGTAAGTGAAGAGTCTAATAATTTTTTTTATTCTGATATTTCTAATAATTAATATTTAATTAAATTTCCTACCACTCCTACAAGACCAAAGTGGGTAGAAAATACTATTCAAGCATTCGAGGAACTAGTTGGGAATCCTATTGATCCTAAAAGAACTAGATATCAATTCAAGAGTACCATTTTTGTCAAAGACCCATGCTTTCATGAGAAGTGTTATCTGATGATTGAATCTAATCCAAAAACATATGGTTTTTTTAAGAATATCCAATATGGAAAACATCCATGAAATAAGAATACAATTCGCTCCAGAAGAATGAGACATGGGAATTAGTCAATCTCCCACCAGATAGAAAGATAGTGAAGTTCAAATGAGTGTTCAAGTCAAATTTTTATGCTGATGGATCTCCTATAAATTATATGTAAATATTAGTGGCCAATGGATTCTACCAATTCCAAGGCATTAACTACAATGAGATCTTTACACCAATGACAAATATGGATTCTATAAGGCTAGTTTTGGTCATTGCAGCTTCCAAGCAATGGGAGGTACATCACATTGATGTGAAGACTGCCTTTATACATGGATATATCAAAGAAGAGATATATATTCATCATCCATATATTTTTTAACTAATCCATCTCTTTTGTGCAGGTTGAAGAAATCACTACATGGGCTAAAGCAAGCTCCCAAATCTTGGTATGCCAAGATTGATGGATTTCTACTAGCACAAAACTTTTGTAGATGCAAGTTTGATCCAAATTTATATTTGAAGTTGAGTCATGATTGTATTTCATGTGGATGAAATTTTTATGATAGGATGTTCCATGAAATAAATTGTCTCCTTGAAGGATGCCTTGAACCATGCCTTCTCCATGACAGATTTGGGACTGTTGATCCAATTCTTGGGGCTTGAGATTTATCAGTAAGCCTTTGGAATCAAAGTACATAAGTAAAAATATGATCCATACCTAATAAATAAGTTCAACATTAAATATTTCAATCCATGAAAGACTCCTTTCCTCTTAGGAGTAAAGCTTGAAGAATAAAAATCAACTCCTTTGGTGAAAAATAATATGTACAAACATCTAGTTGGTTGTCTTCTGTGGGGACCCTGCAACAAATGATTAATCAAAATACACGATATAGCAGTAGAACTCAAAATAACTTTTATATTAATCGCAAGCCACTTTTAGGGGGCAACCTCCTTTGAGCAAGCTCAATACAAAATAACTTCACGGTGCCTTCCTTGGCCTCAACACACACTTATATACTAAAAATAGGCGCCAATACTATAGGTGAAAACCATGGGCCAATATAAAATATGGATCAAAACCATGCGCCAATACTATGGGTCAAAACCATGGGCCAATATAAACTATGGATCAACAAATACTACAGGCGGCTTACAAAGCATATGCACCCAACAACAATAACACAAACTATGGATCAACAATTACTATGGGACGACTTACAAAGCATATGCGTCCAACAACAATATACTAACATGGTAAAGAGAAGCGGAGGAGGCTCTATAGGGATGGCTGAGAGCACAAAAATGACTATATTTGGAGAGGCAATCAACCACAACCAAAATCACAGTCTTCCCTCCATATTTAGGGAGCCCTTCAATGAAATCCATAGAAATATCTGTCCATATCCGGGTAGGTATGGGCAAGGGTTCGAGCAATCCCGGAAGGGGTGTTGTTTCACCCTTATTGTGCTGGCAGGTATGACATTTAGCCACCATCTGTTGAATTGACCTTTTCATGCCCTGCCAAAAGAAGTTGCGCCATGCCCGTTCATACGTTTTGAGAAAACCAGAGTGCCCAGCTGACGGAGAAGCATGGATTTCATAGAAGATAGCTTGTTGAAGAGCTGTGTTCTGGGGAAGCACCAGACGACCCTTGTATCTCAGTGAAGCACCATCCCAAGAGTAATGTGGGACAGCAGAAGGGTTGTTGTCCAAGCGTTGGATGATTTGAGATAATGAAGAGTCATTGACATAACCCTGTTGAACCGATTGCAACCATTTTGGAACAGGCATAGAAATAGCAGAAAGAGAACCTTGGTCATCAAATGTGCAAGAAAGGGCATCCGCCACAATATTGTCCTTACCCTTCTTATAAGTGATGTCATAGTCATAACCCATGAGGTTGCTAACCCATTTCTATTGTGCTAGGGAGGATACACGCTGTTCTAGGAAATATTTCAGACTCTGGTGATCATTCTTGATGCAGAAATGATTCCCTAAGAGGTAGGGTCGCCACTTTTGTACTGCATGCAAAATAGCCATCATTTCCTTCTCATATGTAGAGGCAGCTAAATTCTTACCGGAAAGGGCTTTGCTGGTGAATGCAATGGGGTGTTCATCTTGAAGGATAACAGCACCAAGTCCATTGCCGCAATCATCACTCTCAATAGTGAAGGGCCTGATGTTGGGAGGAATGCTTCCAGGAAGGAGCTGAATACAATGGTCCTCTGGTCGTGAAGGTGGAAGTCCCACTGGTTCAGCAAAAACACCTGTATATCGATCCAGAATTTGTTGGAGATCCAAAGGAGTAGTGGGGGCTGCTGATGGTTGCATTTGAATGGAATGGAGCTGAGCGATGACACCATGGGAACTCTTCTTAAGGAGTTTTTCCATGCGATGTGAACTGATGATGCTGAGAGACCCTGGTTGTAATCCTTTCAATGTGTGTTTGTGTCCATCAGGGGAGAACTACATCCAAAGTTCAGCAAAATCCCATAATATGGGGCTAAGTGTACATAGCCATTGAGTGCCCAAAACCACATCACATCCACCTAAGGTTAAGGCAAACATGTCAGAGCGGAGGTTATAATCTCCCATAGAGATACGCACATTACAACACTTCCCTTTGCAAGGTAAGGTGCCCCCATTGGCAACCATTACTTCAAAGTTGGAGCAGGGATGGATAAAACAATCAGCTTATTTAGCGATCTGAGGGTCAATAAAGTTATGAGTGCTTCCAGAATCAATGAGTATTGTAAGAGGAAGCTTCTTGAAGTAACCGCATACCCGCATTGTTTGGGGGGGCGTGACTCTAGCTAAAGCATGGAGGGATATCTCGGGCTGGTCGTCCTGAGATGGAGGGTCAGTAGGCAGCTCCTGAATGTCAACTGGAGCATCCATTGTATCGGGAGCTTCTTCACCAATTTCAGAGGCCAGTGGAGAATCCACATCCAAGAGATAGAGCTTTTGTTGAACACATCGATGTCCCCGATTGAATTTCTCATCACAATTATAACAAAGCCCTTTTTCTCTGCGTTCCTGCATCTCTGTTTCATACAAATGCTTGATTGGAGGTGAGCGAGGAGATGGTGAAATGGGAGGTCATTGAGAACCCATATTTCGGAAGGGAACAAAACAGGATGTGGAGCACTATTGGGCTTCCAGCTTGTCTTCTGCCAACTTAGCCAACCCCAAGGCTTCCATCATTGTGTTGGGACTGAACATTTTGACCTCAGAGTGAATTGCATCCTTTAGACCACTGATAAAACAACTCCAGTAGAAGTCATCAGGTAATCCTTCAGTGTGATTAGCTAGTTTCTCAAATTCAGTTTGATAGTCTTTCACAGTGCCAATTTGGTGAAGTTTAGTGAGAGCTCCTATGAAGTCATCAAAAGCACTAGGACCAAAGCGTTGCAAAAGGAGCTGGCAAAAATTAGGCCATTTTGGCTCTTCATGAGCCATGATGTACCAACGATACCATTGAAGAGCTTCTTGTTCCAAATGAAAGGAGGCAAGTGGAAATTTGTTAACATCAAAAGTATTATGAAGACTGAAATATTGTTCTACACGATAGATCGATCTAGTCAGGTCAGTACCATTGAAGTGAGGAAAATCTAGCTTCGGACCGTGAAAATTGCTGGAAGAAGAGAACCCATTGTCTGAGGAAGACTCGGACTGTCGTCTGGTGTTCATAGCTGAATGCTCAAGATGGAGACCGAGAAATTTTGCATCTAATTCCTGGAGTTTGGCTTGGATGGATGCAAGTGCTTCCTCCATGGTTTTTGCTCTTGTGCGGGGGGCAACCATAACCAAGAGTTTTTTTTTTTTTTTTTCAGGTTGGGGGAGGATATAAAAACAAAAACAAAAACTATTTTAGTAGAGTAAAATCTGGATTTGGGAAAAAATCGGAAGGGTAATGTGGGTTTGAGTAAGTTTTGGACATTGTCGAAAGGACAGGGAAGCAAAAAATGGGGATTTTAGGAGCGAGGTGAAAGAATGAGAAAATTTGGTAGAGAGGGACAAAGAAGCAGAATGAGGAAAGGAATACGATGGAAAAATTTGAAGGTGTTTGGGTGAAAATCGAAGGAGTTATGGCAAACCCTAAAAATAGACAAATGTGGGATTTTGGGTCTTGGGAAGTGGAATTTGGGATAGGGTCTTCAGGAATGAAATATGCAAAATGAAATTACAGAGGTGTCAGTGAATTTTCAGGGAAAACAGAGTTGAAACCAAGGAGATATGGCTGAAAAACAGAATTTTATACTTTTTTTTTTCCAAGAAGGGATCTACAACGGTGCGAAAGTGATCGGAAACAGTGGAATATGCAACGGCGCGGAAGTGATCGGAAACAAATGGATCTGCAATGGTGTGAAACAGTTCTAGAAAGAGGAAATCTGTGATTGTGCAACTGAAAATAGATATGGACCCCAGGGATGTCCGGCTTCCTATCGGTTCAAGGGATTCACTCGGCCACCAATGATGTCTGATGGCTTGCGTATTGGGGCAGTACCCCTCACTCCATGGCTCAGGTAAAACTGATAACTGCTTGGCCACAAATGACAGCTCTTGGTTTATCTCATGGATGGGAACTAGTCAATCAGGTAGGGGCCGTTGCCCTTTTCACTGGCAGGTCCTCTCAATGGGACAGCTACTTCGGGGTTCCTGTGGTACTCCTCACAATGATTTTTAGGGCTTATGCCCAAGTACTTCCCACAGTTAAGCAGATAGAGATTATTCCCAGATCCAAACCTGCAACAGAAGCAAAAAAAAAATTGGGCAGAAATTTCACCCAACGAGCCCAAGAAAGTGCTCTGATACCAGATGTGAGGACCCTGCAGCAAATAATTAATCAAAATACACGATATAGCAGCAGAACTCAAAATCACTTTTATATTAATCACAGGCCACTTTGAGGGGGCAACCTCCTTTGAGCAAGCTCAATACAAAATAACTTCACGGTGCCTTCCATGGCCTCAACACACACTTATATACTAAAAATAGGCGCCAATACTATGGGTCAAAACCATGGGCCAATATAAAATATGGATCAACAAATACTACAGGCGGCTTACAAAGCATATGCGCCCAACAACAATAACACAAACTATGGATCAACAATTACTATGGGACGACTTACAAAGCATATGTGTCCAACAACAATATACTAACACAGTAAAGAGAAGGATTGACATGGGTTCCTAACATCTTCTCTGTTTGAATCACACTCGATGTTAGTGGAGTATTATAAAATTGAACCTATATGCTACTCATTTATATGGGGTGGATGAATCCCAATCGATAGAAAACAAATCAATTATCACAATAATCCTAAGATCTTAAACCTTCTTTCATGGAGTTTGAGAAGGGGAGGAAGGGAGGAGAATACCTCTTGTATCCTTGAAGTTTGATGGAGTTCCTTGATGGATTCCATTTCGTCTCCTTGAATCTCCTTCACACCTTAAAATATCACCATGAAATCCTTCCTCCTATCCTACCAAACTATCTTTAAGAAATATAGGTTAGATCTAATTCCCTACCAATTCTACATCAACATAAAACTTGAAGGGAAAACATTGAACAAGAATTGGGAAGAAAAATGAATTGATTCATAATAGATGGACATGGATAAATACTTACAACCCTTGAAAGTTCCATCCTTCTGCATATCCTATACCTACTCCTCTAACATCCATGCCTTTGATGCCCAAAAACCTTTGTAGTAGAAAAGTCATTTCTAGCACCCAATTCCTCCATCATGCCTTTGCTCTCAATTTTTGTCTCCTCTAATTTACCTCATGTGCATTCCTTATATAGAATTCGGGTTTGTGCACACAATCACTTAAACATGAATGTGGGAATAATATTTTTCAATATTTTTTATTTTTTTCTTCCAAAAAACCCAGTTTACCTAGTTTTTTAGGCATCAAACTTGATTTTCAATATTTCGAGGACAATTAATACCCATGTTAGGCATTTTTTCCACTGTATGAGTTATAGGAACTAGTTTTTGGCCCTTAAGTGGTCATGGAGTTGGAATATTTAGAGCCACCTTTATATTCAAACACTTCTTCCTTTGTGGAAGAAGTGGTCAAATGAGATATTGAAGCTATCAATTGTTCCAAAATTATGATATTCATGTTGCAGGTGAAATAGAAATATGTTTTCAGAACAACACTCTCAAGGGTGTTAATTTTATTGTTAACAAATTACCCCTAATGTGTGAGGTTCGAAGCTATGTTGAGGGTCAAAATACATTTATTTCATTTCGATACTCTTCATACTGATACTCTTTAGTGACGAGGGTAGGATGGTAAAGGAGTAGGATATTGAGTGCATGAGTTGAAAAGAACCTGCAAGTCAAACAAGGAAATAAACCAAATATACAATATATTCTTGAGGTGGGTATACCCATGCTAAGGAATGAACAATCATGGCCATGAACAATACACAATGGATCCATGCCAAAATGAAATATAATAAAAATGAATACATGCAAACTGATGAGTGCAAAATATCTAGCTCTTCATGGTACTTTGACGTTGCATTTTATTCTTGCGCAAATCGGGCAATGCATTGATGAGTGATACAACTGTATTTCCTAAGGTATTCAAACAAATCAATGATGGTATTTTTTTATATCATGTGAATAAATGAGCTGATGTCAAGCATAATAAAACACCATCTCATTACTGGTCATTTATGTATACCATTAACATATGCGAGGAGCCCCACCGATAATGATGATGGACTCTAAGGTACTTGAGTACAAATGAACAAGTGTACTGAATTGATGTTCTGAATTCAAACACTTGCAAAATAAAACAATCAGGGGTCATTGATGTATACCCACTATCATTTGCGAGGGAAATTTCCAGTAATGATTGCAAGATCCAAGGTACTCACTAAGGTTCCTAGATCTACTTCCTAGATTATTATTTGGCGTCTATAGGAATGGATCCATTAGAATGAGGGAATTTATGCATACCACATCAACTGACACGAAAATGAGATCAATATGATGATATAATTTGTTGGAGATGCGAGATTCAACGTTGTATATTGACACAAGGAAGGCTGACACAATTGGTCATAAATATTTGAGGAATGACCAACACTGGTTTGAATTCCCTTAAACACATAATTTCATATCCCCACATTTTGATCGCCAGAAGTATTGACCTTGCCTAGAACCAAGGGGGTCAAAAGATGCATTAAATAAATTAACCTAGGATATTTTATTTAAATGTCACTTATGAGGCATGTACTTGGTATATTAATTTTCATTAAACATTATTATGCAATTAATTAGGTGGAAAATAAGTTTCAATTAACAGGAGGGCCAATTGGGCAAGCCAACTTGCCAAGGAAGAAAATTAGAAACTATATGAAAAAATCAATCAGACAAGAAAAGGTAAAGTGCCAAAATATATGACAAAAGCATTCAAATACAAAAGAGGAAACAATTGACAAAGGAGGGTGTAGTTTCCTTTTTGGAGTTTAGTCATAAAAATAGGAAAGCCAAGAAAAGCTGTCATAAGGAAAAATAACAACTATGGGTAAAGGAAAGAAAAGTTTCCAAATTGGATGAAGGTGGATGAAAGGGAAACATCTTTATTTTCTTACACATGCTAATTTCCTCAAGGATGGCGAATTTGTGGCTAGGGTTAGGGTTTAGCAAGTAGTAACTTGATTAACAAGTGATTGACTTGCTCAACAAGTAGCCTAGGTTTATTTCAAGACAATTGGAGCTCCATTTATCAGTTTGGATGTTTTGATATTGTGGTTATGCTATGTGAACATACTCTTTGAGTGTTGTGCCTCAGACCATTGGATGATGCTCCCCAAACCCCTCCTCCCTTCTCTTCCATTCCCTTTTCTATATATTGCAGGTATATGGAGCACTAAGGTCAGATATTGAAGGTCATTCCATAATTATATTTCAGCCTCCATCACCTACAGGTTGAGATCCAGTGAAGACCCTGCTTCACCTATTCTCACAACCCTCTTCCAATGAGGATTCGGGCCTCCTGCCCATCATTTTGGAGTCACCTTTGTATTGGTCAGTTTTCATATGAATTATGATATATTAACAGATTATAAATCTGTTATTTCATTTTCTCAATTCTAAATATATCATTCATTAAATATTACCTTCCTTATTTCACATTAGAAGCTTGTTTTTCCAGCATATGGGGGTATTTTGATGAATTTCAGTGAAATAAATATTATATGAAGTTGTGCGAGTGATTGAGTGGGTTATACATGTTCAATGTATTTTTATTTATCTCTTTCATATTTAATATCAGTACATAAATAAATCTGCAATAATTTATGTGCTTAAATTCATACCCTTGCTAGAAAGCTAGTTTTAAATAACTAGTTTTTCCATTTCTTGAATAAACAGAGATTTCTAAACTAAAAATTCTATATTTAAGTTTCAGTGGGTCATGAAAATGTCCAAATTACCATACATAACTCTATAAACCATTTTAATTGTGACCGTACTACCTTTTGGAACCTTCCACTGCGTAGGGTCTCTATAGGCCAAAACTGCCTATTTTTCCCAAATTGATCCCAAACTATTACGAGCTGCTCCAAAGTGTTATAAAAATTTAATAAACTTATTTTATGACTGAATATCATCTCTGAAACTTTCCTAAGCCACTGGTCAGAATATGGATCGATATTCCCTACTGTCACGATTTGGTGACCCAACAGCATGAAAGTAAGTTTCTGCAGCACGGACTCTGAAATATAAATGGTCCCATATCCAAATGTGATAGGGGAATGGATTTCAAAATATTCACTCACTATTTATTGATATCCTCTTCCCACTCTACCTCTACAAAATTTCCCTACTCGAAACATTGATTTCCCTTCTCTGTTAGTGCATTAAATGGTAGAGTTTTGTAAATCAGAAATTTTGATATAAATTTGCAGAATTTATCAATATTCTGATCTGTATATTAGAGCAGGATATCATAGTGGTATTAGAGTACTTTCCTCCACTTCTATGGAAAGAAGGCTCTTTGTTGACTAATTTTGTAGATCACTAATTAAAGTTTCAACCATGAGGGTTGTGCCAGTAGTTGAAGATGATGACTTTGATTAGTTTGTCGAAGAAGAAGAGGTGATCTATGTTAATTATGGGTTGTAGATGTCAAGATAAAGGGATGTTTAATTTTATGAAAATGTGGAGTATGAAGACAGAAATGTTGAACTACTCATGGATAATCCTAAGAAGGATTTATCAAGGATGATAGATGTAGCTGAAAACTTGCCCCACCACTACAAAGAGTATCTTGTCTTGGGGGAAGATATCTATAAATCCATTCCTTTCAAAGAGTATTTTTATTTCAGATTTGGATTTGAGCCCAATAATGTATATTATTACTCTTTCAAGAGCAACAAATCATCCATAGAGTAACCAAGTTGTTCCACCTCTCTAAGCAATGAGGAAGAAGGAACCAAAAGTGAAGAGTCATCAAATCCATCAGCATGTTCAAGAATTATGAGATTCTTTGGTTTTTATTCAAGAAGAGTATCTGAAAGTAATTATCATAGTACATTTCAAGAAGTAGAAACCTCAATTTTCTTGAAAGAAGATGCTCCAGAAGATATTGCTTGTTTCCCCTTACTCCAAGAAGAGAATGAGCATGAATGCACTTCCAGTTTCCTTGTGAGTGATATTTAGACCAATTCTAAGGGCATGGGTTCATATTCTGGTGCAAAGACATATTTTTGATGAGATATAAAATAAGAATACAAATCATAGTTACACTCATCTCAGGAGCAATGTAAGGAAGAAGAAGACAAGGCCACACCGCTGGGTGTGAAGTAGAAAATTTGGTGGAGGAGAAGGCCACCTTAGAATCACTTTGGGAAGATGGTAATGTGAAGCACATGGATGATAAGGGATCTGATTTTTGCATAAACCATGATTATTTGCAGCCTTATGATTCATGGGATATTGAAAACACTAAAATTGCCTATGAGGATTGACGAATGAAGGACAATGGTGAGGGAAAAGAATTCACTCCTAGTTTTTCTATTGGTGAACCCAAAATGAGTGCAGAGGAGGGTGAGATTGTCAATGAGGATAATGGATATTTTGGATCATATACAAAATAAGAACATATGTCAGATATGAAATAATCAATTGGAATTCAAAATGAAGTGGAATACAAGCCCCCACCAGTTGTGTGTGAAGTTAAAAATTCGAAGGAAACAAATATGATGCAAAGTGATGCACACAGTTCAGATTTTTGTACTTACCAGCAGCATGCTGAAGATGAAATGACAAAGTATGAGGTACTTTCTGATTTTTTCAGAGATTAAACTTCATTTCAATCCTATGATACACCTTCCCCTTCATATAGTGTACATGAATTTATAGTATCTTCTATTGTTGATTTGTGTGCTAAGAAAGAAACATATGCTATGGATTTCTACCATAAGGAATTTGAGCATGTATGTCAGTCATTGGATGAAGGGAACTTGATGGGTGTTATTCTTTGTGAGCCACATAATTTGAGTGGACCACTTAAGGAAGACAGAGAAAATCTTAAGGAATATTTGAAAAACCTTGTTGACATCAATGCCTTGGTGGCCATATGCTGTTGGAAAGCTTTTGGAGGAGAAATGGAAGGAGGAGCCTTTTTGGAGGATTGCATAGAACTGAAAGAAGGAATGGCCAAGATGAAGGAGAGCTATATGAACCTACTGTTTAATAGAGACCATCTCCTCATAATGGCTGAAATGTATCAATGTACAGTCAAGAAGGAAGAATAAGAATTAGAAAGGATTGCAAATAAGCTGGAGATCACTAATGACTTATTGAACATCACACAGAGATCCTTTCAAGAGTAAAAGTTGCAGATATGTCAACTTCAAAATGATTTGAAGGTGTCACACCTTTCATGTTTCATGGGAGGAAATGTTTTGGGTATAATGGAGGGACCTAATGTCTAGGACAACCATGAAAGAGGAGCATATTTGCAGATATTTGTGAAGATCCGTGATGAAGATTATTTTGGCCAAGCACCTGTTGGTATGCAAAATAACATAGAGGAGTTCTTAGCTGTGGGAAATATGGATGAGGACATTTCAAGTGAATCAGCAAGAAAATATGATCATCTATTCAGGGATTGGGTAGATAAAAATATCACAGAAATAGAGGATAAAAGATGTACTATAATTTCTTGCATCGGTGAAGGGTTGTATGACACATATGCTTGGGAAGAGACACATTCTAACAACTCCAATTGGATGGTAGAATATGATCTATAGGAGGTGGCTGATCACATACCATATGTATCAGAAAACAAAATTTATTATTCATCCATTGATTGGGTGGATAGAAGAACCTTGGGAATGAAGACTGTGGGAGGTAAAAGGTTTAATTTTTGCAATAATGTTTTCGTTGTGACTGATATTTTCCTGACATGTGGGCAGCTGCAAAGATTTAATTTGCAGCCATTGGATACCTTCCATACACATGCACATGAGATGCATTCTGATTTTTTTGTGCTTGAGGAATTTTGGATGTAGATGATGAGTTCCAAGCACATCGACATTTCTCGAGAAAGGCCCGATTTTTCTCATGGAAGGAGTCCTCTTTTCAGTAAAAAGTCAGAAGAGATCCCTTGTGTTGGACCAGCCCATGATGGGTTTGATGCATCCACACATTTGGTGGACACATTTTTCATATATTTGTTTCACTATAAATCAATCCACACTTCTATTTCAGCCGACACACATAGGGATGGAAATTGGGTGAAGGGATTTTTCCTATTGATGCCACATGAGGAGTAGGTGGCTCCCACATATTCCATTGATGACTTAATGGTTCATCCATCTAGTATGAAATATTCACCATTATATTTCTATTTGTATAAGAAACATTAGAGGCATCTATTTGATGTCTTCATCATGCATGGCTATTCATGGAAGTTCCACTTGAGTCAGTTTGGTGGAACAAGTAGCATAAAGTTGAGTTTTTGCACCAAAACAAAGATAGCAGATGAGGAATTCCATGTCTGGTGGGAGAGTTTAAAAAAATTTCAGTTTGGCATGGGGAGAGATGAGCTTCTAGTATGGTGGTATGATTTTCATAACCTCATTTTCATCCTCTACAATGATAAAATTTTGTTGTTTATACTGATGGGTGGAAGGAGGAAGATAAAACCATGGGATCCTAGCATTCTTAGGAATGAGATAGTTCAAAAGGTGGCAGAAAAATTTGGGTCCTTACAGAGGAGGCAGTGGGATCCAGGAATTCTACTCAGTTACCTTAACTGGGTTAGCAATTTTTCTAAAGGAAGTGGTATAAGGGAAATGACTATGATCAGAGTGGTGCAGTAGAAACATGGTGGACAAATTTGCAGCACTTTGTGGTGCTTCTGCTTGAGGACAAGCTGACTTGGGAGGGGAGGATTGTCATATCCCCACATTTTGATTGCCAGAAGTGTTGACCTTTCCTATAACCAAGGGGGTCAAAAGATGCATTAAATAAATTAACCTAAGATATTTTATTTAAATGTCACCTATGAGGCATGTACTTGGTATATTAATTGTCATTAAATATTATTATGCAATTAATTAGGTGGAAAATAAGTTTCCATTAACAGGAGGGCCAATTGAGAAAGCCAATTTGCCAAGGAGGAAAATTAGAAATTGTATGACAAAATCAATCAGACAAGAAAAGGGAAAGTGCCAAAATATATGACAAAAGAAGTTAAATACAAAAGAGGAAACAATTGACAAAGGAGGGTGCAGTTTCCTTTTTGGAGTTCAGTCATAAAAATAGGAAAGCCAAGAAAAGCTGTCATAAGGAAAAATAACAACTATGGGTAAAGGAAAGCACAGTTTCCAAATTGGATGAAGGTGGATGAAAGGGAAACATCTTTATTTTCTTACACATGCTAATTTCCTCAAGGAGGGCAAATTTGTGGCTAGGGTTAGGGTGTATTAAGTGGTAACTTGCTTAACAAGTGATTGAATTGCTCAACAAATCACCCAGCTTTATTTAAATACAATTGGAGCTCCATTTCTCAATTTAGATGTTTTTATATTGTGGTTATGATATGTGAGCATACTCTCTGAGTGTTGTGCCTCAGAACATTGGGTGATGATCCCCAAACTTGTCCTCCCTTCTCTTCCATTCCATTTTCTATCTATTGCAGGTCTATGGATCACTAAGGTCAGCCAGTGAAGCTCATTCAAAAATTATATTTCAGCCTCCATCACTTACAGGTCGAGCTCCAGTGAAGATCCTGCTTCACCTATGCTCATAGCCCTCTTCCAATTGAGGATTCGGGCATCTTGCCCATCATTTTGGAGTCACCTTTGTATTGGTCAGTTTTAATATGAATTATTATATATGAAAAGATTAAAAATATTTTATTTCATTGCCTCAAGTCGAAATATATCATTCATTAAATATTACCTTTCTTATTTCACATTAAAATCTTGTTTTTCCAACATATGGGGGGATTTTGATGAATTTCAGTGCAATAAAGATTATATGAATTTGTGGGAGTGATTTATTGGGTTATACATGTTAAATGGATTTTTATTTATCTATGGAATATATAATATTAGTACAGAAATCAATCTGCGATAATTTATGTGCTCAAATTCATACCCTTGCTAGAAAGCTAGTTTTAAATAACTAGTTTTTCCATTTCTTGCGTAAACAGAGTTCTGTAAACTAAAAATTTGATATGTAAGTTTTAGTGGGTCACTGAAAGGCCACAATTCTCATAAATAAACCCATAAACCATTTTAATTGTATACGTACTTCCTTTTGGAACCTTCCACTGCGAAGGGTCTCTCTAGGCCAAAACTGCCTATTTTTCCCAAATTGATCCTAAACTATTACAAGATGTTACAAAGTGTTATAAAAATTTAAGAAAATTATTTTATTTCTTATTATAATCCCTGAAAATTTCCTAATCCACTGGTTTGAAGATGGATTGATATTCCCTAGTTTCATGGTTCAGCGACCCAACAGCATGAAAGTAAGTTTCTACGGCGTAGACTCTGAAATATCAATGGTACCAGATATAAATGTGTTAGGGGAATGCATTTCAAAATATTCACTCACTCTTTATTGATATCCCCTTCCCACTCTGCCTCTGCAAAATTTCCCTACCTGAAACCTTGATTTCCCTACTCTGTTAGTGCATTAAATGGTAGAGTTTTGTAAATCAGAAATTTTGATATAAATTTGCAGAATTTATCAATATTCTGATATGTACATCAGATCAGGAAATTAAACATAACATGCTGCATAGTAACACTTGGAAGCATAAGATTTGAGTAACCACCCTTTGTGAAACTTGCCAATTCCAAATAAATTAACGAAATCTCCATAGATGATAGGAAGGATAATCTATCTGTGGATATCTATTCAAAGTACTGGTACAACTTATTAAGGAAAATGTAAATGGTATACTTATAACTGATGTATGTATATGTTTCATGTTCAAGGGAGACAAGGACTGAGTGTTTCCATTTTCCCCATGATGAATTATGAATAGATTCAGTAATCTTCCTTTTTTTATTTTTGTGTTTTATTTTTTATTTTTAGTACTTTTTTCATTTACTGGGTTGAAAAAAGAATAAAGAATGCTATGGTACATGGGAGGGAACGAGTGTTGCATGGGTATACTCTATTTTTCAATAGCATGGTTCAAGACAAGCCAATATACATATTGAAAACAAGGGTTTAGCTAGTTGTGAACACTCTTATGGATGTTCCCTCCATCAGTTGGCTGTCTGGAGGAAAATTATGTGTCGTTAGAAGGTGAAATAGAAGCAAGTAATTGTGTTTATCCAATTTGGTGTGATGAACAAGTAGGAAAGGGGAAATGTGATTTAATTCATGCCAATTCTTATGAAAAACACCAAAATCATAAATTACAATGAATCATGGTCCATCAACTACTTGAATAAAATAGTTCTCAGATGTATAGGTCAACTCAAGCAGAAGCAATGGTTTACAGGCATCTTGAGAAAAAAGTGACTGCAAAGGTAGATATGCAACATAAGAAATAAGCACCGAAGTAGTAAGCGCACATGCCCATGCAGATATTTTAACAAATGCTTATGTAAGATGACACAAAATAGGGAGCCCATCAAGAAATGGTCATAACTGTATCAAAGAGAAGTATGCAGTCTCAACCTCTAGTTCATTATGGGACTAATTTGTCTGCTATAACTATGAGAATAACTCATAATGGGAACCAAAATGGAAATTGGTGCTGGCTAGAGTATCCCATGTTTGGTAGGATCTTCTATCAGAATGTTGGAAAATACATATATGATGGGGAAACACACCAATTTCCAATAGGTTTGACCCTATGGAAATTTTGGGTTGCAAAAGGTTCAAATGCATATTCACAGAGGGATAACATAAACCTATATGCATGCTTCCACATATACCCTATAATATAGAGGAACAT
The DNA here is from genome assembly GCA_001517045.1 of Pseudotsuga menziesii. NCBI lineage: Eukaryota > Viridiplantae > Streptophyta > Pinopsida > Pinales > Pinaceae > Pseudotsuga > Pseudotsuga menziesii. The sequence goes on from LPNX010597625.1 coordinate 142,950, forward strand.
ACAAAGAATGATTCTATACTTGGGTTGGTTTAAACAAAGTATGCTCACAATGGTCCCACGAAAGATATCATTAGGTGGGTACAACCAAATGTTTATGAATTTAAGGATAGTTTCATCAGATGATCAATTCTGTCCAAGAAATCAAGTGAGCTGGGAGATATCACAACCAAAATGGGGCAAGTAACTAGATCATACTCCTCCATCAAAGGAATATTTTGATCCAAATTTGTCAAAGCAATTTGGATAGCTTGGTATGACACTTCTATAGAAGATAAGGGTTATAGGATCATAAAGTTTCCCATGAAGGAATCATTTTTAGATGATCCTACCCTAACGTCTTGAACCTCCTTTAGAGAATCCCCAATTAGAGAAACATTCATCTGGACAGCAGTTTCAAGCATGCAATAATCTAATTGGTCAATCATGACAATATTCCCCCAATGAGGGAACGGGACTTTGAATACACTATAGCCATCATCGCATGGATCAAAATACGTTCTAACAAAAATTCATAATCTATATGCGCATCTACTACCTCAAAATATACTGTGATTGTTTTTCCACCCCATTCAATAGGGTATGTTGCAATGAGTCCATGAGGATAGAACAAATGTCCACCAAATTATTTTTGCACAATATGGGATGGAACTAAGGTGGTTGATCGTAATGATTTCAAACATTTAAATGACACGACACAAGTCAAGGCCCCTTCATTAACTATGGTTTGAAAGATATTTTTTCCATGATATGTTACTTTAATTTGAAAATCAACTTTGTAAGGAATCCTACAGGTTGATTGGTCTATGTCTAATGTGATCAAAATCAAATCAGATGGATCAACAACTCTAGTTGAAGAAAATAGTTCATTTATTTGTGCAGGACATTACTACAACAACTCCATGGGATTATGAGTAGTTATCTCCTCAACAACATTTTTGTTATGAGTAGCTTGTGCATTAGGATTATGCATTGTTCTACACAGATCGCCTTTGGGGGGTGTGGTGTTATGTCTATGGTTCGTTTCGCAATGGTGAGAGAACCAATTGGTTTTGATTATGATTGATCCATAGTGCTAGGATGGACATCATAAGAAAGATATATCATTTTAATGTTCACCTCATGATCACACATGAAGACATTGGCATTGGGATTATTCCTCCCTTGCAAGGGTTTTGATTGGTTTTCCCTTGGAAGAGGTACCAGTGCTATAGAAAACATTTGATGATGGTGCTATAGAAAATTTTGTATCAATACAACTTATTGTTGTTTTCCACTGTCTTGATATGGATTCAGTGCATCTACTTTCCCAAAGTTAGGATTCTTCTAAATCTTGTAATTCTTCCTATTTCCTCTAAGTTCCATGTATTGAACTACGATATTTTCAAGATTTTGGGAAGGATTAACACTTTTATTACCCTTGTACTTATCCTTTTCCCCCTTAAGGTCCATGGATTAAAGTATGAGGATTTAAAAATCTAGGGAAGGCTTAGCATGTAATTGCATATCCTGGCTAGCTATAGGTTGCAAAATATGAACATACATTTATCCCATTTGTTAGGTAGTCTGCTCAAGGTTGTTGATGAAACCTATCATACCATTAGCATGAGGTCCATGTGGTGTCCTAGCTGGATTGAAAATAGGTTTTGTAGGCTATTTCCAAAAATATTGGTTACTTTCTAGAACCTCACCACTCCATTATGGAATGGGATTGATGGGTGGATTTCCCCCTTGTGGGGTTAGACTCCAAGGATATTGGATATTTCCTAAAATATAAACACACCATTCATGAATGGGTGAATTTCCCACTTGCGGGGTTATAATCCAAGGATATTGGATATTTCCTGAAATATGAACACACCATTCATGAATAGGTGGATTTCCAACTTGTGGGGTTAGAATCCAAGGATATTGGATATTTCCAGGAATATGACCGCACCACTGATAAAGGGTGGATTTCCCCCTTGCAAGGTTAGATTCCAGTGAGATCGGTTATTTCCTAGAATCTGACCACACTATTATGTTTTCCTTGTATTTGATTAGCATTCCAAGGTGCATTTCCCCCTTGCAAATCCACCCCCCCCCCCAAGAAGATTGTGTACTTCTTAGAACATGATCAATGGGTGGATTGAATCCTAATGGTGTTAGGTCCCAAGAAGATTGGTTACTTCCTAAAACCTGAACATTGGGTGGATTTCCTCCATCCTTATGGGGTTGGGTCCCAAGAATATTGGTTACTTATAAGAACCTGACCATTCCATTGATTTTTTCCTTGGTTTTTATTGAAATTCCAAGGTATGTTTCCTCCTTGCGGAGGTTGGATCCAAAAATATTGACTACTTCCTAGAAACTAACCACTCCATTGTGGAATGGGATTGATAGGTGGAATTCCCCTAGGCATTGTGCTAGGATAAATCATAGGATGACCCTCTGGGGAATTTCCTCCCATTGACGAAGGACAATTCCAATTGGCATTTGTGTTCTAGGATGCATTATTTCTTCCATAAATATTAACATTCCATGGTAAAGGGTTTCCCCCATAAGTAGAACCTAAACAACTATTGGGTGTGCGAAGAGGATTTTGATAACCTCCTGCAACCATTCGAGGTTGCATTGATGTGGTCCATTGAACTCATGACGAAGCCAAAGGGTCAAGTGTAATGTTTTGCATATTATTCCGACATTAAAAAAGAGTAATCGGTGACTCACTTTCTATAAGTATGATTGGGCTTAAAGTGTGTATTAAGGGTGGATTTACGTGAGAAAATATGTGATATTCTATTTTTTCAATTTCGACTAAAGTAAGATCATCAATTCTATCTATGTTTCATCCATGATGTGACAAATTTTGAGAATCGGTTTGATGTTGTTCTTCTCTAGTAACATTTGATTGGGTTTATAAGTAGTTCAGTTTCAAATTCATAAATATGTGGTTCATGTATATACTTCCACAATGTAGCGGGGCCCTCAAACTTGGGTATCTTGCATCGCTTCCACCTTGAAGAGTGGATCGGGAGATTAGTAACTATGAATTTTAATAAAAGGAATTGTTTATTAGAGTATATCAAAATAAAGTAAAACAATCCTAAAGGAAACTAGACTCAACAAAAATTAAAGTGTCCACACATCTAAAAAAGTCCTAAGATAATCAACAAGAAAACTTCTTTCCAAAGAACTGGAGTTTAGTGAAAAGTTGGATTTAGAGGGCCTTCCAAAACTAGTAGTTCCTGAGGTAAATCATTCCTCAAAAATTACTAAATAGTGAAGGTATGGGAAATAATTACATTGTTCTTCAATCACCAAAGGTGCAAGTGTTAGCTCTTGGCTACTCACCCTCCCAAGGAGGTGAAACAACCTTGTGTCTGTCTGATGTATTGGAAGTGTCCCCCACTCACAACAACCTGTGTGATTCTGTAGAAAAAGAAACTATGGTTACCATATCACAATTAGTGGTCGAGTAGGAAAGTTGTCAATCTAGGATAAATCACATAAACTAGATATCTCAAGAAAGTGATGTCACCTTGAGCACTTGTCATTTAACTGAAATACTACAATGTGCTCATATCCCACTAAATAAGCAAGAGGGGTGCTACCATGTTGTTGTTGACACAACAGATACCATTTTATCATATAAAATGGGAACCCCATTCATTCATCACTGAGGTAATATTTATAGCTATTTTATTATTTATGGGGTATCATTCATGGTTATATTCATCCTTTTGAATTCTCATGTTTCATATTAATAAAATTGTGCTTCAAATCCTTGTTTTTGTTGGGGGGTTTGTGGATGACAGAAAATTCATTATTTTCTGTCAAGTATCATATTTATGAAATCTGCATTCCGCAATCCGCAATGTGGATGGCGTAAGTAATTTTTTTTTGGAGGTTTTCAAATTTGGTTTCTCGCAGCCCGCAACCCACAATGTATATTGTGGATGTTGTAATCTTTTAGTTTTTCATTTTTATCTTTCTGCAACTCACAAATTGCAATGCATATTGTGGATGTCGGAAATATTTTCACAGTAAAATTTCTAATTATCATTCCTGCATTTTCGCAACCTGCAATGCGGATAACGGGAATCAGAAAACCAAAATATAATAAAAACACAAGTCACACTTCCACGATTTTGTAACCTGCAATGCAGATTGCGGTTGCGGAAGAAATAAAGCAATTTTTTATTACAAAATTTCACTTCACAATTCCGTAACCCACAATGCATAGTGCGCATTGCGGAAATAATTTTTTTTTAAAATGTCAAAGTTCCTTCTCTGCAACTTTCTTTCCCACTTTCTCGCCATAATATCAACAATCAATATGTTTGAAATATACGATCTAAATTCATTTCGTCATTGGATTCAGTCGTTTAAATATTTCATTTTTCACTATTTTTCTACCATTTTCAATTTATGAATTTCATCTTGGTGAAAGATTTTACTACCAATTTTCACTTGGTTAGCAGATTTTCCTGTTTTCAATTGAATTGCTGGTAATTTTTTTGAAACTATTTCCATTCATTGGTCCAGTTTCAATAAATTTCATACATGTAAAAAATGACTCTTTTTTGCATTTTATCATAATTTACCTCATGCCATGTCCATCATGTCGAGGAACACAGATCCAAAATCTCTCTTAATGAGAAAAATAATAAAGACCCTAACTATGGCATCTTCTCAAACACCAGTGGATGTGTATCTGAAACATACCATTTAGACTTGTCTAGTATTTATTCCATTTTTGATAATGGTGACTTTTCATCCCTTCAGCATGACCAGTTGGCCTTCGTAAACATTAGTAAATCTCAATTTCATGGTATAGAATTCTGGCCTGTCTTTATGCCTTATAGAGCATTAGAGGAAATTTGAGGTCTAAAATGGGCCTCCTAAGGAAAATAATAAAATAATAGTTATTAATTTCGGAGGAAGAATGAAAAAAACTACCTTTTTCCTATTTTTGACATATCTCCCTGTGTTTTTACTCAAATTCCGAGCGGGAGAGATTGTTGGATGCGGAATTTAATTCTGCATCCAACGAGCTCTCCTACTCGGAATTTGAGTTAAAACATAGGGAGATATGTCAAAACTATGAAAAGAAAGTAGTTTTCTTTTATGACAAATATGTCAATTCAACCATTATGGTTGACTCATTTTATTGAAATTATATTGGTTCCTGAATACCAACTCACAAAATTTATTGTTGCCGCGTTTTCGTATAAGGCCCATTTTAGACCCCAAATTTCCTCTAACGACCCTGTGAAGTTGATAATTGATCATGCTAACCCTCAATACACTCGTTTAATGACCAAGTGCATACCCAGTTGGCCTCTTTTATTCCAGAGGTGTTTTCTAGAGCCTATGCCCTCAACCCACCTCAACAATTGCTCAATAAGAAGTTCCTTGAAACTTCCGCGAGTCAATAAAATTTTGAGGAGATGATTAAGTCTTGGATGGAAAACCCTGCTGCATTCCTAGCTAAACCTGACAAACTATATCCTGTCTCTTGGTTTAGGGAACCTTTCTCCCTATTGGAAGCAATTTTCTGCAGGTTCTATGGGTTGCCGAATTGCATAGTGTTCAAAGTGGAATGGGTGCCTCTTGTGCATTATATTCTAACAATAGGGGAGTCATTCAATTGGGATCAAATTCTATCGGTAGTCTTGAAAGAGGTCATTGAAAAATACCAAAAGACTCCAGCATCTAGAAAACCGACTTTGTATCTCCCAGCCTATGTAATGGACGTGTTTTGTGCAATGTCTCATTTCCCATCCATGGGATGGAATTGGACAAGGGTTGGACCTCCTGTGCATATTTATTGTTCAACATTGTGGGAGGACAATTTTTTCCCTCATATCTATGACATCTATGACCATTTCATAGGGTCTATTTATCAGAAAGTACTCAAAGGGGATGCACCTACATTCTCAGACAGAGAAAGGGCACTAATCTCCACCATGGGGGATTGGTATGTTGGTGCATACTTTGCGTACATCAAAATCCAAGGTATCAACACTGTTCATCTCCTACCTAAAATACTGAGAGATAGAATAGTTCTAGAAGAAATTTCTTTTTAGACAGTTATTGATGGGTGTTTCCTAAGCTCACTGGAGCTAAGAGGAAAGGGTGGCCCAAATTCCCCCTCATCCTTGGATATTTAGTGATACATAATTCCACCCATGTAGGAATTCTTGGTAAGAATATCAGTACTTTGAAGCTTGGGGAGGCCCCCAAAAGGATGGGTGACCCTAAGTATTTCTTGGCTAACCATTTTACCCAGGAGCATATGAAGACTGCATACACTCATCAGAAATACCGTGATGATTCTATATACCAAGGGGCCAATGATTTCTCAGAAGCTGTAAGAATAATTAATTCGCCTAATGAGAAGAGCTTCGTTTTTCAATACCAGTAGGAACTGAAAACAAAGGTGCTCCACTACAGAAAACTTGATTTTATTGTAGAAGAAAAGAAACAAAAGAAGTTGGTTGAAAAAGAAGCACATAAATCACAGGATGGCACTTCTTCTATGACAAATGGGTAGACTGATGACCATGGAAAATCCTGGATTGAACATCCTGAGCAGCCAAAACCTTCATCCAATTTTGATTCCTTAATGAAATATATAGAGATGAAGATAATTTTGGATTTAATGAGCTCAGTGGTAGAGGCACATGCAACGACTTTTGGACCTCATGAAAAGAATCAAAATATTCAAGAACCACAACCATAGGTGGAGATGCTTAATATTGAAGACAATGATATGGAAGAAGAAACACTTCCTTCTAGCTTCTCATGCGCAATCACTATTCCTACCATTTTTCCATCCATTGTCTTAGTAACCCAAGCATCTGGGGATCCCATTGAAATCCTAGTTGATGACAATTATTTATTAGATATTCACGTTTCTCTAGTCATCACCTCTATTAGTGAGACATATTCTCTATCTCTACCCATTTCAATCACCATTCCTTTTTCCACCTTCACTATTTTTACAGCTGCATTTGAATTACCTAATGTTTCTATCTGTAACACATGGATTTTGACCCCGATGCATTAAATATATGTGATACATACATTGTAAATAAACATGGCGAGGAGATAAAGTCAAAGCCCCCACCATTGATTTGGTTATGTTATGTTTTGGATTGGAATTGTCACCGATGGTATATTGGGACATACGGCATGTATTAAATTATGGCATCATGTAAATGTGCATTTTAATTAACAGAACCCAACCAGCTATGTTCACTGCAACCAAATTGAGAAGGGGCATGATTTCCTAAGGATAGGGGTGGGAATTGTTAAACCAAGAACCCATGGGGAAAAGCCATGTGTCAGCCACTAAACTACTATTAGTTGAGGGAAGTTATTTGCTGAGTAGTGGTGGGTGGCAGGCCTATCCACATGCACCTTCCTCCAGTTGGGTCGTTCCATTCACATGGGGAAAAGTAAACCAACAGAAAATGCTTCCACTCCCCCACTATCGGAAGTTTTGTCTCACTCTCATGTAGATGGTCTTCGGGGGGTTCCCCTTTTTCCTCACTGATTGTTGTTCTGTGGGTATGTTCTTCCTCCAGACTGTGCAGAGCATCGATGTTCCTTTCACAGTATTGGACTGTGTATTGTCCCGTCCTTCATCTATGCATCATGTGCTATGATTTTACTCACTGATTGCTGGCTGTGGTATCATCCATGTCTTGTTGGCTATGATTCCTTTTTTTAAATTGCTATCTGCTATAGGCTACCATTGTTGAATCATTTGGCCATGATAGGGCTAAGAATGATTCAGGTTTTGTTTCCCCTGCCATAGCTGAAATTGTTGGTTTTGTTGCATGCGTGCAGTGGTTGGTATTCAGACAGTAATGGAGTGGTGATGAGGGCCTGATTTGCTTGACAAATCTGGTGTGATTGGGAACCACATAGATAGAGCTAGAGGGATGGATTTCTTCTCTACAACCCCTGAATAGCATTGGAAGGGAGGTCAGGGCCTGAGGGACTACGTTGCAAAGAAAGGACCGGTTTCCTTGTGTTGGGTGTGTGTGTGGGTGTTCTAGAAGTTAGGATAGTTATGGTGTAGGTGTCCTTAGCTCTTCAATGAGCTCACTAGCTTAGCATTTATCCTTTCCCAACTCCTCGATGGCCTGATAAACTGAACTGTGTTGACTTGGTTGATCTGATGTTTTCTTGATAAACCCAACTGAGTTGGCTTGGTTGAACTATGTGTTCCTGATGTTTTGTGTATCCTTGACTATGTGTAAGCCTGCTAGTATTAATATTGCACATTGATCTAGGAAAAAAGAATCAATCTAATCAAATAATAATCAACAAATACTCATGAAATGGTGTTAATAGGAGCCGGAATTGGTTTCCTCTTTGTATATTTAATAAACAATGAATGGTTACAATACCAATGTCAAGCAATAGCTTGAATCCATGAGGAATTCGAATACCTAAGGAGGAAATTTGAATTCAATGAGTGAGTCTAGCTTAACTGACACTCAACCATAGGTTCATGCTCAATTAACCACTTTACCAAAACCCTAATTGACTCACAAAACCCTAACTAAAGTCCGAGTGCAATAAATGACTGAATCTCAACGGAAGGAGATCAAACACATGTCATAGCAAGCCAACCATCAAGTGCTAGTGCTCCATGACTTTAATGAACCCCGATGAGGTTAACTGAAGCTGGACTGATCATCATAAGTTGGTGGAGGCACCCTGTTGAATCTAGATCATTAAATAATAATAAATAATCATTAAATAATCATTAAATAATATATTTAATGAGAGGAGGCACCTTAACTGACTGGTTGAACTGATTGTAACCACCAGTTAGCAATTAGGTGCATTAATATCACTCAGATCACCCCCGAAGTGCTCCAGTTAGCCTCCTTGTTTGTAGGAGAAGGCTAAGTTAGCCTCCTTGACTGTAGGTAGGTGTGGGTGTGACTGGATGATGTCAATTAATTCTCCATTGATGTCAATTAATGTCAATTATACTTAGGATAGTGGTTTAACTAGGCCAATTTGACCGAAAGAGTGTGTATGGTGGTAAATGTCTCCAACACCCCCCCTTAAGCTATACTCAAGAAGAGTTAGAAAACATAGATGCATAAAAATGCTAGGGCCCCAGCAACTAAGGCCATAGGTCACCCTGTACAATAAAGTAACTGCTTAATATAACCAAGGAAATGGGGAAAACCTCATGGGAAAAATACCCCCCCTCAAACTAAGCAGTAAATCAAGAATTGGTTCTTCTATGTAGCAGCATCTTGAGACTGTGCATGTGAACCTCTGAATCCAAACTAAATGAATATGTCTGGAGGAATCTTCCACTTTGGAAGAAGAACAATGCACTCAACAGAATCAGAAATATAAACAGGTGCACGGTGAAAACTGGACCCATGTAGAGCAGCTGGAATCATTTGAAGAAAGAGAAAAGGTTCTTGAGGATTCGAACCATGTGTGGAACACTAAAGAAACTGATATGTTGTATACTTGAACAACAAACCATGAGTGGTAAAATCAGCCCCAATTTTTAGGAGCAAGTGTCCAAGCGGATGCAGAATGTCTTCCTCTTTACTAGTTCTGTGAGGAGATGAGCATGTGACCAAAGGTAGAGAAGCCCTAGGACTATGGAGAGTGAATGCTTGAGATCCATAATCTGATATAGCTTTTGAAATAGCTAATAAATCACACAATAAAATATCATCAACCTCATAAAAGGAAACTAAGACCAAATCCCCAGTAGCAAAATTGAAGAAGAACTGCGGTACTTGATTTTCACACCAGAATTGGTGAGAGAAGATACAAGCATGAATGAAAGCTCTTGGATTTTAAAATATGAACCAAATAATATCAGATCAGAAATTAAATCAGATCTAAATAAGTTCACAAAATATCCAAAACTATGAAATGAAATCAAATCCCCAGCAATAGTTTCGAAGGAGACTTGCGGTACTTGTTTCTTCACATCGTTGATGAGAATAGCTACAAAAAGTACTGAAGGTTTATGAACCTGAAATTTTGAACCAAGAAATATCAGATAAGATCCAAATAAGGTCATATCATATCCAATAAGGTTCATATCAGATCCAAAATTATGGTCAACCGAGATGGTGGATGCACAGTTGTCTTTTTCTTCAAAATTCTAAATTTTGGTGCATGCAATCCTGCAGGATTTTGCTGGAAGATCGAGATCATGGGGAGTGAATGTGTCACTCTTATAATCTGATATTTCTTCCAAAATATCCAATTTTTTACATATTTTCACACCAGCAGAAACATTAGAGGGAGAAAAATCAAATTTCTCTTCACTTTCGGAAGCAATTACTGGTAAATTTTGCACAGAATTCAAAGGAAAATCACCGATGAATGTTTGCATGGAAGTGCAGCAGTATTTTTCTTCTATATCAGAGATTCAAATGTCTTATTCTATTTCAGAAATATGAGGATATGAGATATCATATATTTCATGAACTTTTGGAGCATCAGGAGAAGGAGTCACTGCATGGAGACTTTCTTCAATTCGAATTGACTATGTAGAAGATTCTGCTTCATCTTCATCTTGAACAACTTCATCAGAGAGAGTAGAGGCTGAGAATTTTGAGTAAAGAAATATTGTGGTGCTGTATGCGATCTCCAAATTTCTATTATGATCCTCATTGTGCTTGCCAAAGCTTCTGTCCAATTTTTTCCAGACTTCCTTTGGGTATTCAACAGAGCTAATAAGGTAGTACAAGCTAGGAGAAAGGGCCAGACATATTACTCCAAAAGATCTATCACCATCATTTATCCAGTCATTATCATTCTCATAAGACTCTTTTCCAAGTCCAATAGACACCTCATAGAGACCTCGTCTATTCAGAGATGCAATCATCTTCAACTTCCATTTCGAATAGCTTGTGAATGGGCTGAGAAGAGGGATTGATGAGTCCATTCTAAGTTGTACCTGTTAAAACCTGCAAATCAAAACAAAAGGGGCACCGTAAGGTCGAACATCCTACACATTTTAGGCTTTCATCACACCTAGCATAGTCAATCAAGCAAGCTTGATCAAGAAGTTCTTTACTTGGGGTATTAAGTGGTAAGCCTTGGATTCTGGTACAGTGCTGGATTTTTGAGCTCTTGCTCAAATTTCATGTAGAAATCTGTCAAAAGATTGTTTTTGAGAGATAGATATTTGTCCCACCATATGCTTTGATACCATATTAAAATTGCACATTGATCAAGGAACAAAGAATCAATCTCATCAAAGAATAATCAACAAATACTCATGAAATGGTGTTAATCGGAACCGGAATTGGTTTCCTCTTTGTATATTTAATAAACAATGAATGGTTACAATACCAATGTCAAGTAATAGCTTGAATCCATGAGGAATTTGAATACCTAAGGAGGAAATTCAAATTCAATGAGTGAGTCTAACTTAATTGACACTCAACCATAGGTTCACGCTCAGTTAACCACTTGACCAAAACCCTAATTGACTCACCAAACCCTAACTGAAGTCGAAGTGCAATAAATGACTGAATTTCAACTGAAGGAGATCAAACAAATGTCATAGCAAGCCAACCATCAAGTGCTAGTGCTCCATGACTTTAATGAACCCCGATGAGGTTAACTGAAGCTGGACTGATCATCAGAAGTTGGTGGAGGCACCGTGTTGACTCCAGATCATTAAATAATAATAAACAATCATTAAATAATATATTTAATGAGAGGAGGTGCCCTAACTGACTGGTGGAACTGATTGTAACCACCAGTTATCAATTAGGTGCATTAATATCACTCAGCTCACCCCCAGAGTGCTCCAGTTAGCCTCCTTGACTATAGGATAAGGCTAAGTTAGCCTCCTTGACTATAGGTAGGCGTGGGTGTGACTGGATGATGTCAATTAATGGTCCACTGATGTCAATTAATGTAAATTATACATAGGATAGTGGTTTAACTAGGCCAATTTGACCAAAAGAGTGTGTATGGTGGTAAATGTCTCCAACAGCTAATTCCTTATTCCTTGGGGAATCATGCCCGGCTCGGGGGTGGAATTTTTTTTGAGAGATTAAAGAGCACGTGGGCCTATTGTTGGGTGGAACGTTGTAGCGATGTAGCTGGTTGCGGGACAACTCTTATAAGATAAGTATTCTTGTCTATTTTACTTCTGCAGTTATGTTACTCTTAATGATTTATGATGAATATGTATATGAAGGAATGTTGTTTTGCTTCTGCTAAATATATGTATGATTATGCATCTTAGTACTTTTGATGTTTTAAGCATCTACTTCAGATATTATATGTATGTATAGGTTCATGGGGCTATATGGCCAGATGTTTTGGTGTTTAGTAGGTCCTCTTCGCCGGTCGGAGGGTCGGGGATGTTACAGTGTGGTATCAGAGCACTAGTTATAGCATGGGCTTGAATGGGCCATGAAAGATCAGCTAGCAAAGGCAGGTTGACTTCTGCCCAGCAGAGATCTGACATTTATGATAGAAAACTTTAACAAATTTTTCTGAGTGCCAGAATTGTCGACTCATCGAAAAACTTAGTGGGAAGTTCTTTCGACATAGCGAAATGTGTAGTCTAAATACCACCTGACATGGACCATCTGTGATTGGAAAAAGATAGATGAGGATATCACTGAAACACTGGTGGAGAAGAGACGAAAGAGAAAAATTTTGAAAATTTTTCTAAGTCTGACCATTGGTGATCGACAGAAGTTAGTTGATTGCATTGCCGATGATTAGACGATGGAACCACCAATGAACATTGAAAAATCCTAGTTTTTCATGTGTCTGCCATTGCGGCTAGCTAGTGGACTATCCTTCTGATGGATAGAGTCCCCGACCGCTGATGCCACAGTAGATAGTTGTTTCGACAGTTGATACGGAGCGGCAGAAAAATGAAGTGATAAGACTATCGTTGATTGGTGATGATTAAAGGATTGGATCGCCGATGGTTAGTTGATGATGTAGCCGCAATGTTGCAGAATAGCTAGCGAAGGAGCCAATACATTGGAAAAGAATAGAATACGTTTTAGCTGATGAAGCGGCGAAAAGAAGGAATTTCAGAAAAAATTTCTAAGTATGGGAACCGTTGGCCATCGATGAAACTTAGTGGATGCAAGAGCCACAGTTTTGGGGGAGATCAGCTGAAGGCTGCCGAAATTTTGGCCCAACTTAGTCGAAGAAACACCCGATATTGACTTTCAACGTCGGCGAAGAATAGTTGAGTGGATAGGAAAAAATTAGATGTAGGAACCATCGAAATGTCATCCCCATCAAAAGAATTTAGCTGATGAAAGAGCTGACAAGCGGCAAGAAAAAAAAAAATTTGGGAAAATTATGCTAAGTATCGGACCCTCAGCTCATCGGGGAACTTATTTTGATGAAGCTATGACAAAACCATTGGCAATCAGCAACGATTAGTTGATTGGATCACCGATGATTAGTTGAGGGAGTGGTCACAGTGTCAGTGGAAAATAGTTAATGAAACAACCGACGGAGTGTTGCAGGAAGAAGAAAAGGAAAATTTTCGCCGATATTTTTCTATGTGTTGGAAACCATTAGTGATCGGTAGAAGTTAGTTAATGAGACCACTGATGAACGCCGATCAGAAAAAGTTAAGGGTTGTGAAACCACCATTGTGGATGTCTATAAGACTAACCGTCCGATGCCATAGCTGGATGTTGCTCCGACCACTAATCAGAAAAGGATCAAAGTTGATGAACCGCCATTATAGCCACCTAAGGGACTACCCATCCGATGTAATAAAGGATCCGATCGCCGACGTATCAAAGATGTATTGTCATTTGGGTCACCGATGTGCACTGGTTAGTCCTTCCGATGGCTGATGGGGTATAAGGTCTGTGGAGACCGCAGTGACAGTACCACTTGCCACTACGGCTGTTGAGGGAACTATCTCACCAATGCCACAAAGATTAGTCACTCTGACTACCGACAAGCTGTGGTCTACAGAAACCCTTGAAGGTTTGTTGGCCATCGTTGCAAAAGACGAGAGGACTAACCACCCAATGCACAGCATGCCCGACCACTGATGCAGCAGATTAGTTGGGTACCTTGGCCGCTGAAATGCTGGAAGGCTAGTGGGAAGGGGACCCGATGAATAGTCCGGAAGCTTAGAGGACTAAAGGTCTGACACGACAGAGGAAATTAGACAAATCACCTGCTGATACAACAGAGAGAATTAAATGTTCTAGCCACCAACACACCAGAATATTAGTGAAGAAAGGACCCGATAAACAGTCCTTGACATCACTGATGCAGATCAAAAGTCTAGGCGATTTGCTTGCCAAAACGCCGAAAAATTTGTAGGGAAGAGACCCAATGAGGAGAAGGAAATTTTGGGTTTTTTAAAATGGAATTTTTCTCAGTAAATTCCAACTGTTTCAGTAGATTTCAGCAGACTGTTAGTGGATTACAGAGCTGAACAAGAGATAGAGGAAATTTTGTGTTATATTAATGATATGCATCTAACAGTTCACTACTAACACATTTGCAGAATTATAGACACCTCCAAGAGCAGTATTCTAGGAAGAAAAATGTGGTAAAGCAAGAGGTGGTTCAGTCATGAGAACCCATGATGGATATGATGCTCGAGATTCTTACGAGCATGCAGGAGATTCCATGGGAGAAAATTTCTGTAATGGAAATGATGACATAGATTCTAATCGAAGGAGATTCCAAGGATACACAAAACACAACCAAGCCAACACAGCTGGGTTTATCAGGCCATCCAGGAGCTGGGAAAGGCTAAATGGTAAGTCGATGAGCTCATTATAGAGCTAGGGACACCTACACTAGAGCTAGCCTGACTTCTAAGACACCCACACACACCCAACACAAGGAATTAGTCCCTTCTTTGCTATACAGTCCCTCGGGCTCTGACTTCCCTTCCAGTGCTATTCAGGGGTTGTGGAGAAGAAATCCAACCCTCTAGCTCTGTTTGTGTGGTTCCCCTACTCCAACACAGTCTGAATACCAACCACTGCATACACGAAGTCAAACAAGCGATTCACAACTTGGATAGGGAAAACAATTCCTCAACCATTCTTGGCCCTATCGTGGCCAAAACGATTCCAAAACAACCTACAGCAGCCCCAAAATGTAAAGGCAAACACAACCAACCAACGTGGGAAAATAAGAGCCCGTTCTCAACAATGAATCCACCGAGGAAAATTACATAGTCCGAAGATGGAAGAGGAAATCCAGGTTCTTAGTTGGGCAAGGGAAAAACATATACACAGGCCACAAATCGGTAAGGACAACATACACACAGCAGAAAAACGTGAATGGCCCTTCATAGGGAAATCATGGGTGACAAAACATGGCTCCCAGCTCACTACATGAGTAAAAACCAGGAAGAATCCTATGCATGAGAATGAGCAAGACTATGGAGTATGGCGGTTGTCTCCCTGCATGACGAAAATGATAGCGAATCCCAATCGACGCGTGAGGATGAGAAAGAATGGAGTGAATCCTGGCATGGTTTTCATTCCTACGTGAATATAGAAATTCTACTGGTGGAGTGGGCGTGTGGGCAAGGATTGATAGTCCTACCACCCACCACCTCCCAGCAATAACTGCGCTCAACTAACATCAGTAGTTTTAAATGGGTGGTTGACACATGGCATTTTTTCCCATTGGTTCAAGGTTTAACAATTCCCCCCCTTATCCTTAGGAAAATCATGCCCTTTTCAATATGGTTGCAGTGACATAGCTGGTTGGGGTTCATTTAATTAAAAATGCATATTTACATGATGCCAAAACTAATATGTGCCGTGTACCATTGTATGCCATCGGCAACGATTCCAATCGCCGAAACATAACACAAACAAATCGATGGTGGGGATTTTTCCTTTAGCTCCACACCATGATTAATTACAATATATACATCATGTACATTTAATGCATCGGGGTCAAAACCGGGGTGTTATAGCCACCATGAGAAGCTTGATTAAATCCCAGGAAGAGCAGCATCAGTTGAACGCTGCCATGTTGTAGAGTTTGATAGACTTGCAGAAGAAGATAGATTCTGGACGAGGTACATCAAGGCCAGAAGGCAGTAAGAGCAACACTAGGAGGAGGAGAAGGACTTCCAGTGGATCATATGACTCTGAAGAATCCAGTGGAGATACAAGTTCATCTTCTCGTAAAAGGGAAAGAAGAAGACACCATAGGGATAGCTCTCGGGATGAATTTAGGAAAGCTAAGCCTCCTATATTTGATGGTGAGATAAAGACTGGACAAGAGGTTGAAGCTTGGATTCTTGGGATAAAGAAGTACTTTCAAGTGTAGGATTATTCAGGAAACATGAAGGCAAGAGTTTCCATATTCAATCTGAATGGAAGAGCATCCATTTGGTGGGAACACTTCAAGCAAGTAAAGAATATCAGTGAAAGGAAACTGAAGTGGAAGTAGTTCAAGAAGTATTTTAGGCAGAAATACCTCTCCAACAGGTATTATGATGACAAGATTAAGGAGTTCCATGATCTGAGATTGAGACAAAAGACCATAAATGAATATGCAAATAAGTTTTTGGAATTGTTGAGGTATGTCCGGTACATCAGAGATGAAAAAGTGAATATCTAGTGGTTTCTGAGTGGATTTCCTCAAGTTTATAGAGACAGAATTGAGTTTTATGAACCTAGAACTCTTAAAGAAGTAATAAGGAAGGCTAAGTATTACTATGAGCAAAGAAAAGGTAAACCTGATTACCATAAGGCATGGAAGGAAAAGAAAAATGAAAAGTTTGATCAAAGAAAGAAAGGTTTCAAACCTTCTAGATTCAGGAATTAGTAGAAGTAGCCATCCCAAGTTGTGCGTAAGTCAGTTGGAGTGATAAGTGGAAAGCCTAAAGATCCACCACAGAACAAAGGTCCACTAAAATGTTGGAAATGTGAAGGACCCCACTTGCGCAAATATTGTCCACTTGAGAATAAAAGTGCAAGGCTAGCTTATAACATTCAGGAAGTAGAAATAGTGGGTCAAGTAGCAAGGGAAGCCCCCAGAATTTATGCAGCACTGGAGGACCTCCAGGAAGATCACCAGTCAACTATGGTTGAAGTTGCAAGTAAGATTGTTGAACAATCTGTTTCTATTTTGATTGACCCTGGTTCTACTCACAGTTACATTACTCCTAGAGTAGTGGATATTTGTGATTTTAAGAAGGTAAAGCATAGAAAATCTTGGTTAGTTCATCTAGCCACTGGAACTAAGAGAAAGGTCAATGAAGTAGTGGAGAAATGTCCATTGATTATGAATTGATTGTTCACTTGTGTAGATATGAATGTTCTACCACTTGGTTCCTATGATGTTCTCACTGGAATGGATCGGTTAGAAGCTCACAGAGTAAAGCTTGATTGTTATAACAAGACTTTTGAATGCATGGATGAAGAAGGAAACCTAGTAGTTGTGAAGGGTATTCCAAAGGTAATTTTGGTAATATAGGTTTCAGCAATGCAGTTGAAGAAGTTCTGTAGGAAAGGTTTCTAGTTGTATGTAGGTCATATTCTGGAACCAACAAGAGATGAAACTCCTAGGTTGGATGACTATCAGGTGTTACAGGAATTCAAGGATGTGTTTCCTGATGAGATTCTAGGACTTCCTCCAAAGCGGGACATTCATTTAACCATTGAACTTGTGTCAAGAGCAGCACTAGTGTCTAAGACACCCTACAAGATGAGTACACCGGATATGCTAGAGTTGAAGATGCAACTACAATATTTGTTGGAAAATAAGTATATCCAGCCGAGTGTGTCTCCTTGGGGAGCACCGGTTCTATTTGTAAAGAAGAAAGATGGTACACTTAGGTTATGTATTGATTATAGACAATTGAACAAAGTTACTATGAAGATTAAATATCCTTTGCCTAGGATTGATGACCTCTTTGATCAAATGAGAGGAGCAAAGGTATTTTCCAAGATTGACTTGAGATCTGGTTACCATCAGGTGAGAATCAAGGATGAAGACATTCATAAGACAACCTTCAGGACAAGGCATGGACATTAAGAGTTTGTAGTGGTACCATTTGGTCTCACAAATGCACCAGCTACATTTATGTTCCTTATGAATAGTGTCTTCAGCCAGTATTTGGACAAGTTTGTTCTTGTTTTCCTTGATGACATTCTTGTTTATTCCAAGAATGAGGAGGAACATGAAGAGCAT